>JBBDHG010000172.1:437500-657500 GCA_037951165.1 Lophius americanus
TTTCATGGCTCGCCTCACTAGATATGCACATTACAAACCCCCGTGCATGACTAGGCCTATTATACACACACACACACACACACGAACACACACACACACACACACACACACACACACCTCCACACATTCACTTCAATATCAGTCTATTTTCTCATCTACAGCCTGAGAATTAGCATATCGGCAAATGGAGTTGATTAAATTGTGACAACTGGGTGCTTCCTAGAGGCTGAGGGTCCACCAGCCAAGGAGTACGTACCTGTCCTCGTCCCTAGGTGTGTGACATTATTTAAAAAGCAATGCTTTCCTGTCTTTTAGAGGGACCGTCCATTCTTTTTTCATGTATTTTTTTACATGAAAAAATATAACTTTTTTCATGTAATATTACAGCTTCATTCTCATAAAATAATAAATAATAAATGAACAGTTCAACTTTATTTTCATAAAATTGTGACTTTATTTTCATAATATCACTCAATTCGAAAAATTTCAAATTTATTTTCATAAATTATCATAAATATTTATTCTCATAATACTGTGTCTTAATTCTAATAGAAATAAGTTAATTTTTGAACTCTTTGATTCTGTTTATTTTTAAATGTGTTATTTCCATAATTAAATAATTAGTAAATAAGTTTTAGAAATGATTCAATTCAATTCAGTATCTGCTTGTACTTTTTCCTACTGATTAAAATATGAGGACAAGTTATAAATCTTAATTTTACATTTGTTTTGGGTATTTTAACCTTTGTTTTGTGTCGCTATTTCTGTTAATCATAAATGGCTTGGCAGAGCTGATGGACCGAACCACCATAGTTTATGTAAAAAATGAGAAAGAATGAGGGTCCACAGTCGGGGGTCCACAGTGTGCATTCAATGAAAATATGTTCTTTTATACTTCAGAGAAAATTAGACCAGTGGGATTCAGGGTTTTTTAAAAAACAACCCTTTTTAGGTAAACGTGAAACAGGAGTCCCACTGATCTGACCCACACAAGTTTTCCCTTTCACTGCTAATGATGCCTCACATTTCACCGGTTTACATACGATGATCAGCCATAACATAATAACCACCGACAGGGGGAGTGAATAACACTGATTATACGGTTACCATGGCACCTATCAGTGGTTGGGATATATTTTTCTTAACAACATCCGCGGTGACACCACAGGTCACCGAGCATGAGGCTTTGACCATGGCTATTAAGTCTCATTCGATAAGTAAGATTCATATTATATTTCATATTAAAGCACGTGAGGGTTATATGAATAAAATGAGGTAACTTGATATATCCAAAAAAGTCTCATACGGGTCAAATAGTAAACAAAAAAAAAAGGCTTTGTCTAAAGGTTGAGCCAATCTAATTTAAATTGACTGTTTTCCACAAAATACAAAATTTCATCATTTTTTACTGTTAAAAAACGTGCTTGACTAAACAATTTGTGTCTAAATTAATTAATAAATGCCCTAAATAAATAAAATATGCAAAAACATAATTTTTCCATGGCTTTTTTATTGCTCATCTCCGTGGCCAGCCGTGGAACCAGGTTTTAATCTGTTGGTGGATCAATATCCAAAACGACTTCATCCCCCTTGCTGTGATTCATCCTCCCAACTCCATATTTGTTTATTTTCATGAGGTGATATGATTAATTGTTCATTATTTTTCTCTCTATATGCATTTTCTTTTAACTATGGAAACACAATTCCAGGTCGTCTACTTATTGTGGTTGTTAATCTTGCTCCGGACCAGAACCAGCGGTGAGCACCAGCGTTCATCCGGTAATCGCTCAGACACGAGAACTTCACCCAAATTCTTGCTTACAAATGTCGGACTGAATGAAAATGCTGAAGATGGGGATTAACATAATCCTGAATCAGGATTATTCTAACCCCTTCTGACCTGCAAGAAAGGTCAAGAAGTGAACTTTCAGACCCGTCAGCATTGATTCTGCTTCTTCAAAACTTGCTTTTCTCTGTACGTATGACTGCAAATTTCCATTTTTGAACTCTCTCTTGAATAGCGTGATTTATGTTTGAGTGTGTTCCTCTCTTTCACTCGCCTTGGACCACAGATGGAAATGAGCTAGTAGCTGAATCTGCTGCAAATATTTTCTTCTCCTTTTTGACTCTAATGTATTTGTGCACAATCCCTGACATAAATAAACCAAAGCCCAGCCACAGCCTGTTCAGGTATGCAGGAGAATCCTCTGCCCCACCGGACCGCGGCCTCTTTCCTCCGGCTGTGAGACTCAAATATGAATATTACATTTTTATGACTTTGTTATTCGTTAGAGTTTGTCTTTGTGAGCAGCATAACAGAACTACACACATCATGTGGTTAGTGTTGTAGCAGGCACAGTGCCTGACTTTCAGTTTTTAGTTGGTTGAGAACTAATCCAACCCGGATGTTTCTCACATACAAGCAATCGTCTGCGATGTTATGAAATCGTCATCGCCGCCGCGTTGAATCTGAGGCTGTGTTGACAGACCCTCCGTGTTAACCCAAGATCTCAAAACATATTACATAGACCTCAGTTTGACAAAGAGCTGGAATGATTTTGGGAAAGGTCAGATGTAAATTTCCAACACTAGGGGGAGCTTTATCTCCAAAAGTTTTCGAGCCATCATTTCTCAAATGTTGTTCCGATTTAGTCCAAATTTGGTGCGTATGAATCGACTACAGGACACCTATTGTGTAAATACCATATTTTGTATTAAACATGAATTGTCTGCAGTCCTTTTGCACCAGCTTTTGTTGTTGAAGCAATTTCCTACTCTTCTTCAATTGCGCTATTTATTGTCCTACTTTTATTATGTTGAATTCATTTGTCCATGTTATTGTGTATCTTACATTTCTTTTTTGTTCTTTCTCTTTCTCACTTTTGAATATCTGCCGATAAGTGAGCTTTTGAAGAGTTTATTATGAACTTGATATGATTACGTTTGTCATTCTCTCCATGGCAAGAAGACTGTAGGTGAGGATGCTACCGCTTCTTGAAATGATACCCCTGGATAAATGGAAACGGAACCATCTCAAGAAGCAGTTTCCTGCTCCGAGAAAACACCTGAACGGTGACACAGGGGTTAAGTGGCAGAGGTCACGTGACAGTGATTGACGGCTGTCTGTGCTGCTCTGTCCCTCCAACTGAATGGTGTCTTAGACGGTGATGGAGACTCTGCCAGCTTCCTGCCAGCGTTGATATCTTTCTCTGTGTGTGCATAGATGGAATACATTCTGTCTTTTTTGTACACCTCCAGTACATCCCTGGACTGGACTTATTGGACAATTCACAGACTGTTTTTTTTCCTTGAAGGAGTCTATCAGCTGCCACCGAGCATAAACGCACCAGCTTTCACAACATTGAGTTCAAAGTTGTGCTGAAAGTTAAGGTTTCTCCCTCCCTTTCTTTCTCTCTCTCTCTCTCTCTCTCTCTCTCTCTCACACACATACTTATACACACACACACACACACACACACACACACGATTAGTCCTGGAGCCACTGCTTTGTGTTGACAAGTTCTTCATTATTTAAGTCCAAAGACTTTCAGAAAAAATGAATTCCAGTCAGTGATGAAGATTGACTGCTGTTTGCGGTAGATTCACTTTTAACAAGACAGAAAGCGACACACTGACAATTCCAGCCATGAGCTTGTCTGAAGAGAAACCTGTTGTGGTTCTGGCAGTACATCAACCTCATGTCCGCTGTCTCCCCCCTGCCTTCCAGATCCTGTCTTGTCATTCCCTCGCTCTCTCGCTCTCTCGCTCTCTGTATCTTAGAATGGCTGTTTGCAACCCTTCTGCAGCCAACTCACCTGCACACCTGTTCTCCATCCACTCCTCGAGCTCCTGCTCCTCTCCATTCTTTGCCAGATTGTTCCGTCTGCCGATGTGTTTGGGTCATATCACTAGATTCTGTATGTTAATAGCGCTCATCAAAGACTAGTTTAAAGACCATCGAGGCAGTAAGGCACCTTTGGGTGCCCCTCAAACATACTATTAAAAACAATTTTTTTGCCTATTTTCTTTAGTTTACCCATAACAGACAGAAAATCACTTTCCCCACAGAAGAAACTGCAAAGCGCTCAGCGAACGCAAATCGAGTTTAACTAATAAATATAGGTGTAACAAATTTCATTAGTTAGTTCAAAGCATCATTTTTTAATATGATATTATAGAATTAGCATCGCATTCTAACGCTATAACGCAAAAACTAATTGAAGGATCATTTTCAGATTTTATACCAACATAGACCTTAGTGTGTTGAATTGATTTGGGAAAGGTTGGTTGTATATTCCCGCCTGTATATTCCCGCCTATGGCCCCAAGAGTTCTGGGGCCATAACTTCTAAACCGTTGGTCCGAATTACTCCAAACTTGTTGCATATGAATCGTTTTACACTAATAGTTCATATTCTTCTCACCAGGGGGAGCTTTTTTATGAAAAACATTATCTTTCATAACTAACTTCTTAAGTATTGGTCAGATTTAATCCAAATTTGGTGCTTATAAATTGATTTGAGGAGATTTATCTTGTTTACGTCATATTTTACTCACTAGACAGAGCTTTTCTTACGAAAAAAAAAACACTGTCTTTCAGACAACTCAAAAGGTATTTCATGGCTCATCTTCAAAATGTATGCCAACCTAGACCTAAGTGTGGGGAAAACTGTATTTGATTTTAGGAAAGATCGGTTGTATATGTCTGACAATAGGGGGAGCTTTATCTCCAAGATTTTTCAGGACATAATTTCTCAACCGTTGGTCTGTTTTAGTCCAAATTTGGTAAATCGATACAAAGAGATCTACAGTATATTGTATGTATGATATTTTGCTGGAATAGTTCAAATTTTGAACTATCTGTATTACGGACGTATGACGTCACATCTTAGGAGTTCAATCGGGAGGATTGTGTGAACAATGCAAGGTATTGGGGGCTTTTTTACGGGGGGATATACTATATATCATTGCTGCCGGGGACGACAGCTTAGTTTTCAGTGCAGAGAGAGCATTACAAATACATCTTCATGCAGGTTTGTATTATATATTACTCTTTTTCCTCAGTAAAATGTAGAAGGCAGCAGTGGTGTCATAGTAATTTGAGCTGAGTCACCTTACTATGAGTGTTTCAGGTCGATGTCCAACTGATGCACGGCTACATTACGTTACCGGGTGTCTGAAGCAATTGATTAAGAGTTGAAGCTCTAACGGTGGAGAAGTTGCTGCTCCTATATGACAGGAAAAGAGTCTGATTGATTACGCTCAGATTAAAAGTGGGATAAGACCGGTTGTTGGCTGACCCAACAGAACAGGAGGATGTAAGGGGAGTGTTTCTCCGTGGCTGCCATTTTTCACACCGGCGGAATTGATTTCATGGTGTCAAACATTAATATCCAGATTTGTTCCCAGTAATAAAATGAAATGAAACGTGCAAACCAGGTTTGCCCCTGTCTGCACTGAATGTCACACGCTGCTGCACAGAGTTTGATTAAACGCAGTGATGTACTGACATTGTGGGCAGGCCACAAGGTTACAACTGAAATTATGACCGTGATTATTCTGCCAGCTTGAGATTACAGCTACACACCAGAGTTAGTGTTTATATTTGAAAAAAAAAACATCATTAGCACAGTAGGATCAATTAATCTGAATCAAATTAGAGTTGGCTGACTCTACTCGAACGCTCCGTGTACCACCAGACCCATCTGATCCATCTGAGCCTCTCTATCTTCTCATGCTGTCAGGTGGAATTGCCACATCTATCACAGCTGCCCTCGTCTGCTCCATATCAGACCCACTGTGTCGGGTTGGTTAGTCAGCAGTAGCTTGTCAGGCTTGAGGTCCAACAGCTCTTTCGATGGTACACAGAGAGATATTCCTGTCCAGTATCCCAACCGTTTGGTTAAGGTTCTCAGTGTTTGCTGTTGTAGCCTGCATCTTAGCACCTGCTACTTCATACTGGACTTCCTTTTGACCAACTCTGCACCTTGATTCCAGAATATTCCATGATTTAATTTTTATTGCATTTGAAAAAAAGAAGAAGAAAGAACTTGGCTGAGATATTTAACTATCCCCGAAAAGTTTGGGATATTATGAATTCGGCTGCTGATATGGCCGTGTCTTCTCATGTTTGTTCAAACCCGAGGTGCAGCATTCTGAACATGCTGGAGATGTGAAAGCGCTCTTTGGCTTCACCCTGAATACAAAGAAAAACCAGATGTCTGATTATGTCTAAATTGACTTCATAAATCTGCAAAAGGAGATCTCTCTTATAATTACATTATTTCAATATAATAGGTAATATTGGAAAACACAGTTTCTTGTCTGTAACTTCCCAAACATGTGTCTAAATGTATCTCCTATGAACTGACAGAAGGAAATCTGTCTTGTTTTATTACGGAGTTCAGATAAACTAGTTAATTGTATTCGTCTTCATTATTGAGTGTCTCTGGGATCTGAGGATTTCTGATGTCAAAGAAATAGGTTGAGCAGATATCTAATGTTAGAGATAAGTAATGAGTCACATTTAATTTGACGAGGTCAATCAGGTGGGTTGCTTGCACAACACATAGGGGATTGGGGTATTTTCAGGGTTACACCCTCGCTGTCGGACTACAACGTAGGCCTAGTTTTCTTATACTTCAGAATAGAAGATCTTGACTTTTATCGTCACATGGAAAGTGACCTGTACTTGGAAAAGGTTGATGACCACTGCACCAGTGGGTTCTCAGATGGTTCAGTTTGCCATATTGCAGACTAAAACAAATTGCAAGGGTTAAGCTAAAGTGCGTCTTTGTATAATTGAATCTTTCTAAATAAATGTCTCATTCACTCATATCTTGGCGGGAATAATTGCAGCAAGTAAAACCCATTTAGATAATAACCAGGCAGCTCTGATTTAATTCCCAGTGTCATGTTCTCATTTAATAGCCTGCATATAAACAGTGTAGAAATGACAGCCCATATGTACACAGCATTGCTCGCAGCTTATGTTTCTGCTAAAAGTAATTTGAATAAAACAGGGTATGGTGCATGTTATAATAATAATAATAATACATTTAATTATGCCCACATGTGCTTGAACACAGCTGGATGGGATGTATACCGATGTCAGACACAGCATGATCCACAGTGTGATTATGCAGTACGGTTTATTATAGCTCCCATAACAGATCAACTCGATTCACAGCGGGATTATACTGTTGTATACACTAATGCATTATCAGGGGGGATTAAATCTTTGCCATTATATAATCTATGAGCTGTGTCCGTGACCATATTGGTACATTCTTCAAACAATTGATCTGTCGTTTTTATCTGCTTTATTTCAGGTTGACTGATGAGACAGGACGGTATTCATGATTAAATGACCAACCAAATATATAGTTGTGGCCCTGTGTTCCTTTTGGCAGTGGGATGAGTAAAAACAGATTAAAGCCTGCCGCTGGTCATCACAGCAGACTTTATTTGCTCAATAGTTAATATTCTAATTTGCTATAGATTGAAAATCAGCTGTCAGAAATAGCCAGTGTTGATTATCAGGATTAATTAAGAACGTGTTTGTTTGTTTTTCTCTTAGAATTGGTAATAAGCATTTCAGTGAGCTAATCCAAGTGCTCTAATGTTAAAAGATAGAAGAGAGTAGAGGAAAAAAAAAAATCAACATGATGTGTTGTCTGTAAGACAGTAAGAGACAGACAAGCACCAAACTACATCCTTAGTGCAATTGCTGCTAACAGATTCATTGTGACATCCAGAAAACATGATTCCAAAACTATTTTGCCCAGTTTGTTCCCGATAGGTGGTGAACAAAGTAGCTGTTGAACTTGAATGGAAAAATGGAGTTCAGCTACTTCAGATCTGTGATGAGGAAGGATGATGGAGACGTTGAGATCGAACATTTACCTGATAGTCCCATGATATGACCTGAGATATAGTTTCTTCAGAAAATGTCAATTAAGAGAAACAAATCACAAAGACATGAATTCTAAACAGGAAAAAAAGTAAAAAATAAAATTATGTTTATTTAATCTTAATCAGTGTTAAAATTAAATAATTGTAACTACATTACATGTTTACCATCATTGCTTCATACTCTGGTGTGTAGCTGTAATCTCAAGCTTGCATTGTTCTCTAAGTAAAACGCATTATCTTATGTGATTTTTGTTGCCAACTAGTAATCAAATATTAAATAACACTTGCGTACTTTGTATCTATATTGAAGTAGGTGAAAGACTGTTGACCCATGAGCGAGATTAAGACTTGAAGAGTTAACCTTTGAAGTAATCTTTACCTCAATGCTCCATTTTGAAATCTGCTTGGAGAGGTTTGAGAACAAGAAACCACCTTCTTGATCATGGTATCTCCCCTGCCAGGTAAGTATGAGATGGACGTGTCAGAGTCAAGGTCATCCTTCCAACGCCACAGCCCCTGGATTGTGGTGCCTGGGATGAGTGGTTGAGGTTGTTGATTGTTATTCGCATTAGCACAACCTCAGAGGGTGCCAAGTCATTTGACATTCAAAATGCTTTTCTCTTACAGCGGCCGAGAGCAGCAACCACACATATTTCTTCCGAAGAAAGAGCACAACACCGACAAGAATTGCTGCACGTGGAACTGCACTCAGACTGAATTTTGCCAGCAGTTGACAAGCAAGGCATACAAATTGAATCAATTAAACTACTGCACTACTTCATGGGTTGGCATTTGGGGTGTGAGAGAACAAAGAGCAGGATTCACAGGGCCTATAACACGAGGGCAAACAACTGTGACGGCTCTACCTAACGCATTGTTACACACTTACATTGACAGAACGTGGTGCACCGTACCAGGAAACACTGCAATACCAGGTCGATGCGTAGAGTGGAAGGAGCAAGCCCCAATTCCATCTCCCGGTTCCAAAAATCATTTTAATATATGGTCCTCAAATAGAGGACGTATCAGATATTAAACTGATAAGAACAGATACTACACTTGATCTTAGCCAAAAGGCCGAGAAGCGATACCTAACTGGAGGACGACGTGGGATCCTGATTCTGGGCCCTGTGAGTCTGGCTCGTGGGTCAACAGGCTTTCCCTTACTTCAATGTAAATACAAAGGACGCAAGTGTTATTCAATGTTTGATGACTAGGTGGCAACAAAGAGCATGCACTCTAAGGAGAGAACACTATCAAAGGCTAATTCTTCTCATGCGACGTGATTATGGCCAAAAACAAACTCTGAGACTCCTCTTTTGGGACACATGCAAGCTTTCGCAGAGCCAGAAGCCACCATGCAAGATGCCTTCTTCCTTCTCATTGGATTCCCTGGCCGGGAATCGAACCCGGGCCGCAGCGGTGAGAGCGCCGAATCCTAACCACTAGACCACCAGGGACGGGAAATTACTTTGCAACTAGATGGGTTGTCTTGATGAAAGCGGGAAAATACACAGGTTTATCTTGAGGAGCTTTGTTTACAGCTTAGAAAACTCAACCAGTCTCTCTCTGTTGAGGGAAGGTAGGTCCAAAAACTACACTCTCTCCGCCTCCGAGAGAGTGGCGGAGAGTGTCAGGAAACCACACAAAAAAACTTAAATGTAGATGCCACAATGTCTTGACAAGATTTTGTCCATCTTGGAACACCTCCACAAGAGGGTCATGGATTTGTGTCATCTCTAACAGCCCACAAACTGATAATTAACTGATAATGGCTACTTGGATAAGTCACATTAGCCAGCTTTCCTCCTCACAGCATGCTAGACAAACTGCCCACTTAACACATGACCGTGGACTGAAAAACTGCCAATTGGGTTCATATACTTGCGGGCCGGAAGCTCCTCTTCAAGTCAATAATCTTAGCATCGAATGAAGTCGAGCAGCTGAAAAGAACTGCCCTTTTCTTTCAACACATTACCAGGGGAGAGCGCGAACGCAGTCCCCCACTACCAGAAATTATGCAGTCGAGATTCCCACATTTGGGGAATTCGCAGGGGTCAGCACGGCCCGAGTGCAATGGCTTAGCCTCGCCCTGGGTGAACCACCTTCTTGATCATGGTATCTCCCCTGCCAGGTAAGTATGAGATGGACGTGTCAGAGTCAAGGTCATCCTTCCAACGCCACAGCCCCTGGATTGTGGTGCCTGGGATGAGTGGTTGAGGTTGTTGATTGTTATTCGCATTAGCACAACCTCAGAGGGTGCCAAGTCATTTGACATTCAAAATGCTTTTCTCTTACAGCGGCCGAGAGCAGCAACCACACATATTTCTTCCGAAGAAAGAGCACAACACCGACAAGAATTGCTGCACGTGGAACTGCACTCAGACTGAATTTTGCCAGCAGTTGACAAGCAAGGCATACAAATTGAATCAATTAAACTACTGCACTACTTCATGGGTTGGCATTTGGGGTGTGAGAGAACAAAGAGCAGGATTCACAGGGCCTATAACACGAGGGCAAACATCTGTGACGGCTCTACCTAACGCATTGTTACACACTTACATTGACAGAACGTGGTGCACCGTACCAGGAAACACTGCAATACCAGGTCGATGCGTAGAGTGGAAGGAGCAAGCCCCAATTCCATCTCCCGGTTCCAAAAATCATTTTAATATATGGTCCTCAAATAGAGGACGTATCAGATATTAAACTGATAAGAACAGATACTACACTTGATCTTAGCCAAAAGGCCGAGAAGCGATACCTAACTGGAGGACGACGTGGGATCCTGATTCTGGGCCCTGTGAGTCTGGCTCGTGGGTCAACAGGCTTTCCCTTACTTCAATGTAAATACAAAGGACGCAAGTGTTATTCAATGTTTGATGACTAGGTGGCAACAAAGAGCATGCACTCTAAGGAGAGAACACTATCAAAGGCTAATTCTTCTCATGCGACGTGATTATGGCCAAAAACAAACTCTGAGACTCCTCTTTTGGGACACATGCAAGCTTTCGCAGAGCCAGAAGCCACCATGCAAGATGCCTTCTTCCTTCTCATTGGATTCCCTGGCCGGGAATCGAACCCGGGCCGCAGCGGTGAGAGCGCCGAATCCTAACCACTAGACCACCAGGGACGGGAAATTACTTTGCAACTAGATGGGTTGTCTTGATGAAAGCGGGAAAATACACAGGTTTATCTTGAGGAGCTTTGTTTACAGCTTAGAAAACTCAACCAGTCTCTCTCTGTTGAGGGAAGGTAGGTCCAAAAACTACACTCTCTCCGCCTCCGAGAGAGTGGCGGAGAGTGTCAGGAAACCACACAAAAAAACTTAAATGTAGATGCCACAATGTCTTGACAAGATTTTGTCCATCTTGGAACACCTCCACAAGAGGGTCATGGATTTGTGTCATCTCTAACAGCCCACAAACTGATAATTAACTGATAATGGCTACTTGGATAAGTCACATTAGCCAGCTTTCCTCCTCACAGCATGCTAGACAAACTGCCCACTTAACACATGACCGTGGACTGAAAAACTGCCAATTGGGTTCATATACTTGCGGGCCGGAAGCTCCTCTTCAAGTCAATAATCTTAGCATCGAATGAAGTCGAGCAGCTGAAAAGAACTGCCCTTTTCTTTCAACACATTACCAGGGGAGAGCGCGAACGCAGTCCCCCACTACCAGAAATTATGCAGTCGAGATTCCCACATTTGGGGAATTCGCAGGGGTCAGCACGGCCCGAGTGCAATGGCTTAGCCTCGCCCTGGGTGAACCACCTTCTTGATCATGGTATCTCCCCTGCCAGGTAAGTATGAGATGGACGTGTCAGAGTCAAGGTCATCCTTCCAACGCCACAGCCCCTGGATTGTGGTGCCTGGGATGAGTGGTTGAGGTTGTTGATTGTTATTCGCATTAGCACAACCTCAGAGGGTGCCAAGTCATTTGACATTCAAAATGCTTTTCTCTTACAGCGGCCGAGAGCAGCAACCACACATATTTCTTCCGAAGAAAGAGCACAACACCGACAAGAATTGCTGCACGTGGAACTGCACTCAGACTGAATTTTGCCAGCAGTTGACAAGCAAGGCATACAAATTGAATCAATTAAACTACTGCACTGCTTCATGGGTTGGCATTTGGGGTGTGAGAGAACAAAGAGCAGGATTCACAGGGCCTATAACACGAGGGCAAACAACTGTGACGGCTCTACCTAACGCATTGTTTCACACTTACATTGACAGAACGTGGTGCACCGTACCAGGAAACACTGCAATACCAGGTCGATGCGTAGAGTGGAAGGAGCAAGCCCCAATTCCATCTCCCGGTTCCAAAAATCAATTTAATATATGGTCCTCAAATAGAGGACCTATCAGATATTAAACTGATAAAAACAGATACTACACTTGATCTTAGCCAAAAGGCCGAGAAGCGATACCTAACTGGAGGACGACGTGGGATCCTGATTCTGGGCCCTGTGAGTCTGGCTCGTGGGTCAACAGGCTTTCCCTTACTTCAATGTAAATACAAAGGACGCAAGTGTTATTCAATGTTTGATGACTAGGTGGCAACAAAGAGCATGCACTCTAAGGAGAGAACACTATCAAAGGCTAATTCTTCTCATGCGACGTGATTATGGCCAAAAACAAACTCTGAGACTCCTCTTTTGGGACACATGCAAGCTTTCGCAGAGCCAGAAGCCACCATGCAAGATGCCTTCTTCCTTCTCATTGGATTCCCTGGCCGGGAATCGAACCCGGGCCGCGGCGGTGAGAGCGCCGAATCCTAACCACTAGACCACCAGGGACGGGAAATTACTTTGCAACTAGATGGGTTGTCTTGATGAAAGCGGGAAAATACACAGGTTTATCTTGAGGAGCTTTGTTTACAGCTTAGAAAACTCAACCAGTCTCTCTCTGTTGAGGGAAGGTAGGTCCAAAAACTACACTCTCTCCGCCTCCGAGAGAGTGGCGGAGAGTGTCAGGAAACCACACAAAAAAACTTAAATGTAGATGCCACAATGTCTTGACAAGATTTTGTCCATCTTGGAACACCTCCACAAGAGGGTCATGGATTTGTGTCATCTCTAACAGCCCACAAACTGATAATTAACTGATAATGGCTACTTGGATAAGTCACATTAGCCAGCTTTCCTCCTCACAGCATGCTAGACAAACTGCCCACTTAACACATGACCGTGGACTGAAAAACTGCCAATTGGGTTCATATACTTGCGGGCCGGAAGCTCCTCTTCAAGTCAATAATCTTAGCATCGAATGAAGTCGAGCAGCTGAAAAGAACTGCCCTTTTCTTTCAACACATTACCAGGGGAGAGCGCGAACGCAGTCCCCCACTACCAGAAATTATGCAGTCGAGATTCCCACATTTGGGGAATTCGCAGGGGTCAGCACGGCCCGAGTGCAATGGCTTAGCCTCGCCCTGGGTGAACCACCTTCTTGATCATGGTATCTCCCCTGCCAGGTAAGTATGAGATGGACGTGTCAGAGTCAAGGTCATCCTTCCAACGCCACAGCCCCTGGATTGTGGTGCCTGGGATGAGTGGTTGAGGTTGTTGATTGTTATTCGCATTAGCACAACCTCAGAGGGTGCCAAGTCATTTGACATTCAAAATGCTTTTCTCTTACAGCGGCCGAGAGCAGCAACCACACATATTTCTTCCGAAGAAAGAGCACAACACCGACAAGAATTGCTGCACGTGGAACTGCACTCAGACTGAATTTTGCCAGCAGTTGACAAGCAAGGCATACAAATTGAATCAATTAAACTACTGCACTGCTTCATGGGTTGGCATTTGGGGTGTGAGAGAACAAAGAGCAGGATTCACAGGGCCTATAACACGAGGGCAAACAACTGTGACGGCTCTACCTAACGCATTGTTTCACACTTACATTGACAGAACGTGGTGCACCGTACCAGGAAACACTGCAATACCAGGTCGATGCGTAGAGTGGAAGGAGCAAGCCCCAATTCCATCTCCCGGTTCCAAAAATCAATTTAATATATGGTCCTCAAATAGAGGACCTATCAGATATTAAACTGATAAAAACAGATACTACACTTGATCTTAGCCAAAAGGCCGAGAAGCGATACCTAACTGGAGGACGACGTGGGATCCTGATTCTGGGCCCTGTGAGTCTGGCTCGTGGGTCAACAGGCTTTCCCTTACTTCAATGTAAATACAAAGGACGCAAGTGTTATTCAATGTTTGATGACTAGGTGGCAACAAAGAGCATGCACTCTAAGGAGAGAACACTATCAAAGGCTAATTCTTCTCATGCGACGTGATTATGGCCAAAAACAAACTCTGAGACTCCTCTTTTGGGACACATGCAAGCTTTCGCAGAGCCAGAAGCCACCATGCAAGATGCCTTCTTCCTTCTCATTGGATTCCCTGGCCGGGAATCGAACCCGGGCCGCGGCGGTGAGAGCGCCGAATCCTAACCACTAGACCACCAGGGACGGGAAATTACTTTGCAACTAGATGGGTTGTCTTGATGAAAGCGGGAAAATACACAGGTTTATCTTGAGGAGCTTTGTTTACAGCTTAGAAAACTCAACCAGTCTCTCTCTGTTGAGGGAAGGTAGGTCCAAAAACTACACTCTCTCCGCCTCCGAGAGAGTGGCGGAGAGTGTCAGGAAACCACACAAAAAAACTTAAATGTAGATGCCACAATGTCTTGACAAGATTTTGTCCATCTTGGAACACCTCCACAAGAGGGTCATGGATTTGTGTCATCTCTAACAGCCCACAAACTGATAATTAACTGATAATGGCTACTTGGATAAGTCACATTAGCCAGCTTTCCTCCTCACAGCATGCTAGACAAACTGCCCACTTAACACATGACCGTGGACTGAAAAACTGCCAATTGGGTTCATATACTTGCGGGCCGGAAGCTCCTCTTCAAGTCAATAATCTTAGCATCGAATGAAGTCGAGCAGCTGAAAAGAACTGCCCTTTTCTTTCAACACATTACCAGGGGAGAGCGCGAACGCAGTCCCCCACTACCAGAAATTATGCAGTCAAGATTCCCACATTTCACAGGGCCTATAACACGAGGGCAAACAACTGTGACGGCTCTACCTAACGCATTGTTTCACACTTACATTGACAGAACGTGGTGCACCGTACCAGGAAACACTGCAATACCAGGTCGATGCGTAGAGTGGAAGGAGCAAGCCCCAATTCCATCTCCCGGTTCCAAAAATCAATTTAATATATGGTCCTCAAATAGAGGACGTATCAGATGTTAAACTGATAAGAACAGATACTACACTTGATCTTAGCCAAAAGGCCGAGAAGCGATACCTAACTGGAGGACGACGTGGGATCCTGATTCTGGGCCCTGTGAGTCTGGCTCGTGGGTCAACAGGCTTTCCCTTACTTCAATGTAAATACAAAGGACGCAAGTGTTATTCAATGTTTGATGACTAGGTGGCAACAAAGAGCATGCACTCTAAGGAGAGAACACTATCAAAGGCTAATTCTTCTCATGCGACGTGATTATGGCCAAAAACAAACTCTGAGACTCCTCTTTTGGGACACATGCAAGCTTTCGCAGAGCCAGAAGCCACCATGCAAGATGCCTTCTTCCTTCTCATTGGATTCCCTGGCCGGGAATCGAACCCGGGCCGCAGCGGTGAGAGCGCCGAATCCTAACCACTAGACCACCAGGGACGGGAAATTACTTTGCAACTAGATGGGTTGTCTTGATGAAAGCGGGAAAATACACAGGTTTATCTTGAGGAGCTTTGTTTACAGCTTAGAAAACTCAACCAGTCTCTCTCTGTTGAGGGAAGGTAGGTCCAAAAACTACACTCTCTCCGCCTCCGAGAGAGTGGCGGAGAGTGTCAGGAAACCACACAAAAAAACTTAAATGTAGATGCCACAATGTCTTGACAAGATTTTGTCCATCTTGGAACACCTCCACAAGAGGGTCATGGATTTGTGTCATCTCTAACAGCCCACAAACTGATAATTAACTGATAATGGCTACTTGGATAAGTCACATTAGCCAGCTTTCCTCCTCACAGCATGCTAGACAAACTGCCCACTTAACACATGACCGTGGACTGAAAAACTGCCAATTGGGTTCATATACTTGCGGGCCGGAAGCTCCTCTTCAAGTCAATAATCTTAGCATGGAATGAAGTCGAGCAGCTGAAAAGAACTGCCCTTTTCTTTCAACACATTACCAGGGGAGAGCGCGAACGCAGTCCCCCACTACCAGAAATTATGCAGTCAAGATTCCCACATTTCACAGGGCCTATAACACGAGGGCAAACAACTGTGACGGCTCTACCTAACGCATTGTTTCACACTTACATTGACAGAACGTGGTGCACCGTACCAGGAAACACTGCAATACCAGGTCGATGCGTAGAGTGGAAGGAGCAAGCCCCAATTCCATCTCCCGGTTCCAAAAATCAATTTAATATATGGTCCTCAAATAGAGGACGTATCAGATATTAAACTGATAAGAACAGATACTACACTTGATCTTAGCCAAAAGGCCGAGAAGCGATACGTAACTGGAGGACGACGTGGGATCCTGATTCTGGGCCCTGTGAGTCTGGCTCGTGGGTCAACAGGCTTTCCCTTACTTCAATGTAAATACAAAGGACGCAAGTGTTATTCAATGTTTGATGACTAGGTGGCAACAAAGAGCATGCACTCTAAGGAGAGAACACTATCAAAGGCTAATTCTTCTCATGCGACGTGATTATGGCCAAAAACAACTCTGAGACTCCTCTTTTGGGACACATGCAAGCTTTCGCAGAGCCAGAAGCCACCATGCAAGATGCCTTCTTCCTTCTCATTGGATTCCCTGGCCGGGAATCGAACCCGGGCCGCGGCGGTGAGAGCGCCGAATCCTAACCACTAGACCACCAGGGACGGGAAATTACTTTGCAACTAGATGGGTTGTCTTGATGAAAGCGGGAAAATACACAGGTTTATCTTGAGGAGCTTTGTTTACAGCTTAGAAAACTCAACCAGTCTCTCTCTGTTGAGGGAAGGTAGGTCCAAAAACTACACTCTCTCCGCCTCCGAGAGAGTGGCGGAGAGTGTCAGGAAACCACACAAAAAAACTTAAATGTAGATGCCACAATGTCTTGACAAGATTTTGTCCATCTTGGAACACCTCCACAAGAGGGTCATGGATTTGTGTCATCTCTAACAGCCCACAAACTGATAATTAACTGATAATGGCTACTTGGATAAGTCACATTAGCCAGCTTTCCTCCTCACAGCATGCTAGACAAACTGCCCACTTAACACATGACCGTGGACTGAAAAACTGCCAATTGGGTTCATATACTTGCGGGCCGGAAGCTCCTCTTCAAGTCAATAATCTTAGCATCGAATGAAGTCGAGCAGCTGAAAAGAACTGCCCTTTTCTTTCAACACATTACCAGGGGAGAGCGCGAACGCAGTCCCCCACTACCAGAAATTATGCAGTCGAGATTCCCACATTTCACAGGGCCTATAACACGAGGGCAAACAACTGTGACGGCTCTACCTAACGCATTGTTTCACACTTACATTGACAGAACGTGGTGCACCGTACCAGGAAACACTGCAATACCAGGTCGATGCGTAGAGTGGAAGGAGCAAGCCCCAATTCCATCTCCCGGTTCCAAAAATCAATTTAATATATGGTCCTCAAATAGAGGACGTATCAGATATTAAACTGATAAGAACAGATACTACACTTGATCTTAGCCAAAAGGCCGAGAAGCGATACCTAACTGGAGGACGACGTGGGATCCTGATTCTGGGCCCTGTGAGTCTGGCTCGTGGGTCAACAGGCTTTCCCTTACTTCAATGTAAATACAAAGGACGCAAGTGTTATTCAATGTTTGATGACTAGGTGGCAACAAAGAGCATGCACTCTAAGGAGAGAACACTATCAAAGGCTAATTCTTCTCATGCGACGTGATTATGGCCAAAAACAACTCTGACACTCCTCTTTTGGGACACATGCAAGCTTTCGCAGAGCCAGAAGCCACCATGCAAGATGCCTTCTTCCTTCTCATTGGATTCCCTGGCCGGGAATCGAACCCGGGCCGCGGCGGTGAGAGCGCCGAATCCTAACCACTAGACCACCAGGGACGGGAAATTACTTTGCAACTAGATGGGTTGTCTTGATGAAAGCGGGAAAATACACAGGTTTATCTTGAGGAGCTTTGTTTACAGCTTAGAAAACTCAACCAGCCTCTGTTGAGGGAAGGTAGGTCCAAAAACTACACTCTCTCCGCCTCCGAGAGAGTGGCGGAGAGTGTCAGGAAACCACACAAAAAAACTTAAATGTAGATGCCACAATGTCTTGGCAAGATTTTGTCCATCTTGGAACACCTCCACAAGAGGGTCATGGATTTGTGTCATCTCTAACAGCCCACAAACTGATAATTAACTGATAATGGCTACTTGGATAAGTCACATTAGCCAGCTTTCCTCCTCACAGCATGCTAGACAAACTGCCCACTTAACACATGACTGTGGACTGAAAAACTGCCAATTGGGTTCATATACTTGCGGGCTGGAAGCTCCTCTTCAAGTCAATAATCTTAGCATCGAATGAAGTCGAGCAGCTGAAAAGAACTGCCCTTTTCTTTCAACACATTACCAGGGGAGAGCGCGAACGCAGTCCCCCACTACCAGAAATTATGCAGTCGAGATTCCCACATTTGGGGAATTCGCAGGGGTCAGCACGGCCCGAGTGCAATGGCTTAGCCTCGCCCTGGGTGAACCACCTTCTTGATCATGGTATCTCCCCTGCCAGGTAAGTATGAGATGGACGTGTCAGAGTCAAGGTCATCCTTCCAACGCCACAGCCCCTGGATTGTGGTGCCTGGGATGAGTGGTTGAGGTTGTTGATTGTTATTCGCATTAGCACAACCTCAGAGGGTGCCAAGTCATTTGACATTCAAAATGCTTTTCTCTTACAGCGGCCGAGAGCAGCAACCACACATATTTCTTCCGAAGAAAGAGCACAACACCGACAAGAATTGCTGCACGTGGAACTGCACTCAGACTGAATTTTGCCAGCAGTTGACAAGCAAGGCATACAAATTGAATCAATTAAACTACTGCACTGCTTCATGGGTTGGCATTTGGGGTGTGAGAGAACAAAGAGCAGGATTCACAGGGCCTATAACACGAGGGCAAACAACTGTGACGGCTCTACCTAACGCATTGTTTCACACTTACATTGACAGAACGTGGTGCACCGTACCAGGAAACACTGCAATACCAGGTCGATGCGTAGAGTGGAAGGAGCAAGCCCCAATTCCATCTCCCGGTTCCAAAAATCAATTTAATATATGGTCCTCAAATAGAGGACGTATCAGATATTAAACTGATAAAAACAGATACTACACTTGATCTTAGCCAAAAGGCCGAGAAGCGATACCTAACTGGAGGACGACGTGGGATCCTGATTCTGGGCCCTGTGAGTCTGGCTCGTGGGTCAACAGGCTTTCCCTTACTTCAATGTAAATACAAAGGACGCAAGTGTTATTCAATGTTTGATGACTAGGTGGCAACAAAGAGCATGCACTCTAAGGAGAGAACACTATCAAAGGCTAATTCTTCTCATGCGACGTGATTATGGCCAAAAACAAACTCTGAGACTCCTCTTTTGGGACACATGCAAGCTTTCGCAGAGCCAGAAGCCACCATGCAAGATGCCTTCTTCCTTCTCATTGGATTCCCTGGCCGGGAATCGAACCCGGGCCGCGGCGGTGAGAGCGCCGAATCCTAACCACTAGACCACCAGGGACGGGAAATTACTTTGCAACTAGATGGGTTGTCTTGATGAAAGCGGGAAAATACACAGGTTTATCTTGAGGAGCTTTGTTTACAGCTTAGAAAACTCAACCAGTCTCTCTCTGTTGAGGGAAGGTAGGTCCAAAAACTACACTCTCTCCGCCTCCGAGAGAGTGGCGGAGAGTGTCAGGAAACCACACAAAAAAACTTAAATGTAGATGCCACAATGTCTTGACAAGATTTTGTCCATCTTGGAACACCTCCACAAGAGGGTCATGGATTTGTGTCATCTCTAACAGCCCACAAACTGATAATTAACTGATAATGGCTACTTGGATAAGTCACATTAGCCAGCTTTCCTCCTCACAGCATGCTAGACAAACTGCCCACTTAACACATGACCGTGGACTGAAAAACTGCCAATTGGGTTCATATACTTGCGGGCCGGAAGCTCCTCTTCAAGTCAATAATCTTAGCATCGAATGAAGTCGAGCAGCTGAAAAGAACTGCCCTTTTCTTTCAACACATTACCAGGGGAGAGCGCGAACGCAGTCCCCCACTACCAGAAATTATGCAGTCAAGATTCCCACATTTCACAGGGCCTATAACACGAGGGCAAACAACTGTGACGGCTCTACCTAACGCATTGTTTAACACTTACATTGACAGAACGTGGTGCACCGTACCAGGAAACACTGCAATACCAGGTCGATGCGTAGAGTGGAAGGAGCAAGCCCCAATTCCATCTCCCGGTTCCAAAAATCAATTTAATATATGGTCCTCAAATAGAGGACGCATCAGATATTAAACTGATAAGAACAGATACTACACTTGATCTTAGCCAAAAGGCCGAGAAGCGATACCTAACTGGAGGACGACGTGGGATCCTGATTCTGGGCCCTGTGAGTCTGGCTCGTGGGTCAACAGGCTTTCCCTTACTTCAATGTAAATACAAAGGACGCAAGTGTTATTCAATGTTTGATGACTAGGTGGCAACAAAGAGCATGCACTCTAAGGAGAGAACACTATCAAAGGCTAATTCTTCTCATGCGACGTGATTATGGCCAAAAACAACTCTGAGACTCCTCTTTTGGGACACATGCAAGCTTTCGCAGAGCCAGAAGCCACCATGCAAGATGCCTTCTTCCTTCTCATTGGATTCCCTGGCCAGGAATCGAACCCGGGCCGCGGCGGTGAGAGCGCCGAATCCTAACCACTAGACCACCAGGGACGGGAAATTACTTTGCAACTAGATGGGTTGTCTTGATGAAAGCGGGAAAATACACAGGTTTATCTTGAGGAGCTTTGTTTACAGCTTAGAAAACTCAACCAGCCTCTGTTGAGGGAAGGTAGGTCCAAAAACTACACTCTCTCCGCCTCCGAGAGAGTGGCGGAGAGTGTCAGGAAACCACACAAAAAAACTTAAATGTAGATGCCACAATGTCTTGACAAGATTTTGTCCATCTTGGAACACCTCCACAAGAGGGTCATGGATTTGTGTCATCTCTAACAGCCCACAAACTGATAATTAACTGATAATGGCTACTTGGATAAGTCACATTAGCCAGCTTTCCTCCTCACAGCATGCTAGACAAACTGCCCACTTAACACATGACCGTGGACTGAAAAACTGCCAATTGGGTTCATATACTTGCGGGCCGGAAGCTCCTCTTCAAGTCAATAATCTTAGCATCGAATGAAGTCGAGCAGCTGAAAAGAACTGCCCTTTTCTTTCAACACATTACCAGGGTAGAGCGCGAACGCAGTCCCCCACTACCAGAAATTATGCAGTCGAGATTCCCACATTTGGGGAATTCGCAGGGGTCAGCACGGCCCGAGTGCAATGGCTTAGCCTCGCCCTGGGTGAACCACCTTCTTGATCATGGTATCTCCCCTGCCAGGTAAGTATGAGATGGACGTGTCAGAGTCAAGGTCATCCTTCCAACGCCACAGCCCCTGGATTGTGGTGCCTGGGATGAGTGGTTGAGGTTGTTGATTGTTATTCGCATTAGCACAACCTCAGAGGGTGCCAAGTCATTTGACATTCAAAATGCTTTTCTCTTACAGCGGCCGAGAGCAGCAACCACACATATTTCTTCCGAAGAAAGAGCACAACACCGACAAGAATTGCTGCACGTGGAACTGCACTCAGACTGAATTTTGCCAGCAGTTGACAAGCAAGGCATACAAATTGAATCAATTAAACTACTGCACTGCTTCATGGGTTGGCATTTGGGGTGTGAGAGAACAAAGAGCAGGATTCACAGGGCCTATAACACGAGGGCAAACAACTGTGACGGCTCTACCTAACGTATTGTTTCACACTTACATTGACAGAACGTGGTGCACCGTACCAGGAAACACTGCAATACCAGGTCGATGCGTAGAGTGGAAGGAGCAAGCCCCAATTCCATCTCCCGGTTCCAAAAATCAATTTAATATATGGTCCTCAAATAGAGGACGTATCAGATATTAAACTGATAAAAACAGATACTACACTTGATCTTAGCCAAAAGGCCGAGAAGCGATACCTAACTGGAGGACGACGTGGGATCCTGATTCTGGGCCCTGTGAGTCTGGCTCGTGGGTCAACAGGCTTTCCCTTACTTCAATGTAAATACAAAGGACGCAAGTGTTATTCAATGTTTGATGACTAGGTGGCAACAAAGAGCATGCACTCTAAGGAGAGAACACTATCAAAGGCTAATTCTTCTCATGCGACGTGATTATGGCCAAAAACAAACTCTGAGACTCCTCTTTTGGGACACATGCAAGCTTTCGCAGAGCCAGAAGCCACCATGCAAGATGCCTTCTTCCTTCTCATTGGATTCCCTGGCCGGGAATCGAACCCGGGCCGCGGCGGTGAGAGCGCCGAATCCTAACCACTAGACCACCAGGGACGGGAAATTACTTTGCAACTAGATGGGTTGTCTTGATGAAAGCGGGAAAATACACAGGTTTATCTTGAGGAGCTTTGTTTACAGCTTAGAAAACTCAACCAGTCTCTCTCTGTTGAGGGAAGGTAGGTCCAAAAACTACACTCTCTCCGCCTCCGAGAGAGTGGCGGAGAGTGTCAGGAAACCACACAAAAAAACTTAAATGTAGATGCCACAATGTCTTGACAAGATTTTGTCCATCTTGGAACACCTCCACAAGAGGGTCATGGATTTGTGTCATCTCTAACAGCCCACAAACTGATAATTAACTGATAATGGCTACTTGGATAAGTCACATTAGCCAGCTTTCCTCCTCACAGCATGCTAGACAAACTGCCCACTTAACACATGACCGTGGACTGAAAAACTGCCAATTGGGTTCATATACTTGCGGGCCGGAAGCTCCTCTTCAAGTCAATAATCTTAGCATCGAATGAAGTCGAGCAGCTGAAAAGAACTGCCCTTTTCTTTCAACACATTACCAGGGGAGAGCGCGAACGCAGTCCCCCACTACCAGAAATTATGCAGTCAAGATTCCCACATTTCACAGGGCCTATAACACGAGGGCAAACAACTGTGACGGCTCTACCTAACGCATTGTTTCACACTTACATTGACAGAACGTGGTGCACCGTACCAGGAAACACTGCAATACCAGGTCGATGCGTAGAGTGGAAGGAGCAAGCCCCAATTCCATCTCCCGGTTCCAAAAATCAATTTAATATATGGTCCTCAAATAGAGGACGTATCAGATATTAAACTGATAAGAACAGATACTACACTTGATCTTAGCCAAAAGGCCGAGAAGCGATACCTAACTGGAGGACGACGTGGGATCCTGATTCTGGGCCCTGTGAGTCTGGCTCGTGGGTCAACAGGCTTTCCCTTACTTCAATGTAAATACAAAGGACGCAAGTGTTATTCAATGTTTGATGACTAGGTGGCAACAAAGAGCATGGACTCTAAGGAGAGAACACTATCAAAGGCTAATTCTTCTCATGCGACGTGATTATGGCCAAAAACAACTCTGAGACTCCTCTTTTGGGACACATGCAAGCTTTCGCAGAGCCAGAAGCCACCATGCAAGATGCCTTCTTCCTTCTCATTGGATTCCCTGGCCGGGAATCGAACCCGGGCCGCGGCGGTGAGAGCGCCGAATCCTAACCACTAGACCACCAGGGACGGGAAATTACTTTGCAACTAGATGGGTTGTCTTGATGAAAGCGGGAAAATACACAGGTTTATCTTGAGGAGCTTTGTTTACAGCTTAGAAAACTCAACCAGCCTCTGTTGAGGGAAGGTAGGTCCAAAAACTACACTCTCTCCGCCTCCGAGAGAGTGGCGGAGAGTGTCAGGAAACCACACAAAAAAACTTAAATGTAGATGCCACAATGTCTTGACAAGATTTTGTCCATCTTGGAACACCTCCACAAGAGGGTCATGGATTTGTGTCATCTCTAACAGCCCACAAACTGATAATTAACTGATAATGGCTACTTGGATAAGTCACATTAGCCAGCTTTCCTCCTCACAGCATGCTAGACAAACTGCCCACTTAACACATGACCGTGGACTGAAAAACTGCCAATTGGGTTCATATACTTGCGGGCCGGAAGCTCCTCTTCAAGTCAATAATCTTAGCATCGAATGAAGTCGAGCAGCTGAAAAGAACTGCCCTTTTCTTTCAACACATTACCAGGGGAGAGCGCGAACGCAGTCCCCCACTACCAGAAATTATGCAGTCAAGATTCCCACATTTCACAGGGCCTATAACACGAGGGCAAACAACTGTGACGGCTCTACCTAACGCATTGTTTCACACTTACATTGACAGAACGTGGTGCACCGTACCAGGAAACACTGCAATACCAGGTCGATGCGTAGAGTGGAAGGAGCAAGCCCCAATTCCATCTCCCGGTTCCAAAAATCAATTTAATATATGGTCCTCAAATAGAGGACGTATCAGATATTAAACTGATAAGAACAGATACTACACTTGATCTTAGCCAAAAGGCCGAGAAGCGATACCTAACTGGAGGACGACGTGGGATCCTGATTCTGGGCCCTGTGAGTCTGGCTCGTGGGTCAACAGGCTTTCCCTTACTTCAATGTAAATACAAAGGACGCAAGTGTTATTCAATGTTTGATGACTAGGTGGCAACAAAGAGCATGGACTCTAAGGAGAGAACACTATCAAAGGCTAATTCTTCTCATGCGACGTGATTATGGCCAAAAACAACTCTGAGACTCCTCTTTTGGGACACATGCAAGCTTTCGCAGAGCCAGAAGCCACCATGCAAGATGCCTTCTTCCTTCTCATTGGATTCCCTGGCCGGGAATCGAACCCGGGCCGCGGCGGTGAGAGCGCCGAATCCTAACCACTAGACCACCAGGGACGGGAAATTACTTTGCAACTAGATGGGTTGTCTTGATGAAAGCGGGAAAATACACAGGTTTATCTTGAGGAGCTTTGTTTACAGCTTAGAAAACTCAACCAGCCTCTGTTGAGGGAAGGTAGGTCCAAAAACTACACTCTCTCCGCCTCCGAGAGAGTGGCGGAGAGTGTCAGGAAACCACACAAAAAAACTTAAATGTAGATGCCACAATGTCTTGACAAGATTTTGTCCATCTTGGAACACCTCCACAAGAGGGTCATGGATTTGTGTCATCTCTAACAGCCCACAAACTGATAATTAACTGATAATGGCTACTTGGATAAGTCACATTAGCCAGCTTTCCTCCTCACAGCATGCTAGACAAACTGCCCACTTAACACATGACCGTGGACTGAAAAACTGCCAATTGGGTTCATATACTTGCGGGCCGGAAGCTCCTCTTCAAGTCAATAATCTTAGCATCGAATGAAGTCGAGCAGCTGAAAAGAACTGCCCTTTTCTTTCAACACATTACCAGGGGAGAGCGCGAACGCAGTCCCCCACTACCAGAAATTATGCAGTCGAGATTCCCACATTTGGGGAATTCGCAGGGGTCAGCACGGCCCGAGTGCAATGGCTTAGCCTCGCCCTGGGTGAACCACCTTCTTGATCATGGTATCTCCCCTGCCAGGTAAGTATGAGATGGACGTGTCAGAGTCAAGGTCATCCTTCCAACGCCACAGCCCCTGGATTGTGGTGCCTGGGATGAGTGGTTGAGGTTGTTGATTGTTATTCGCATTAGCACAACCTCAGAGGGTGCCAAGTCATTTGACATTCAAAATGCTTTTCTCTTACAGCGGCCGAGAGCAGCAACCACACATATTTCTTCCGAAGAAAGAGCACAACACCGACAAGAATTGCTGCACGTGGAACTGCACTCAGACTGAATTTTGCCAGCAGTTGACAAGCAAGGCATACAAATTGAATCAATTAAACTACTGCACTGCTTCATGGGTTGGCATTTGGGGTGTGAGAGAACAAAGAGCAGGATTCACAGGGCCTATAACACGAGGGCAAACAACTGTGACGGCTCTACCTAACGCATTGTTTCACACTTACATTGACAGAACGTGGTGCACCGTACCAGGAAACACTGCAATACCAGGTCGATGCGTAGAGTGGAAGGAGCAAGCCCCAATTCCATCTCCCGGTTCCAAAAATCAATTTAATATATGGTCCTCAAATAGAGGACCTATCAGATATTAAACTGATAAAAACAGATACTACACTTGATCTTAGCCAAAAGGCCGAGAAGCGATACCTAACTGGAGGACGACGTGGGATCCTGATTCTGGGCCCTGTGAGTCTGGCTCGTGGGTCAACAGGCTTTCCCTTACTTCAATGTAAATACAAAGGACGCAAGTGTTATTCAATGTTTGATGACTAGGTGGCAACAAAGAGCATGCACTCTAAGGAGAGAACACTATCAAAGGCTAATTCTTCTCATGCGACGTGATTATGGCCAAAAACAAACTCTGAGACTCCTCTTTTGGGACACATGCAAGCTTTCGCAGAGCCAGAAGCCACCATGCAAGATGCCTTCTTCCTTCTCATTGGATTCCCTGGCCGGGAATCGAACCCGGGCCGCGGCGGTGAGAGCGCCGAATCCTAACCACTAGACCACCAGGGACGGGAAATTACTTTGCAACTAGATGGGTTGTCTTGATGAAAGCGGGAAAATACACAGGTTTATCTTGAGGAGCTTTGTTTACAGCTTAGAAAACTCAACCAGTCTCTCTCTGTTGAGGGAAGGTAGGTCCAAAAACTACACTCTCTCCGCCTCCGAGAGAGTGGCGGAGAGTGTCAGGAAACCACACAAAAAAACTTAAATGTAGATGCCACAATGTCTTGACAAGATTTTGTCCATCTTGGAACACCTCCACAAGAGGGTCATGGATTTGTGTCATCTCTAACAGCCCACAAACTGATAATTAACTGATAATGGCTACTTGGATAAGTCACATTAGCCAGCTTTCCTCCTCACAGCATGCTAGACAAACTGCCCACTTAACACATGACCGTGGACTGAAAAACTGCCAATTGGGTTCATATACTTGCGGGCCGGAAGCTCCTCTTCAAGTCAATAATCTTAGCATCGAATGAAGTCGAGCAGCTGAAAAGAACTGCCCTTTTCTTTCAACACATTACCAGGGGAGAGCGCGAACGCAGTCCCCCACTACCAGAAATTATGCAGTCAAGATTCCCACATTTCACAGGGCCTATAACACGAGGGCAAACAACTATGACGGCTCTACCTAACGCATTGTTTCACACTTACATTGACAGAACGTGGTGCACCGTACCAGGAAACACTGCAATACCAGGTCGATGCGTAGAGTGGAAGGAGCAAGCCCCAATTCCATCTCCCGGTTCCAAAAATCAATTTAATATATGGTCCTCAAATAGAGGACGTATCAGATATTAAACTGATAAGAACAGATACTACACTTGATCTTAGCCAAAAGGCCGAGAAGCGATACCTAACTGGAGGACGACGTGGGATCCTGATTCTGGGCCCTGTGAGTCTGGCTCGTGGGTCAACAGGCTTTCCCTTACTTCAATGTAAATACAAAGGACGCAAGTGTTATTCAATGTTTGATGACTAGGTGGCAACAAAGAGCATGCACTCTAAGGAGAGAACACTATCAAAGGCTAATTCTTCTCATGCGACGTGATTATGGCCAAAAACAACTCTGAGACTCCTCTTTTGGGACACATGCAAGCTTTCGCAGAGCCAGAAGCCACCATGCAAGATGCCTTCTTCCTTCTCATTGGATTCCCTGGCCGGGAATCGAACCCGGGCCGCGGCGGTGAGAGCGCCGAATCCTAACCACTAGACCACCAGGGACGGGAAATTACTTTGCAACTAGATGGGTTGTCTTGATGAAAGCGGGAAAATACACAGGTTTATCTTGAGGAGCTTTGTTTACAGCTTAGAAAACTCAACCAGCCTCTGTTGAGGGAAGGTAGGTCCAAAAACTACACTCTCTCCGCCTCCGAGAGAGTGGCGGAGAGTGTCAGGAAACCACACAAAAAAACTTAAATGTAGATGCCACAATGTCTTGACAAGATTTTGTCCATCTTGGAACACCTCCACAAGAGGGTCATGGATTTGTGTCATCTCTAACAGCCCACAAACTGATAATTAACTGATAATGGCTACTTGGATAAGTCACATTAGCCAGCTTTCCTCCTCACAGCATGCTAGACAAACTGCCCACTTAACACATGACCGTGGACTGAAAAACTGCCAATTGGGTTCATATACTTGCGGGCCGGAAGCTCCTCTTCAAGTCAATAATCTTAGCATCGAATGAAGTCGAGCAGCTGAAAAGAACTGCCCTTTTCTTTCAACACATTACCAGGGGAGAGCGCGAACGCAGTCCCCCACTACCAGAAATTATGCAGTCGAGATTCCCACATTTGGGGAATTCGCAGGGGTCAGCACGGCCCGAGTGCAATGGCTTAGCCTCGCCCTGGGTGAACCACCTTCTTGATCATGGTATCTCCCCTGCCAGGTAAGTATGAGATGGACGTGTCAGAGTCAAGGTCATCCTTCCAACGCCACAGCCCCTGGATTGTGGTGCCTGGGATGAGTGGTTGAGGTTGTTGATTGTTATTCGCATTAGCACAACCTCAGAGGGTGCCAAGTCATTTGACATTCAAAATGCTTTTCTCTTACAGCGGCCGAGAGCAGCAACCACACATATTTCTTCCGAAGAAAGAGCACAACACCGACAAGAATTGCTGCACGTGGAACTGCACTCAGACTGAATTTTGCCAGCAGTTGACAAGCAAGGCATACAAATTGAATCAATTAAACTACTGCACTGCTTCATGGGTTGGCATTTGGGGTGTGAGAGAACAAAGAGCAGGATTCACAGGGCCTATAACACGAGGGCAAACAACTGTGACGGCTCTACCTAACGCATTGTTTCACACTTACATTGACAGAACGTGGTGCACCGTACCAGGAAACACTGCAATACCAGGTCGATGCGTAGAGTGGAAGGAGCAAGCCCCAATTCCATCTCCCGGTTCCAAAAATCAATTTAATATATGGTCCTCAAATAGAGGACGTATCAGATATTAAACTGATAAGAACAGATACTACACTTGATCTTAGCCAAAAGGCCGAGAAGCGATACCTAACTGGAGGACGACGTGGGATCCTGATTCTGGGCCCTGTGAGTCTGGCTCGTGGGTCAACAGGCTTTCCCTTACTTCAATGTAAATACAAAGGACGCAAGTGTTATTCAATGTTTGATGACTAGGTGGCAACAAAGAGCATGCACTCTAAGGAGAGAACACTATCAAAGGCTAATTCTTCTCATGCGACGTGATTATGGCCAAAAACAACTCTGACACTCCTCTTTTGGGACACATGCAAGCTTTCGCAGAGCCAGAAGCCACCATGCAAGATGCCTTCTTCCTTCTCATTGGATTCTCTGGCCGGGAATCGAACCCGGGCCGCGGCGGTGAGAGCGCCGAATCCTAACCACTAGACCACCAGGGACGGGAAATTACTTTGCAACTAGATGGGTTGTCTTGATGAAAGCGGGAAAATACACAGGTTTATCTTGAGGAGCTTTGTTTACAGCTTAGAAAACTCAACCAGTCTCTCTCTGTTGAGGGAAGGTAGGTCCAAAAACTACACTCTCTCCGCCTCCGAGAGAGTGGCGGAGAGTGTCAGGAAACCACACAAAAAAACTTAAATGTAGATGCCACAATGTCTTGACAAGATTTTGTCCATCTTGGAACACCTCCACAAGAGGGTCATGGATTTGTGTCATCTCTAACAGCCCACAAACTGATAATTAACTGATAATGGCTACTTGGATAAGTCACATTAGCCAGCTTTCCTCCTCACAGCATGCTAGACAAACTGCCCACTTAACACATGACCGTGGACTGAAAAACTGCCAATTGGGTTCATATACTTGCGGGCCGGAAGCTCCTCTTCAAGTCAATAATCTTAGCATGGAATGAAGTCGAGCAGCTGAAAAGAACTGCCCTTTTCTTTCAACACATTACCAGGGGAGAGCGCGAACGCAGTCCCCCACTACCAGAAATTATGCAGTCAAGATTCCCACATTTCACAGGGCCTATAACACGAGGGCAAACAACTGTGACGGCTCTACCTAACGCATTGTTTCACACTTACATTGACAGAACGTGGTGCACCGTACCAGGAAACACTGCAATACCAGGTCGATGCGTAGAGTGGAAGGAGCAAGCCCCAATTCCATCTCCCGGTTCCAAAAATCAATTTAATATATGGTCCTCAAATAGAGGACGTATCAGATATTAAACTGATAAGAACAGATACTACACTTGATCTTAGCCAAAAGGCCGAGAAGCGATACCTAACTGGAGGACGACGTGGGATCCTGATTCTGGGCCCTGTGAGTCTGGCTCGTGGGTCAACAGGCTTTCCCTTACTTCAATGTAAATACAAAGGACGCAAGTGTTATTCAATGTTTGATGACTAGGTGGCAACAAAGAGCATGCACTCTAAGGAGAGAACACTATCAAAGGCTAATTCTTCTCATGCGACGTGATTATGGCCAAAAACAACTCTGAGACTCCTCTTTTGGGACACATGCAAGCTTTCGCAGAGCCAGAAGCCACCATGCAAGATGCCTTCTTCCTTCTCATTGGATTCCCTGGCCGGGAATCGAACCCGGGCCGCGGCGGTGAGAGCGCCAAATCCTAACCACTAGACCACAAGGGACGGGAAATTACTTTGCAACTAGATGGGTTTTCTTGATGAAAGCGGGAAAATACACAGGTTTATCTTGAGGAGCTTTGTTTACAGCTTAGAAAACTCAACCAGTCTCTCTCTGTTGAGGGAAGGTAGGTCCAAAAACTACACTCTCTCCGCCTCCGAGAGAGTGGCGGAGAGTGTCAGGAAACCACACAAAAAAACTTAAATGTAGATGCCACAATGTCTTGACAAGATTTTGTCCATCTTGGAACACCTCCACAAGAGGGTCATGGATTTGTGTCATCTCTAACAGCCCACAAACTGATAATAAACTGATAATGGCTACTTGGATAAGTCACATTAGCCAGCTTTCCTCCTCACAGCATGCTAGACAAACTGCCCACTTAACAGATGACCGTGGACTGAAAAACTGCCAATTGGGTTCATATACTTGCGGGCCGGAAGCTCCTCTTCAAGTCAATAATCTTAGCATCGAATGAAGTCGAGCAGCTGAAAAGAACTGCCCTTTTCTTTCAACACATTACCAGGGGAGAGCGCGAACGCAGTCCCCCACTACCAGAAATTATGCAGTCGAGATTCCCACATTTCACAGGGCCTATAACACGAGGGCAAACAACTGTGACGGCTCTACCTAACGCATTGTTTCACACTTACATTGACAGAACGTGGTGCACCGTACCAGGAAACACTGCAATACCAGGTCGATGCGTAGAGTGGAAGGAGCAAGCCCCAATTCCATCTCCCGGTTCCAAAAATCAATTTAATATATGGTCCTCAAATAGAGGACGTATCAGATATTAAACTGATAAGAACAGATACTACACTTGATCTTAGCCAAAAGGCCGAGAAGCGATACCTAACTGGAGGACGACGTGGGATCCTGATTCTGGGCCCTGTGAGTCTGGCTCGTGGGTCAACAGGCTTTCCCTTACTTCAATGTAAATACAAAGGACGCAAGTGTTATTCAATGTTTGATGACTAGGTGGCAACAAAGAGCATGCACTCTAAGGAGAGAACACTATCAAAGGCTAATTCTTCTCATGCACGTGATTATGGCCAAAAACAAACTCTGAGACTCCTCTTTTGGGACACATGCAAGCTTTCGCAGAGCCAGAAGCCACCATGCAAGATGCCTTCTTCCTTCTCATTGGATTCCCTGGCCGGGAATCGAACCCGGGCCGCGGCGGTGAGAGCGCCGAATCCTAACCACTAGACCACCAGGGACGGGAAATTACTTTGCAACTAGATGGGTTGTCTTGATGAAAGCGGGAAAATACACAGGTTTATCTTGAGGAGCTTTGTTTACAGCTTAGAAAACTCAACCAGCCTCTGTTGAGGGAAGGTAGGTCCAAAAACTACACTCTCTCCGCCTCCGAGAGAGTGGCGGAGAGTGTCAGGAAACCACACAAAAAAACTTAAATGTAGATGCCACAATGTCTTGACAAGATTTTGTCCATCTTGGAACACCTCCACAAGAGGGTCATGGATTTGTGTCATCTCTAACAGCCCACAAACTGATAATTAACTGATAATGGCTACTTGGATAAGTCACATTAGCCAGCTTTCCTCCTCACAGCATGCTAGACAAACTGCCCACTTAACACATGACCGTGGACTGAAAAACTGCCAATTGGGTTCATATACTTGCGGGCCGGAAGCTCCTCTTCAAGTCAATAATCTTAGCATCGAATGAAGTCGAGCAGCTGAAAAGAACTGCCCTTTTCTTTCAACACATTACCAGGGGAGAGCGCGAACGCAGTCCCCCACTACCAGAAATTATGCAGTCGAGATTCCCACATTTCACAGGGCCTATAACACGAGGGCAAACAACTGTGACGGCTCTACCTAACGCATTGTTTCACACTTACATTGACAGAACGTGGTGCACCGTACCAGGAAACACTGCAATACCAGGTCGATGCGTAGAGTGGAAGGAGCAAGCCCCAATTCCATCTCCCGGTTCCAAAAATCAATTTAATATATGGTCCTCAAATAGAGGACGTATCAGATATTAAACTGATAAGAACAGATACTACACTTGATCTTAGCCAAAAGGCCGAGAAGCGATACCTAACTGGAGGACGACGTGGGATCCTGATTCTGGGCCCTGTGAGTCTGGCTCGTGGGTCAACAGGCTTTCCCTTACTTCAATGTAAATACAAAGGACGCAAGTGTTATTCAATGTTTGATGACTAGGTGGCAACAAAGAGCATGCACTCTAAGGAGAGAACACTATCAAAGGCTAATTCTTCTCATGCACGTGATTATGGCCAAAAACAAACTCTGAGACTCCTCTTTTGGGACACATGCAAGCTTTCGCAGAGCCAGAAGCCACCATGCAAGATGCCTTCTTCCTTCTCATTGGATTCCCTGGCCGGGAATCGAACCCGGGCCGCGGCGGTGAGAGCGCCGAATCCTAACCACTAGACCACCAGGGACGGGAAATTACTTTGCAACTAGATGGGTTGTCTTGATGAAAGCGGGAAAATACACAGGTTTATCTTGAGGAGCTTTGTTTACAGCTTAGAAAACTCAACCAGCCTCTGTTGAGGGAAGGTAGGTCCAAAAACTACACTCTCTCCGCCTCCGAGAGAGTGGCGGAGAGTGTCAGGAAACCACACAAAAAAACTTAAATGTAGATGCCACAATGTCTTGACAAGATTTTGTCCATCTTGGAACACCTCCACAAGAGGGTCATGGATTTGTGTCATCTCTAACAGCCCACAAACTGATAATTAACTGATAATGGCTACTTGGATAAGTCACATTAGCCAGCTTTCCTCCTCACAGCATGCTAGACAAACTGCCCACTTAACACATGACCGTGGACTGAAAAACTGCCAATTGGGTTCATATACTTGCGGGCCGGAAGCTCCTCTTCAAGTCAATAATCTTAGCATCGAATGAAGTCGAGCAGCTGAAAAGAACTGCCCTTTTCTTTCAACACATTACCAGGGGAGAGCGCGAACGCAGTCCCCCACTACCAGAAATTATGCAGTCAAGATTCCCACATTTCACAGGGCCTATAACACGAGGGCAAACAACTGTGACGGCTCTACCTAACGCATTGTTTCACACTTACATTGACAGAACGTGGTGCACCGTACCAGGAAACACTGCAATACCAGGTCGATGCGTAGAGTGGAAGGAGCAAGCCCCAATTCCATCTCCCGGTTCCAAAAATCAATTTAATATATGGTCCTCAAATAGAGGACGTATCAGATATTAAACTGATAAGAACAGATACTACACTTGATCTTAGCCAAAAGGCCGAGAAGCGATACCTAACTGGAGGACGACGTGGGATCCTGATTCTGGGCCCTGTGAGTCTGGCTCGTGGGTCAACAGGCTTTCCCTTACTTCAATGTAAATACAAAGGACGCAAGTGTTATTCAATGTTTGATGACTAGGTGGCAACAAAGAGCATGCACTCTAAGGAGAGAACACTATCAAAGGCTAATTCTTCTCATGCGACGTGATTATGGCCAAAAACAACTCTGACACTCCTCTTTTGGGACACATGCAAGCTTTCGCAGAGCCAGAAGCCACCATGCAAGATGCCTTCTTCCTTCTCATTGGATTCTCTGGCCGGGAATCGAACCCGGGCCGCGGCGGTGAGAGCGCCGAATCCTAACCACTAGACCACCAGGGACGGGAAATTACTTTGCAACTAGATGGGTTGTCTTGATGAAAGCGGGAAAATACACAGGTTTATCTTGAGGAGCTTTGTTTACAGCTTAGAAAACTCAACCAGTCTCTCTCTGTTGAGGGAAGGTAGGTCCAAAAACTACACTCTCTCCGCCTCCGAGAGAGTGGCGGAGAGTGTCAGGAAACCACACAAAAAAACTTAAATGTAGATGCCACAATGTCTTGACAAGATTTTGTCCATCTTGGAACACCTCCACAAGAGGGTCATGGATTTGTGTCATCTCTAACAGCCCACAAACTGATAATTAACTGATAATGGCTACTTGGATAAGTCACATTAGCCAGCTTTCCTCCTCACAGCATGCTAGACAAACTGCCCACTTAACACATGACCGTGGACTGAAAAACTGCCAATTGGGTTCATATACTTGCGGGCCGGAAGCTCCTCTTCAAGTCAATAATCTTAGCATCGAATGAAGTCGAGCAGCTGAAAAGAACTGCCCTTTTCTTTCAACACATTACCAGGGGAGAGCGCGAACGCAGTCCCCCACTACCAGAAATTATGCAGGCAAGATTCCCACATTTCACAGGGCCTATAACACGAGGGCAAACAACTGTGACGGCTCTACCTAACGCATTGTTTCACACTTACATTGACAGAACGTGGTGCACCGTACCAGGAAACACTGCAATACCAGGTCGATGCGTAGAGTGGAAGGAGCAAGCCCCAATTCCATCTCCCGGTTCCAAAAATCAATTTAATATATGGTCCTCAAATAGAGGACGTATCAGATATTAAACTGATAAGAACAGATACTACACTTGATCTTAGCCAAAAGGCCGAGAAGCGATACGTAACTGGAGGACGACGTGGGATCCTGATTCTGGGCCCTGTGAGTCTGGCTCGTGGGTCAACAGGCTTTCCCTTACTTCAATGTAAATACAAAGGACGCAAGTGTTATTCAATGTTTGATGACTAGGTGGCAACAAAGAGCATGCACTCTAAGGAGAGAACACTATCAAAGGCTAATTCTTCTCATGCGACGTGATTATGGCCAAAAACAACTCTGAGACTCCTCTTTTGGGACACATGCAAGCTTTCGCAGAGCCAGAAGCCACCATGCAAGATGCCTTCTTCCTTCTCATTGGATTCCCTGGCCGGGAATCGAACCCGGGCCGCGGCGGTGAGAGCGCCGAATCCTAACCACTAGACCACCAGGGACGGGAAATTACTTTGCAACTAGATGGGTTGTCTTGATGAAAGCGGGAAAATACACAGGTTTATCTTGAGGAGCTTTGTTTACAGCTTAGAAAACTCAACCAGCCTCTGTTGAGGGAAGGTAGGTCCAAAAACTACACTCTCTCCGCCTCCGAGAGAGTGGCGGAGAGTGTCAGGAAACCACACAAAAAAACTTAAATGAAGATGCCACAATGTCTTGACAAGATTTTGTCCATCTTGGAACACCTCCACAAGAGGGTCATGGATTTGTGTCATCTCTAACAGCCCACAAACTGATAATTAACTGATAATGGCTACTTGGATAAGTCATATTAGCCAGCTTTCCTCCTCACAGCATGCTAGACAAACTGCCCACTTAACACATGACCGTGGACTGAAAAACTGCCAATTGGGTTCATATACTTGCGGGCCGGAAGCTCCTCTTCAAGTCAATAATCTTAGCATCGGATGAAGTCGAGCAGCTGAAAAGAACTGCCCTTTTCTTTCAACACATTACCAGGGGAGAGCGCGAACGCAGTCCCCCACTACCAGAAATTATGCAGTCGAGATTCCCACATTTGGGGAATTCGCAGGGGTCAGCACGGCCCGAGTGCAATGGCTTAGCCTCGCCCTGGGTGAACCACCTTCTTGATCATGGTATCTCCCCTGCCAGGTAAGTATGAGATGGACGTGTCAGAGTCAAGGTCATCCTTCCAACGCCACAGCCCCTGGATTGTGGTGCCTGGGATGAGTGGTTGAGGTTGTTGATTGTTATTCGCATTAGCACAACCTCAGAGGGTGCCAAGTCATTTGACATTCAAAATGCTTTTCTCTTACAGCGGCCGAGAGCAGCAACCACACATATTTCTTCCGAAGAAAGAGCACAACACCGACAAGAATTGCTGCACGTGGAACTGCACTCAGACTGAATTTTGCCAGCAGTTGACAAGCAAGGCATACAAATTGAATCAATTAAACTACTGCACTGCTTCATGGGTTGGCATTTGGGGTGTGAGAGAACAAAGAGCAGGATTCACAGGGCCTATAACACGAGGGCAAACAACTGTGACGGCTCTACCTAACGCATTGTCTCACACTTACATTGACAGAACGTGGTGCACCGTACCAGGAAACACTGCAATACCAGGTCGATGCGTAGAGTGGAAGGAGCAAGCCCCAATTCCATCTCCCGGTTCCAAAAATCAATTTAATATATGGTCCTCAAATAGAGGACGTATCAGATATTAAAGTGATAAGAACAGATACTACACTTGATCTTAGCCAAAAGGCCGAGAAGCGATACCTAACTGGAGGACGACGTGGGATCCTGATTCTGGGCCCTGTGAGTCTGGCTCGTGGGTCAACAGGCTTTCCCTTACTTCAATGTAAATACAAAGGACGCAAGTGTTATTCAATGTTTGATGACTAGGTGGCAACAAAGAGCATGCACTCTAAGGAGAGAACACTATCAAAGGCTAATTCTTCTCATGCGACGTGATTATGGCCAAAAACAACTCTGAGACTCCTCTTTTGGGACACATGCAAGCTTTCGCAGAGCCAGAAGCCACCATGCAAGATGCCTTCTTCCTTCTCATTGGATTCCCTGGCCGGGAATCGAACCCGGGCCGCGGCGGTGAGAGCGCCGAATCCTAACCACTAGACCACCAGGGACGGGAAATTACTTTGCAACTAGATGGGTTGTCTTGATGAAAGCGGGAAAATACACAGGTTTATCTTGAGGAGCTTTGTTTACAGCTTAGAAAACTCAACCAGCCTCTGTTGAGGGAAGGTAGGTCCAAAAACTACACTCTCTCCGCCTCCGAGAGAGTGGCGGAGAGTGTCAGGAAACCACACAAAAAAACTTAAATGTAGATGCCACAATGTCTTGACAAGATTTTGTCCATCTTGGAACACCTCCACAAGAGGGTCATGGATTTGTGTCATCTCTAACAGCCCACAAACTGATAATTAACTGATAATGGCTACTTGGATAAGTCACATTAGCCAGCTTTCCTCCTCACAGCATGCTAGACAAACTGCCCACTTAACACATGACCGTGGACTGAAAAACTGCCAATTGGGTTCATATACTTGCGGGCCGGAAGCTCCTCTTCAAGTCAATAATCTTAGCATCGAATGAAGTCGAGCAGCTGAAAAGAACTGCCCTTTTCTTTCAACACATTACCAGGGGAGAGCGCGAACGCAGTCCCCCACTACCAGAAATTATGCAGTCAAGATTCCCACATTTCACAGGGCCTATAACACGAGGGCAAACAACTGTGACGGCTCTACCTAACGCATTGTTTCACACTTACATTGACAGAACGTGGTGCACCGTACCAGGAAACACTGCAATACCAGGTCGATGCGTAGAGTGGAAGGAGCAAGCCCCAATTCCATCTCCCGGTTCCAAAAATCAATTTAATATATGGTCCTCAAATAGAGGACGTATCAGATATTAAACTGATAAGAACAGATACTACACTTGATCTTAGCCAAAAGGCCGAGAAGCGATACCTAACTGGAGGACGACGTGGGATCCTGATTCTGGGCCCTGTGAGTCTGGCTCGTGGGTCAACAGGCTTTCCCTTACTTCAATGTAAATACAAAGGACGCAAGTGTTATTCAATGTTTGATGACTAGGTGGCAACAAAGAGCATGCACTCTAAGGAGAGAACACTATCAAAGGCTAATTCTTCTCATGCGACGTGATTATGGCCAAAAACAACTCTGAGACTCCTCTTTTGGGACACATGCAAGCTTTCGCAGAGCCAGAAGCCACCATGCAAGATGCCTTCTTCCTTCTCATTGGATTCCCTGGCCGGGAATCGAACCCGGGCCGCGGCGGTGAGAGCGCCGAATCCTAACCACTAGACCACCAGGGACGGGAAATTACTTTGCAACTAGATGGGTTGTCTTGATGAAAGCGGGAAAATACACAGGTTTATCTTGAGGAGCTTTGTTTACAGCTTAGAAAACTCAACCAGTCTCTCTCTGTTGAGGGAAGGTAGGTCCAAAAACTACACTCTCTCCGCCTCCGAGAGAGTGGCGGAGAGTGTCAGGAAACCACACAAAAAAACTTAAATGTAGATGCCACAATGTCTTGACAAGATTTTTTCCATCTTGGAACACCTCCACAAGAGGGTCATGGATTTGTGTCATCTCTAACAGCCCACAAACTGATAATTAACTGATAATGGCTACTTGGATAAGTCATATTAGCCAGCTTTCCTCCTCACAGCATGCTAGACAAACTGCCCACTTAACACATGACCGTGGACTGAAAAACTGCCAATTGGGTTCATATACTTGCGGGCCGGAAGCTCCTCTTCAAGTCAATAATCTTAGCATCGAATGAAGTCGAGCAGCTGAAAAGAACTGCCCTTTTCTTTCAACACATTACCAGGGGAGAGCGCGAACGCAGTCCCCCACTACCAGAAATTATGCAGTCGAGATTCCCACATTTGGGGAATTCGCAGGGGTCAGCACGGCCCGAGTGCAATGGCTTAGCCTCGCCCTGGGTGAACCACCTTCTTGATCATGGTATCTCCCCTGCCAGGTAAGTATGAGATGGACGTGTCAGAGTCAAGGTCATCCTTCCAACGCCACAGCCCCTGGATTGTGGTGCCTGGGATGAGTGGTTGAGGTTGTTGATTGTTATTCGCATTAGCACAACCTCAGAGGGTGCCAAGTCATTTGACATTCAAAATGCTTTTCTCTTACAGCGGCCGAGAGCAGCAACCACACATATTTCTTCCGAAGAAAGAGCACAACACCGACAAGAATTGCTGCACGTGGAACTGCACTCAGACTGAATTTCGCCAGCAGTTGACAAGCAAGGCATACAAATTGAATCAATTACACTACTGCACTGCTTCATGGTTTGGCATTTGGGGTGTGAGAGAACAAAGAGCAGGATTCACAGGGCCTATAACACAAGGGCAAACAACTGTGACGGCTCTACCTAACGCATTGTCTCACACTTACATTGACAGAACGTGGTGCACCGTACCAGGAAACACTGCAATACCAGGTCGATGCGTAGAGTGGAAGGAGCAAGCCCCAATTCCATCTCCCGGTTCCAAAAATCAATTTAATATATGGTCCTCAAATAGAGGACGTATCAGATATTAAACTGATAAGAACAGATACTACACTTGATCTTAGCCAAAAGGCCGAGAAGCGATACCTAACTGGAGGACGACGTGGGATCCTGATTCTGGGCCCTGTGAGTCTGGCTCGTGGGTCAACAGGCTTTCCCTTACTTCAATGTAAATACAAAGGACGCAAGTGTTATTCAATGTTTGATGACTAGGTGGCAACAAAGAGCATGCACTCTAAGGAGAGAACACTATCAAAGGCTAATTCTTCTCATGCGACGTGATTATGGCCAAAAACAACTCTGAGACTCCTCTTTTGGGACACATGCAAGCTTTCGCAGAGCCAGAAGCCACCATGCAAGATGCCTTCTTCCTTCTCATTGGATTCCCTGGCCGGGAATCGAACCCGGGCCGCGGCGGTGAGAGCGCCGAATCCTAACCACTAGACCACCAGGGACGGGAAATTACTTTGCAACTAGATGGGTTGTCTTGATGAAAGCGGGAAAATACACAGGTTTATCTTGAGGAGCTTTGTTTACAGCTTAGAAAACTCAACCAGCCTCTGTTGAGGGAAGGTAGGTCCAAAAACTACACTCTCTCCGCCTCCGAGAGAGTGGCGGAGAGTGTCAGGAAACCACACAAAAAAACTTAAATGTAGATGCCACAATGTCTTGACAAGATTTTGTCCATCTTGGAACACCTCCACAAGAGGGTCATGGATTTGTGTCATCTCTAACAGCCCACAAACTGATAATTAACTGATAATGGCTACTTGGATAAGTCACATTAGCCAGCTTTCCTCCTCACAGCATGCTAGACAAACTGCCCACTTAACACATGACCGTGGACTGAAAAACTGCCAATTGGGTTCATATACTTGCGGGCCGGAAGCTCCTCTTCAAGTCAATAATCTTAGCATCGAATGAAGTCGAGCAGCTGAAAAGAACTGCCCTTTTCTTTCAACACATTACCAGGGGAGAGCGCGAACGCAGTCCCCCACTACCAGAAATTATGCAGTCGAGATTCCCACATTTCACAGGGCCTATAACACGAGGGCAAACAACTGTGACGGCTCTACCTAACGCATTGTTTCACACTTACATTGACAGAACGTGGTGCACCGTACCAGGAAACACTGCAATACCAGGTCGATGCGTAGAGTGGAAGGAGCAAGCCCCAATTCCATCTCCCGGTTCCAAAAATCAATTTAATATATGGTCCTCAAATAGAGGACGTATCAGATATTAAACTGATAAGAACAGATACTACACTTGATCTTAGCCAAAAGGCCGAGAAGCGATACCTAACTGGAGGACGACGTGGGATCCTGATTCTGGGCCCTGTGAGTCTGGCTCGTGGGTCAACAGGCTTTCCCTTACTTCAATGTAAATACAAAGGACGCAAGTGTTATTCAATGTTTGATGACTAGGTGGCAACAAAGAGCATGCACTCTAAGGAGAGAACACTATCAAAGGCTAATTCTTCTCATGCGACGTGATTATGGCCAAAAACAACTCTGAGACTCCTCTTTTGGGACACATGCAAGCTTTCGCAGAGCCAGAAGCCACCATGCAAGATGCCTTCTTCCTTCTCATTGGATTCCCTGGCCGGGAATCGAACCCGGGCCGCGGCGGTGAGAGCGCCGAATCCTAACCACTAGACCACCAGGGACGGGAAATTACTTTGCAACTAGATGGGTTGTCTTGATGAAAGCGGGAAAATACACAGGTTTATCTTGAGGAGCTTTGTTTACAGCTTAGAAAACTCAACCAGCCTCTGTTGAGGGAAGGTAGGTCCAAAAACTACACTCTCTCCGCCTCCGAGAGAGTGGCGGAGAGTGTCAGGAAACCACACAAAAAAACTTAAATGTAGATGCCACAATGTCTTGACAAGATTTTGTCCATCTTGGAACACCTCCACAAGAGGGTCATGGATTTGTGTCATCTCTAACAGCCCACAAACTGATAATTAACTGATAATGGCTACTTGGATAAGTCACATTAGCCAGCTTTCCTCCTCACAGCATGCTAGACAAACTGCCCACTTAACACATGACCGTGGACTGAAAAACTGCCAATTGGGTTCATATACTTGCGGGCCGGAAGCTCCTCTTCAAGTCAATAATCTTAGCATCGAATGAAGTCGAGCAGCTGAAAAGAACTGCCCTTTTCTTTCAACACATTACCAGGGGAGAGCGCGAACGCAGTCCCCCACTACCAGAAATTATGCAGTCGAGATTCCCACATTTGGGGAATTCGCAGGGGTCAGCACGGCCCGAGTGCAATGGCTTAGCCTCGCCCTGGGTGAACCACCTTCTTGATCATGGTATCTCCCCTGCCAGGTAAGTATGAGATGGACGTGTCAGAGTCAAGGTCATCCTTCCAACGCCACAGCCCCTGGATTGTGGTGCCTGGGATGAGTGGTTGAGGTTGTTGATTGTTATTCGCATTAGCACAACCTCAGAGGGTGCCAAGTCATTTGACATTCAAAATGCTTTTCTCTTACAGCGGCCGAGAGCAGCAACCACACATATTTCTTCCGAAGAAAGAGCACAACACCGACAAGAATTGCTGCACGTGGAACTGCACTCAGACTGAATTTCGCCAGCAGTTGACAAGCAAGGCATACAAATTGAATCAATTACACTACTGCACTGCTTCATGGTTTGGCATTTGGGGTGTGAGAGAACAAAGAGCAGGATTCACAGGGCCTATAACACAAGGGCAAACAACTGTGACGGCTCTACCTAACGCATTGTCTCACACTTACATTGACAGAACGTGGTGCACCGTACCAGGAAACACTGCAATACCAGGTCGATGCGTAGAGTGGAAGGAGCAAGCCCCAATTCCATCTCCCGGTTCCAAAAATCAATTTAATATATGGTCCTCAAATAGAGGACGTATCAGATATTAAACTGATAAGAACAGATACTACACTTGATCTTAGCCAAAAGGCCGAGAAGCGATACCTAACTGGAGGACGACGTGGGATCCTGATTCTGGGCCCTGTGAGTCTGGCTCGTGGGTCAACAGGCTTTCCCTTACTTCAATGTAAATACAAAGGACGCAAGTGTTATTCAATGTTTGATGACTAGGTGGCAACAAAGAGCATGCACTCTAAGGAGAGAACACTATCAAAGGCTAATTCTTCTCATGCGACGTGATTATGGCCAAAAACAACTCTGAGACTCCTCTTTTGGGACACATGCAAGCTTTCGCAGAGCCAGAAGCCACCATGCAAGATGCCTTCTTCCTTCTCATTGGATTCCCTGGCCGGGAATCGAACCCGGGCCGCGGCGGTGAGAGCGCCGAATCCTAACCACTAGACCACCAGGGACGGGAAATTACTTTGCAACTAGATGGGTTGTCTTGATGAAAGCGGGAAAATACACAGGTTTATCTTGAGGAGCTTTGTTTACAGCTTAGAAAACTCAACCAGCCTCTGTTGAGGGAAGGTAGGTCCAAAAACTACACTCTCTCCGCCTCCGAGAGAGTGGCGGAGAGTGTCAGGAAACCACACAAAAAAACTTAAATGTAGATGCCACAATGTCTTGACAAGATTTTGTCCATCTTGGAACACCTCCACAAGAGGGTCATGGATTTGTGTCATCTCTAACAGCCCACAAACTGATAATTAACTGATAATGGCTACTTGGATAAGTCACATTAGCCAGCTTTCCTCCTCACAGCATGCTAGACAAACTGCCCACTTAACACATGACCGTGGACTGAAAAACTGCCAATTGGGTTCATATACTTGCGGGCCGGAAGCTCCTCTTCAAGTCAATAATCTTAGCATCGAATGAAGTCGAGCAGCTGAAAAGAACTGCCCTTTTCTTTCAACACATTACCAGGGGAGAGCGCGAACGCAGTCCCCCACTACCAGAAATTATGCAGTCGAGATTCCCACATTTCACAGGGCCTATAACACGAGGGCAAACAACTGTGACGGCTCTACCTAACGCATTGTTTCACACTTACATTGACAGAACGTGGTGCACCGTACCAGGAAACACTGCAATACCAGGTCGATGCGTAGAGTGGAAGGAGCAAGCCCCAATTCCATCTCCCGGTTCCAAAAATCAATTTAATATATGGTCCTCAAATAGAGGACGTATCAGATATTAAACTGATAAGAACAGATACTACACTTGATCTTAGCCAAAAGGCCGAGAAGCGATACCTAACTGGAGGACGACGTGGGATCCTGATTCTGGGCCCTGTGAGTCTGGCTCGTGGGTCAACAGGCTTTCCCTTACTTCAATGTAAATACAAAGGACGCAAGTGTTATTCAATGTTTGATGACTAGGTGGCAACAAAGAGCATGCACTCTAAGGAGAGAACACTATCAAAGGCTAATTCTTCTCATGCGACGTGATTATGGCCAAAAACAACTCTGAGACTCCTCTTTTGGGACACATGCAAGCTTTCGCAGAGCCAGAAGCCACCATGCAAGATGCCTTCTTCCTTCTCATTGGATTCCCTGGCCGGGAATCGAACCCGGGCCGCGGCGGTGAGAGCGCCGAATCCTAACCACTAGACCACCAGGGACGGGAAATTACTTTGCAACTAGATGGGTTGTCTTGATGAAAGCGGGAAAATACACAGGTTTATCTTGAGGAGCTTTGTTTACAGCTTAGAAAACTCAACCAGCCTCTGTTGAGGGAAGGTAGGTCCAAAAACTACACTCTCTCCGCCTCCGAGAGAGTGGCGGAGAGTGTCAGGAAACCACACAAAAAAACTTAAATGTAGATGCCACAATGTCTTGACAAGATTTTGTCCATCTTGGAACACCTCCACAAGAGGGTCATGGATTTGTGTCATCTCTAACAGCCCACAAACTGATAATTAACTGATAATGGCTACTTGGATAAGTCACATTAGCCAGCTTTCCTCCTCACAGCATGCTAGACAAACTGCCCACTTAACACATGACCGTGGACTGAAAAACTGCCAATTGGGTTCATATACTTGCGGGCCGGAAGCTCCTCTTCAAGTCAATAATCTTAGCATCGAATGAAGTCGAGCAGCTGAAAAGAACTGCCCTTTTCTTTCAACACATTACCAGGGGAGAGCGCGAACGCAGTCCCCCACTACCAGAAATTATGCAGTCGAGATTCCCACATTTCACAGGGCCTATAACACGAGGGCAAACAACTGTGACGGCTCTACCTAACGCATTGTTTCACACTTACATTGACAGAACGTGGTGCACCGTACCAGGAAACACTGCAATACCAGGTCGATGCGTAGAGTGGAAGGAGCAAGCCCCAATTCCATCTCCCGGTTCCAAAAATCAATTTAATATATGGTCCTCAAATAGAGGACGTATCAGATATTAAACTGATAAGAACAGATACTACACTTGATCTTAGCCAAAAGGCCGAGAAGCGATACCTAACTGGAGGACGACGTGGGATCCTGATTCTGGGCCCTGTGAGTCTGGCTCGTGGGTCAACAGGCTTTCCCTTACTTCAATGTAAATACAAAGGACGCAAGTGTTATTCAATGTTTGATGACTAGGTGGCAACAAAGAGCATGCACTCTAAGGAGAGAACACTATCAAAGGCTAATTCTTCTCATGCGACGTGATTATGGCCAAAAACAACTCTGAGACTCCTCTTTTGGGACACATGCAAGCTTTCGCAGAGCCAGAAGCCACCATGCAAGATGCCTTCTTCCTTCTCATTGGATTCCCTGGCCGGGAATCGAACCCGGGCCGCGGCGGTGAGAGCGCCGAATCCTAACCACTAGACCACAAGGGACGGGAAATTACTTTGCAACTAGATGGGTTGTCTTGATGAAAGCGGGAAAATACACAGGTTTATCTTGAGGAGCTTTGTTTACAGCTTAGAAAACTCAACCAGTCTCTCTCTGTTGAGGGAAGGTAGGTCCAAAAACTACACTCTCTCCGCCTCCGAGAGAGTGGCGGAGAGTGTCAGGAAACCACACAAAAAAACTTAAATGTAGATGCCACAATGTCTTGACAAGATTTTGTCCATCTTGGAACACCTCCACAAGAGGGTCATGGATTTGTGTCATCTCTAACAGCCCACAAACTGATAATAAACTGATAATGGCTACTTGGATAAGTCACATTAGCCAGCTTTCCTCCTCACAGCATGCTAGACAAACTGCCCACTTAACAGATGACCGTGGACTGAAAAACTGCCAATTGGGTTCATATACTTGCGGGCCGGAAGCTCCTCTTCAAGTCAATAATCTTAGCATCGAATGAAGTCGAGCAGCTGAAAAGAACTGCCCTTTTCTTTCAACACATTACCAGGGGAGAGCGCGAACGCAGTCCCCCACTACCAGAAATTATGCAGTCGAGATTCCCACATTTCACAGGGCCTATAACACGAGGGCAAACAACTGTGACGGCTCTACCTAACGCATTGTTTCACACTTACATTGACAGAACGTGGTGCACCGTACCAGGAAACACTGCAATACCAGGTCGATGCGTAGAGTGGAAGGAGCAAGCCCCAATTCCATCTCCCGGTTCCAAAAATCAATTTAATATATGGTCCTCAAATAGAGGACGTATCAGATATTAAACTGATAAGAACAGATACTACACTTGATCTTAGCCAAAAGGCCGAGAAGCGATACCTAACTGGAGGACGACGTGGGATCCTGATTCTGGGCCCTGTGAGTCTGGCTCGTGGGTCAACAGGCTTTCCCTTACTTCAATGTAAATACAAAGGACGCAAGTGTTATTCAATGTTTGATGACTAGGTGGCAACAAAGAGCATGCACTCTAAGGAGAGAACACTATCAAAGGCTAATTCTTCTCATGCGACGTGATTATGGCCAAAAACAACTCTGACACTCCTCTTTTGGGACACATGCAAGCTTTCGCAGAGCCAGAAGCCACCATGCAAGATGCCTTCTTCCTTCTCATTGGATTCTCTGGCCGGGAATCGAACCCGGGCCGCGGCGGTGAGAGCGCCGAATCCTAACCACTAGACCACCAGGGACGGGAAATTACTTTGCAACTAGATGGGTTGTCTTGATGAAAGCGGGAAAATACACAGGTTTATCTTGAGGAGCTTTGTTTACAGCTTAGAAAACTCAACCAGTCTCTCTCTGTTGAGGGAAGGTAGGTCCAAAAACTACACTCTCTCCGCCTCCGAGAGAGTGGCGGAGAGTGTCAGGAAACCACACAAAAAAACTTAAATGTAGATGCCACAATGTCTTGACAAGATTTTGTCCATCTTGGAACACCTCCACAAGAGGGTCATGGATTTGTGTCATCTCTAACAGCCCACAAACTGATAATTAACTGATAATGGCTACTTGGATAAGTCACATTAGCCAGCTTTCCTCCTCACAGCATGCTAGACAAACTGCCCACTTAACACATGACCGTGGACTGAAAAACTGCCAATTGGGTTCATATACTTGCGGGCCGGAAGCTCCTCTTCAAGTCAATAATCTTAGCATCGAATGAAGTCGAGCAGCTGAAAAGAACTGCCCTTTTCTTTCAACACATTACCAGGGGAGAGCGCGAACGCAGTCCCCCACTACCAGAAATTATGCAGTCAAGATTCCCACATTTCACAGGGCCTATAACACGAGGGCAAACAACTGTGACGGCTCTACCTAACGCATTGTTTCACACTTACATTGACAGAACGTGGTGCACCGTACCAGGAAACACTGCAATACCAGGTCGATGCGTAGAGTGGAAGGAGCAAGCCCCAATTCCATCTCCCGGTTCCAAAAATCAATTTAATATATGGTCCTCAAATAGAGGACGTATCAGATATTAAACTGATAAGAACAGATACTACACTTGATCTTAGCCAAAAGGCCGAGAAGCGATACGTAACTGGAGGACGACGTGGGATCCTGATTCTGGGCCCTGTGAGTCTGGCTCGTGGGTCAACAGGCTTTCCCTTACTTCAATGTAAATACAAAGGACGCAAGTGTTATTCAATGTTTGATGACTAGGTGGCAACAAAGAGCATGCACTCTAAGGAGAGAACACTATCAAAGGCTAATTCTTCTCATGCGACGTGATTATGGCCAAAAACAACTCTGAGACTCCTCTTTTGGGACACATGCAAGCTTTCGCAGAGCCAGAAGCCACCATGCAAGATGCCTTCTTCCTTCTCATTGGATTCCCTGGCCGGGAATCGAACCCGGGCCGCGGCGGTGAGAGCGCCGAATCCTAACCACTAGACCACCAGGGACGGGAAATTACTTTGCAACTAGATGGGTTGTCTTGATGAAAGCGGGAAAATACACAGGTTTATCTTGAGGAGCTTTGTTTACAGCTTAGAAAACTCAACCAGTCTCTCTCTGTTGAGGGAAGGTAGGTCCAAAAACTACACTCTCTCCGCCTCCGAGAGAGTGGCGGAGAGTGTCAGGAAACCACACAAAAAAACTTAAATGAAGATGCCACAATGTCTTGACAAGATTTTGTCCATCTTGGAACACCTCCACAAGAGGGTCATGGATTTGTGTCATCTCTAACAGCCCACAAACTGATAATTAACTGATAATGGCTACTTGGATAAGTCATATTAGCCAGCTTTCCTCCTCACAGCATGCTAGACAAACTGCCCACTTAACACATGACCGTGGACTGAAAAACTGCCAATTGGGTTCATATACTTGCGGGCCGGAAGCTCCTCTTCAAGTCAATAATCTTAGCATCGGATGAAGTCGAGCAGCTGAAAAGAACTGCCCTTTTCTTTCAACACATTACCAGGGGAGAGCGCGAACGCAGTCCCCCACTACCAGAAATTATGCAGTCGAGATTCCCACATTTGGGGAATTCGCAGGGGTCAGCACGGCCCGAGTGCAATGGCTTAGCCTCGCCCTGGGTGAACCACCTTCTTGATCATGGTATCTCCCCTGCCAGGTAAGTATGAGATGGACGTGTCAGAGTCAAGGTCATCCTTCCAACGCCACAGCCCCTGGATTGTGGTGCCTGGGATGAGTGGTTGAGGTTGTTGATTGTTATTCGCATTAGCACAACCTCAGAGGGTGCCAAGTCATTTGACATTCAAAATGCTTTTCTCTTACAGCGGCCGAGAGCAGCAACCACACATATTTCTTCCGAAGAAAGAGCACAACACCGACAAGAATTGCTGCACGTGGAACTGCACTCAGACTGAATTTTGCCAGCAGTTGACAAGCAAGGCATACAAATTGAATCAATTAAACTACTGCACTGCTTCATGGGTTGGCATTTGGGGTGTGAGAGAACAAAGAGCAGGATTCACAGGGCCTATAACACGAGGGCAAACAACTGTGACGGCTCTACCTAACGCATTGTCTCACACTTACATTGACAGAACGTGGTGCACCGTACCAGGAAACACTGCAATACCAGGTCGATGCGTAGAGTGGAAGGAGCAAGCCCCAATTCCATCTCCCGGTTCCAAAAATCAATTTAATATATGGTCCTCAAATAGAGGACGTATCAGATATTAAACTGATAAGAACAGATACTACACTTGATCTTAGCCAAAAGGCCGAGAAGCGATACCTAACTGGAGGACGACGTGGGATCCTGATTCTGGGCCCTGTGAGTCTGGCTCGTGGGTCAACAGGCTTTCCCTTACTTCAATGTAAATACAAAGGACGCAAGTGTTATTCAATGTTTGATGACTAGGTGGCAACAAAGAGCATGCACTCTAAGGAGAGAACACTATCAAAGGCTAATTCTTCTCATGCGACGTGATTATGGCCAAAAACAACTCTGAGACTCCTCTTTTGGGACACATGCAAGCTTTCGCAGAGCCAGAAGCCACCATGCAAGATGCCTTCTTCCTTCTCATTGGATTCCCTGGCCGGGAATCGAACCCGGGCCGCGGCGGTGAGAGCGCCGAATCCTAACCACTAGACCACCAGGGACGGGAAATTACTTTGCAACTAGATGGGTTGTCTTGATGAAAGCGGGAAAATACACAGGTTTATCTTGAGGAGCTTTGTTTACAGCTTAGAAAACTCAACCAGCCTCTGTTGAGGGAAGGTAGGTCCAAAAACTACACTCTCTCCGCCTCCGAGAGAGTGGCGGAGAGTGTCAGGAAACCACACAAAAAAACTTAAATGTAGATGCTACAATGTCTTGACAAGATTTTGTCCATCTTGGAACACCTCCACAAGAGGGTCATGGATTTGTGTCATCTCTAACAGCCCACAAACTGATAATTAACTGATAATGGCTACTTGGATAAGTCACATTAGCCAGCTTTCCTCCTCACAGCATGCTAGACAAACTGCCCACTTAACAGATGACCGTGGACTGAAAAACTGCCAATTGGGTTCATATACTTGCGGGCCGGAAGCTCCTCTTCAAGTCAATAATCTTAGCATCGAATGAAGTCGAGCAGCTGAAAAGAACTGCCCTTTTCTTTCAACACATTACCAGGGGAGAGCGCGAACGCAGTCCCCCACTACCAGAAATTATGCAGTCGAGATTCCCACATTTCACAGGGCCTATAACACGAGGGCAAACAACTGTGACGGCTCTACCTAACGCATTGTTTCACACTTACATTGACAGAACGTGGTGCACCGTACCAGGAAACACTGCAATACCAGGTCGATGCGTAGAGTGGAAGGAGCAAGCCCCAATTCCATCTCCCGGTTCCAAAAATCAATTTAATATATGGTCCTCAAATAGAGGACGTATCAGATATTAAACTGATAAGAACAGATACTACACTTGATCTTAGCCAAAAGGCCGAGAAGCGATACCTAACTGGAGGACGACGTGGGATCCTGATTCTGGGCCCTGTGAGTCTGGCTCGTGGGTCAACAGGCTTTCCCTTACTTCAATGTAAATACAAAGGACGCAAGTGTTATTCAATGTTTGATGACTAGGTGGCAACAAAGAGCATGCACTCTAAGGAGAGAACACTATCAAAGGCTAATTCTTCTCATGCACGTGATTATGGCCAAAAACAAACTCTGAGACTCCTCTTTTGGGACACATGCAAGCTTTCGCAGAGCCAGAAGCCACCATGCAAGATGCCTTCTTCCTTCTCATTGGATTCCCTGGCCGGGAATCGAACCCGGGCCGCGGCGGTGAGAGCGCCGAATCCTAACCACTAGACCACCAGGGACGGGAAATTACTTTGCAACTAGATGGGTTGTCTTGATGAAAGCGGGAAAATACACAGGTTTATCTTGAGGAGCTTTGTTTACAGCTTAGAAAACTCAACCAGTCTCTCTCTGTTGAGGGAAGGTAGGTCCAAAAACTACACTCTCTCCGCCTCCGAGAGAGTGGCGGAGAGTGTCAGGAAACCACACAAAAAAACTTAAATGTAGATGCCACAATGTCTTGACAAGATTTTGTCCATCTTGGAACACCTCCACAAGAGGGTCATGGATTTGTGTCATCTCTAACAGCCCACAAACTGATAATTAACTGATAATGGCTACTTGGATAAGTCATATTAGCCAGCTTTCCTCCTCACAGCATGCTAGACAAACTGCCCACTTAACACATGACCGTGGACTGAAAAACTGCCAATTGGGTTCATATACTTGCGGGCCGGAAGCTCCTCTTCAAGTCAATAATCTTAGCATCGAATGAAGTCGAGCAGCTGAAAAGAACTGCCCTTTTCTTTCAACACATTACCAGGGGAGAGCGCGAACGCAGTCCCCCACTACCAGAAATTATGCAGTCGAGATTCCCACATTTCACAGGGCCTATAACACGAGGGCAAACAACTGTGACGGCTCTACCTAACGCATTGTTTCACACTTACATTGACAGAACGTGGTGCACCGTACCAGGAAACACTGCAATACCAGGTCGATGCGTAGAGTGGAAGGAGCAAGCCCCAATTCCATCTCCCGGTTCCAAAAATCAATTTAATATATGGTCCTCAAATAGAGGACGTATCAGATATTAAACTGATAAGAACAGATACTACACTTGATCTTAGCCAAAAGGCCGAGAAGCGATACCTAACTGGAGGACGACGTGGGATCCTGATTCTGGGCCCTGTGAGTCTGGCTCGTGGGTCAACAGGCTTTCCCTTACTTCAATGTAAATACAAAGGACGCAAGTGTTATTCAATGTTTGATGACTAGGTGGCAACAAAGAGCATGCACTCTAAGGAGAGAACACTATCAAAGGCTAATTCTTCTCATGCACGTGATTATGGCCAAAAACAAACTCTGAGACTCCTCTTTTGGGACACATGCAAGCTTTCGCAGAGCCAGAAGCCACCATGCAAGATGCCTTCTTCCTTCTCATTGGATTCCCTGGCCGGGAATCGAACCCGGGCCGCGGCGGTGAGAGCGCCGAATCCTAACCACTAGACCACCAGGGACGGGAAATTACTTTGCAACTAGATGGGTTGTCTTGATGAAAGCGGGAAAATACACAGGTTTATCTTGAGGAGCTTTGTTTACAGCTTAGAAAACTCAACCAGTCTCTCTCTGTTGAGGGAAGGTAGGTCCAAAAACTACACTCTCTCCGCCTCCGAGAGAGTGGCGGAGAGTGTCAGGAAACCACACAAAAAAACTTAAATGTAGATGCCACAATGTCTTGACAAGATTTTGTCCATCTTGGAACACCTCCACAAGAGGGTCATGGATTTGTGTCATCTCTAACAGCCCACAAACTGATAATTAACTGATAATGGCTACTTGGATAAGTCATATTAGCCAGCTTTCCTCCTCACAGCATGCTAGACAAACTGCCCACTTAACACATGACCGTGGACTGAAAAACTGCCAATTGGGTTCATATACTTGCGGGCCGGAAGCTCCTCTTCAAGTCAATAATCTTAGCATCGAATGAAGTCGAGCAGCTGAAAAGAACTGCCCTTTTCTTTCAACACATTACCAGGGGAGAGCGCGAACGCAGTCCCCCACTACCAGAAATTATGCAGTCGAGATTCCCACATTTCACAGGGCCTATAACACGAGGGCAAACAACTGTGACGGCTCTACCTAACGCATTGTTTCACACTTACATTGACAGAACGTGGTGCACCGTACCAGGAAACACTGCAATACCAGGTCGATGCGTAGAGTGGAAGGAGCAAGCCCCAATTCCATCTCCCGGTTCCAAAAATCAATTTAATATATGGTCCTCAAATAGAGGACGTATCAGATATTAAACTGATAAGAACAGATACTACACTTGATCTTAGCCAAAAGGCCGAGAAGCGATACCTAACTGGAGGACGACGTGGGATCCTGATTCTGGGCCCTGTGAGTCTGGCTCGTGGGTCAACAGGCTTTCCCTTACTTCAATGTAAATACAAAGGACGCAAGTGTTATTCAATGTTTGATGACTAGGTGGCAACAAAGAGCATGCACTCTAAGGAGAGAACACTATCAAAGGCTAATTCTTCTCATGCACGTGATTATGGCCAAAAACAAACTCTGAGACTCCTCTTTTGGGACACATGCAAGCTTTCGCAGAGCCAGAAGCCACCATGCAAGATGCCTTCTTCCTTCTCATTGGATTCCCTGGCCGGGAATCGAACCCGGGCCGCGGCGGTGAGAGCGCCGAATCCTAACCACTAGACCACCAGGGACGGGAAATTACTTTGCAACTAGATGGGTTGTCTTGATGAAAGCGGGAAAATACACAGGTTTATCTTGAGGAGCTTTGTTTACAGCTTAGAAAACTCAACCAGCCTCTGTTGAGGGAAGGTAGGTCCAAAAACTACACTCTCTCCGCCTCCGAGAGAGTGGCGGAGAGTGTCAGGAAACCACACAAAAAAACTTAAATGTAGATGCCACAATGTCTTGACAAGATTTTGTCCATCTTGGAACACCTCCACAAGAGGGTCATGGATTTGTGTCATCTCTAACAGCCCACAAACTGATAATTAACTGATAATGGCTACTTGGATAAGTCATATTAGCCAGCTTTCCTCCTCACAGCATGCTAGACAAACTGCCCACTTAACACATGACCGTGGACTGAAAAACTGCCAATTGGGTTCATATACTTGCGGGCCGGAAGCTCCTCTTCAAGTCAATAATCTTAGCATCGAATGAAGTCGAGCAGCTGAAAAGAACTGCCCTTTTCTTTCAACACATTACCAGGGGAGAGCGCGAACGCAGTCCCCCACTACCAGAAATTATGCAGTCGAGATTCCCACATTTGGGGAATTCGCAGGGGTCAGCACGGCCCGAGTGCAATGGCTTAGCCTCGCCCTGGGTGAACCACCTTCTTGATCATGGTATCTCCCCTGCCAGGTAAGTATGAGATGGACGTGTCAGAGTCAAGGTCATCCTTCCAACGCCACAGCCCCTGGATTGTGGTGCCTGGGATGAGTGGTTGAGGTTGTTGATTGTTATTCGCATTAGCACAACCTCAGAGGGTGCCAAGTCATTTGACATTCAAAATGCTTTTCTCTTACAGCGGCCGAGAGCAGCAACCACACATATTTCTTCCGAAGAAAGAGCACAACACCGACAAGAATTGCTGCACGTGGAACTGCACTCAGACTGAATTTTGCCAGCAGTTGACAAGAAAGGCATACAATTTGAATCAATTGAACTACTGCACTGCTTCATGGGTTGGCATTTGGGGTGTGAGAGAACAAAGAGCAGGATTCACAGGGCCTATAACACGAGGGCAAACAACTGTGACGGCTCTACCTAACGCATTGTTTCACACTTACATTGACAGAACGTGGTGCACCGTACCAGGAAACACTGCAATACCAGGTCGATGCGTAGAGTGGAAGGAGCAAGCCCCAATTCCATCTCCCGGTTCCAAAAATCAATTTAATATATGGTCCTCAAATAGAGGACGTATCAGATATTAAACTGACAAGAAAAGATACTACACTTGATCTTAGCCAAAAGGCCGAGAAGCGATACGTAACTGGAGGACGACGTGGGATCCTGATTCTGGGCCCTGTGAGTCTGGCTCGTGGGTCAACAGGCTTTCCCTTACTTCAATGTAAATACAAAGGACGCAAGTGTTATTCAATGTTTGATGACTAGGTGGCAACAAAGAGCATGCACTCTAAGGAGAGAACACTATCAAAGGCTAATTTTTCTCATGCGACGTGATTATGGCCAAAAACAACTCTGAGACTCCTCTTTTGGGACACATGCAAGCTTTCGCAGAGCCAGAAGCCACCATGCAAGATGCCTTCTTCCTTCTCATTGGATTCCCTGGCCGGGAATCGAACCCGGGCCGCGGCGGTGAGAGCGCCGAATCCTAACCACTAGACCACCAGGGACGGGAAATTACTTTGCAACTAGATGGGTTGTCTTGATGAAAGCGGGAAAATACACAGGTTTATCTTGAGGAGCTTTGTTTACAGCTTAGAAAACTCAACCAGTCTCTCTCTGTTGAGGGAAGGTAGGTCCAAAAACTACACTCTCTCCGCCTCCGAGAGAGTGGCGGAGAGTGTCAGGAAACCACACAAAAAAACTTAAATGTAGATGCCACAATGTCTTGACAAGATTTTGTCCATCTTGGAACACCTCCACAAGAGGGTCATGGATTTGTGTCATCTCTAACAGCCCACAAACTGATAATTAACTGATAATGGCTACTTGGATAAGTCACATTAGCCAGCTTTCCTCCTCACAGCATGCTAGACAAACTGCCCACTTAACACATGACCGTGGACTGAAAAACTGCCAATTGGGTTCATATACTTGCGGGCCGGAAGCTCCTCTTCAAGTCAATAATCTTAGCATCGAATGAAGTCGAGCAGCTGAAAAGAACTGCCCTTTTCTTTCAACACATTACCAGGGTAGAGCGCGAACGCAGTCCCCCACTACCAGAAATTATGCAGACAAGATTCCCACATTTCAAAGGGCCTATAACACGAGGGCAAACAACTGTGACGGCTCTACCTAACGCATTGTTTCACACTTACATTGACAGAACGTGGTGCACCGTACCAGGAAACACTGCAATACCAGGTCGATGCGTAGAGTGGAAGGAGCAAGCCCCAATTCCATCTCCCGGTTCCAAAAATCAATTTAATATATGGTCCTCAAATAGAGGACGTATCAGATATTAAACTGATAAGAACAGATACTACACTTGATCTTAGCCAAAAGGCAGAGAAGCGATACGTAACTGGAGGACGACGTGGGATCCTGATTCTGGGCCCTGTGAGTCTGGCTCGTGGGTCAACAGGCTTTCCCTTACTTCAATGTAAATACAAAGGACGCAAGTGTTATTCAATGTTTGATGACTAGGTGGCAACAAAGAGCATGCACTCTAAGGAGAGAACACTATCAAAGGCTAATTCTTCTCATGCACGTGATTATGGCCAAAAACAAACTCTGAGACTCCTCTTTTGGGACACATGCAAGCTTTCGCAGAGCCAGAAGCCACCATGCAAGATGCCTTCTTCCTTCTCATTGGATTCCCTGGCCGGGAATCGAACCCGGGCCGCGGCGGTGAGAGCGCCGAATCCTAACCACTAGACCACCAGGGACGGGAAATTACTTTGCAACTAGATGGGTTGTCTTGATGAAAGCGGGAAAATACACAGGTTTATCCTGAGGAGCTTTGTTTACAGCTTAGAAAACTCAACCAGCCTCTGTTGAGGGAAGGTAGGTCCAAAAACTACACTCTCTCCGCCTCCGAGAGAGTGGCGGAGAGTGTCAGGAAACCACACAAAAAAACTTAAATGTAGATGCCACAATGTCTTGACAAGATTTTGTCCATCTTGGAACACCTCCACAAGAGGGTCATGGATTTGTGTCATCTCTAACAGCCCACAAACTGATAATTAACTGATAATGGCTACTTGGATAAGTCACATTAGCCAGCTTTCCTCCTCACAGCATGCTAGACAAACTGCCCACTTAACACATGACCGTGGACTGAAAAACTGCCAATTGGGTTCATATACTTGCGGGCCGGAAGCTCCTCTTCAAGTCAATAATCTTAGCATCGAATGAAGTCGAGCAGCTGAAAAGAACTGCCCTTTTCTTTCAACACATTACCAGGGGAGAGCGCGAACGCAGTCCCCCACTACCAGAAATTATGCAGTCGAGATTCCCACATTTCACAGGGCCTATAACACGAGGGCAAACAACTGTGACGGCTCTACCTAACGCATTGTTTCACACTTACATTGACAGAACGTGGTGCACCGTACCGGGAAACACTGCAATACCAGGTCGATGCGTAGAGTGGAAGGAGCAAGCCCCAATTCCATCTCCCGGTTCCAAAAATCAATTTAATATATGGTCCTCAAATAGAGAACGTATCAGATATTAAACTGATAAGAACAGATACTACACTTGATCTTAGCCAAAAGGCCGAGAAGCGATACGTAACTGGAGGACGACGTGGGATCCTGATTCTGGGCCCTGTGAGTCTGGCTCGTGGGTCAACAGGCTTTCCCTTACTTCAATGTAAATACAAAGGACGCAAGTGTTATTCAATGTTTGATGACTAGGTGGCAACAAAGAGCATGCACTCTAAGGAGAGAACACTATCAAAGGCTAATTCTTCTCATGCGACGTGATTATGGCCAAAAACAACTCTGAGACTCCTCTTTTGGGACACATGCAAGCTTTCGCAGAGCCAGAAGCCACCATGCAAGATGCCTTCTTCCTTCTCATTGGATTCCCTGGCCGGGAATCAAACCCGGGCCGCGGCGGTGAGAGCGCCGAATCCTAACCACTAGACCACCAGGGACAGGAAATTACTTTGCAACTAGATGGGTTGTCTTGATGAAAGCGGGAAAATACACAGGTTTATCTTGAGGAGCTTTGTTTACAGCTTAGAAAACTCAACCAGTCTCTCTCTGTTGAGGGAAGGTAGGTCCAAAAACTACACTCTCTCCGCCTCCGAGAGAGTGGCGGAGAGTGTCAGGAAACCACACAAAAAAACTTAAATGTAGATGCCACAATGTCTTGACAAGATTTTGTCCATCTTGGAACACCTCCACAAGAGGGTCATGGATTTGTGTCATCTCTAACAGCCCACAAACTGATAATTAACTGATAATGGCTACTTGGATAAGTCACATTAGCCAGCTTTCCTCCTCACAGCATGCTAGACAAACTGCCCACTTAACACATGACCGTGGACTGAAAAACTGCCAATTGGGTTCATATACTTGCGGGCCGGAAGCTCCTCTTCAAGTCAATAATCTTAGCATCGAATGAAGTCGAGCAGCTGAAAAGAACTGCCCTTTTCTTTCAACACATTACCAGGGGAGAGCGCGAACGCAGTCCCCCACTACCAGAAATTATGCAGTCGAGATTCCCACATTTCACAGGGCCTATAACACGAGGGCAAATAACTGTGACGGCTCTACCTAACGCATTGTTTCACACTTACATTGACAGAACGTGGTGCACCGTACCAGGAAACACTGCAATACCAGGTCGATGCGTAGAGTGGAAGGAGCAAGCCCCAATTCCATCTCCCGGTTCCAAAAATCAATTTAATATATGGTCCTCAAATAGAGGACGTATCAGATATTAAACTGATAAGAACAGATACTACACTTGATCTTAGCCAAAAGGCCGAGAAGCGATACCTAACTGGAGGACGACGTGGGATCCTGATTCTGGGCCCTGTGAGTCTGGCTCGTGGGTCAACAGGCTTTCCCTTACTTCAATGTAAATACAAAGGACGCAAGTGTTATTCAATGTTTGATGACTAGGTGGCAACAAAGAGCATGCACTCTAAGGAGAGAACACTATCAAAGGCTAATTCTTCTCATGCACGTGATTATGGCCAAAAACAAACTCTGAGACTCCTCTTTTGGGACACATGCAAGCTTTCGCAGAGCCAGAAGCCACCATGCAAGATGCCTTCTTCCTTCTCATTGGATTCCCTGGCCGGGAATCGAACCCGGGCCGCGGCGGTGAGAGCGCCGAATCCTAACCACTAGACCACCAGGGACGGGAAATTACTTTGCAACTAGATGGGTTGTCTTGATGAAAGCGGGAAAATACACAGGTTTATCTTGAGGAGCTTTATTTACAGCTTAGAAAACTCAACCAGTCTCTCTCTGTTGAGGGAAGGTAGGTCCAAAAACTACACTCTCTCCGCCTCCGAGAGAGTGGCGGAGAGTGTCAGGAAACCACACAAAAAAACTTAAATGTAGATGCCACAATGTCTTGACAAGATTTTGTCCATCTTGGAACACCTCCACAAGAGGGTCATGGATTTGTGTCATCTCTAACAGCCCACAAACTGATAATTAACTGATAATGGCCACTTGGATAAGTCACATTAGCCAGCTTTCCTCCTCACAGCATGCTAGACAAACTGCCCACTTAACACATGACCGTGGACTGAAAAACTGCCAATTGGGTTCATATACTTGCGGGCCGGAAGCTCCTCTTCAAGTCAATAATCTTAGCATCGAATGAAGTCGAGCAGCTGAAAAGAACTGCCCTTTTCTTTCAACACATTACCAGGGGAGAGCGCGAACGCAGTCCCCCACTACCAGAAATTATGCAGTCGAGATTCCCACATTTCACAGGGCCTATAACACGAGGGCAAACAACTGTGACGGCTCTACCTAACGCATTGTTTCACACTTACATTGACAGAACGTGGTGCACCGTACCAGGAAACACTGCAATACCAGGTCGATGCGTAGAGTGGAAGGAGCAAGCCCCAATTCCATCTCCCGGTTGCAAAAATCAATTTAATATATGGTCCTCAAATAGAGGACGTATCAGATATTAAACTGATAAGAACAGATACTACACTTGATCTTAGCCAAAAGGCCGAGAAGCGATACCTAACTGGAGGACGACGTGGGATCCTGATTCTGGGCCCTGTGAGTCTGGCTCGTGGGTCAACAGGCTTTCCCTTACTTCAATGTAAATACAAAGGACGCAAGTGTTTTTCAATGTTTGATGACTAGGTGGCAACAAAGAGCAAGCACTCTAAGGAGAGAACACTATCAAAGGCTAATTCTTCTCATGCACGTGATTATGGCCAAAAACAAACTCTGAGACTCCTCTTTTGGGACACATACAAGCTTTCGCAGAGCCAGAAGCCACCATGCAAGATGCCTTCTTCCTTCTCATTGGATTCCCTGGCTGGGAATCGAACCCGGGCCGCGGCGGTGAGAGCGCCGAATCCTAACCACTAGACCACCAGGGACGGGAAATTACTTTGCAACTAGATGGGTTGTCTTGATGAAAGCGGGAAAATACACAGGTTTATCTTGAGGAGCTTTGTTTACAGCTTAGAAAACTCAACCAGTCTCTCTCTGTTGAGGGAAGGTAGGTCCAAAAACTACACTCTCTCCGCCTCCGAGAGAGTGGCGGAGAGTGTCAGGAAACCACACAAAAAAACTTAAATGTAGATGCCACAATGTCTTGACAAGATTTTGTCCATCTTGGAACACCTCCACAAGAGGGTCATGGATTTGTGTCATCTCTAACAGCCCACAAACTGATAATTAACTGATAATGGCTACTTGGATAAGTCACATTAGCCAGCTTTCCTCCTCACAGCATGCTAGACAAACTGCCCACTTAACACATGACCGTGGACTGAAAAACTGCCAATTGGGTTCATATACTTGCGGGCCGGAAGCTCCTCTTCAAGTCAATAATCTTAGCATCGAATGAAGTCGAGCAGCTGAAAAGAACTGCCCTTTTCTTTCAACACATTACCAGGGGAGAGCGCGAACGCAGTCCCCCACTACCAGAAATTATGCAGTCGAGATTCCCACATTTCACAGGGCCTATAACACGAGGGCAAACAACTGTGACGGCTCTACCTAACGCATTGTTTCACACTTACATTGACAGAACGTGGTGCACCGTACCAGGAAACACTGCAATACCAGGTCGATGCGTAGAGTGGAAGGAGCAAGCCCCAATTCCATCTCCCGGTTCCAAAAATCAATTTAATATATGGTCCTCAAATAGAGGACGTATCAGATATTAAACTGATAAGAACAGATACTACACTTGATCTTAGCCAAAAGGCCGAGAAGCGATACCTAACTGGAGGACGACGTGGGATCCTGATTCTGGGCCCTGTGAGTCTGGCTCGTGGGTCAACAGGCTTTCCCTTACTTCAATGTAAATACAAAGGACGCAAGTGTTATTCAATGTTTGATGACTAGGTGGCAACAAAGAGCATGCACTCTAAGGAGAGAACACTATCAAAGGCTAATTCTTCTCATGCACGTGATTATGGCCAAAAACAAACTCTGAGACTCCTCTTTTGGGACACATGCAAGCTTTCGCAGAGCCAGAAGCCACCATGCAAGATGCCTTCTTCCTTCTCATTGGATTCCCTGGCCGGGAATCGAAACCGGGCCGCGGCGGTGAGAGCGCCGAATCCTAACCACTAGACCACCAGGGACGGGAAATTACTTTGCAACTAGATGGGTTGTCTTGATGAAAGCGGGAAAATACACAGGTTTATCTTGAGGAGCTTTGTTTACAGCTTAGAAAACTCAACCAGTCTCTCTCTGTTGAGGGAAGGTAGGTCCAAAAACTACACTCTCTCCGCCTCCGAGAGAGTGGCGGAGAGTGTCAGGAAACCACACAAAAAAACTTAAATGTAGATGCCACAATGTCTTGACAAGATTTTGTCCATCTTGGAACACCTCCACAAGAGGGTCATGGATTTGTGTCATCTCTAACAGCCCACAAACTGATAATTAACTGATAATGGCTACTTGGATAAGTCACATTAGCCAGCTTTCCTCCTCACAGCATGCTAGACAAACTGCCCACTTAACACATGACCGTGGACTGAAAAACTGCCAATTGGGTTCATATACTTGCGGGCCGGAAGCTCCTCTTCAAGTCAATAATCTTAGCATCGAATGAAGTCGAGCAGCTGAAAAGAACTGCCCTTTTCTTTCAACACATTACCAGGGGAGAGCGCGAACGCAGTCCCCCACTACCAGAAATTATGCAGTCGAGATTCCCACATTTCACAGGGCCTATAACACGAGGGCAAACAACTGTGACGGCTCTACCTAACGCATTGTTTCACACTTACATTGACAGAACGTGGTGCACCGTACCAGGAAACACTGCAATACCAGGTCGATGCGTAGAGTGGAAGGAGCAAGCCCCAATTCCATCTCCCGGTTCCAAAAATCAATTTAATATATGGTCCTCAAATAGAGGACGTATCAGATATTAAACTGATAAGAACAGATACTACACTTGATCTTAGCCAAAAGGCCGAGAAGCGATACCTAACTGGAGGACGACGTGGGATCCTGATTCTGGGCCCTGTGAGTCTGGCTCGTGGGTCAACAGGCTTTCCCTTACTTCAATGTAAATACAAAGGACGCAAGTGTTATTCAATGTTTGATGACTAGGTGGCAACAAAGAGCATGCACTCTAAGGAGAGAACACTATCAAAGGCTAATTCTTCTCATGCACGTGATTATGGCCAAAAACAAACTCTGAGACTCCTCTTTTGGGACACATGCAAGCTTTCGCAGAGCCAGAAGCCACCATGCAAGATGCCTTCTTCCTTCTCATTGGATTCCCTGGCCGGGAATCGAAACCGGGCCGCGGCGGTGAGAGCGCCGAATCCTAACCACTAGACCACCAGGGACGGGAAATTACTTTGCAACTAGATGGGTTGTCTTGATGAAAGCGGGAAAATACACAGGTTTATCTTGAGGAGCTTTGTTTACAGCTTAGAAAACTCAACCAGTCTCTCTCTGTTGAGGGAAGGTAGGTCCAAAAACTACACTCTCTCCGCCTCCGAGAGAGTGGCGGAGAGTGTCAGGAAACCACACAAAAAAACTTAAATGTAGATGCCACAATGTCTTGACAAGATTTTGTCCATCTTGGAACACCTCCACAAGAGGGTCATGGATTTGTGTCATCTCTAACAGCCCACAAACTGATAATTAACTGATAATGGCTACTTGGATAAGTCACATTAGCCAGCTTTCCTCCTCACAGCATGCTAGACAAACTGCCCACTTAACAGATGACCGTGGACTGAAAAACTGCCAATTGGGTTCATATACTTGCGGGCCGGAAGCTCCTCTTCAAGTCAATAATCTTAGCATCGAATGAAGTCGAGCAGCTGAAAAGAACTGCCCTTTTCTTTCAACACATTACCAGGGGAGAGCGCGAACGCAGTCCCCCACTACCAGAAATTATGCAGTCGAGATTCCCACATTTCACAGGGCCTATAACACGAGGGCAAACAACTGTGACGGCTCTACCTAACGCATTGTTTCACACTTACATTGACAGAACGTGGTGCACCGTACCAAGAAACACTGCAATACCAGGTCGATGCGTAGAGTGGAAGGAGCAAGCCCCAATTCCATCTCCCGGTTCCAAAAATCAATTTAATATATGGTCCTCAAATAGAGGACGTATCAGATATTAAACTGATAAGAACAGATACTACACTTGATCTTAGCCAAAAGGCCGAGAAGCGATACCTAACTGGAGGACGACGTGGGATCCTGATTCTGGGCCCTGTGAGTCTGGCTCGTGGGTCAACAGGCTTTCCCTTACTTCAATGTAAATACAAAGGACGCAAGTGTTATTCAATGTTTGATGACTAGGTGGCAACAAAGAGCATGCACTCTAAGGAGAGAACACTATCAAAGGCTAATTCTTCTCATGCACGTGATTATGGCCAAAAACAAACTCTGAGACTCCTCTTTTGGGACACATGCAAGCTTTCGCAGAGCCAGAAGCCACCATGCAAGATGCCTTCTTCCTTCTCATTGGATTCCCTGGCCGGGAATCAAACCCGGGCCGCGGCGGTGAGAGCGCCGAATCCTAACCACTAGACCACCAGGGACGGGAAATTACTTTGCAACTAGATGGGTTGTCTTGATGAAAGCGGGAAAATACACAGGTTTATCTTGAGGAGCTTTGTTTACAGCTTAGAAAACTCAACCAGTCTCTCTCTGTTGAGGGAAGGTAGGTCCAAAAACTACACTCTCTCCGCCTCCGAGAGAGTGGCGGAGAGTGTCAGGAAACCACACAAAAAAACTTAAATGTAGATGCCACAATGTCTTGACAAGATTTTGTCCATCTTGGAACACCTCCACAAGAGGGTCATGGATTTGTGTCATCTCTAACAGCCCACAAACTGATAATTAACTGATAATGGCTACTTGGATAAGTCACATTAGCCAGCTTTCCTCCTCACAGCATGCTAGACAAACTGCCCACTTAACACATGACCGTGGACTGAAAAACTGCCAATTGGGTTCATATACTTGCGGGCCGGAAGCTCCTCTTCAAGTCAATAATCTTAGCATCGAATGAAGTCGAGCAGCTGAAAAGAACTGCCCTTTTCTTTCAACACATTACCAGGGGAGAGCGCGAACGCAGTCCCCCACTACCAGAAATTATGCAGTCGAGATTCCCACATTTCACAGGGCCTATAACACGAGGGCAAACAACTGTGACGGCTCTACCTAACGCATTGTTTCACACTTACATTGACAGAACGTGGTGCACCGTACCAGGAAACACTGCAATACCAGGTCGATGCGTAGAGTGGAAGGAGCAAGCCCCAATTCCATCTCCCGGTTCCAAAAATCAATTTAATATATGGTCCTCAAATAGAGGACGTATCAGATATTAAACTGATAAGAACAGATACTACACTTGATCTTAGCCAAAAGGCCGAGAAGCGATACCTAACTGGAGGACGACGTGGGATCCTGATTCTGGGCCCTGTGAGTCTGGCTCGTGGGTCAACAGGCTTTCCCTTACTTCAATGTAAATACATAGGACGCAAGTGTTATTCAATGTTTGATGACTAGGTGGCAACAAAGAGCATGCACTCTAAGGAGAGAACACTATCAAAGGCTAATTCTTCTCATGCGACGTGATTATGGCCAAAAACAAACTCTGAGACTCCTCTTTTGGGACACATGCAAGCTTTCGCAGAGCCAGAAGCCACCATGCAAGATGCCTTCTTCCTTCTCATTGGATTCCCTGGCCGGGAATCGAACCCGGGCCGTGGTGGTGAGAGCGTCGAATCCTAACCACTAGACCACCAGGGACGGGAAATTTCTTTGCAACTAGATGGGTTGTCTTGATGAAAGCGGGAAAATACACAGGTTTATCTTGAGGAGCTTTGTTTACAGCTTAGAAAACTCAACCAGTCTCTCTCTGTTGAGGGAAGGTAGGTCAAAAAACTACACTCTCTCCGCCTCCGAGAGAGTGGCAGAGAGTGTCAGGAAACCACACAAAAAAACTTAAATGTAGATGCCACAATGTCTTGACAAGATTTTGTCCATCTTGGAACACCTCCACAAGAGGGTCATGGATTTGTGTCATCTCTAACAGCCCACAAACTGATAATTAACTGATAATGGCTACTTGGAAAAGTCACATTAGCCAGCTTTCCTCCTCACAGCATGCTAGACAAACTGCCCACTTAACACATGACCGTGGACTGAAAAACTGCCAATTGGGTTCATATACTTGCGGGCCGGAAGCTCCTCTTCAAGTCAATAATCTTAGCATCGAATGAAGTCGAGCAGCTGAAAAGAACTGCCCTTTTCTTTCAACACATTACCAGGGGAGAGCGCGAACGCAGTCCCCCAAGACCAGAAATTATGCAGTCGAGATTCCCACATTTGGAGAATTCGCAGGGGTCAGCACGGCCCGAGTGCAATGGCTTAGCCTCGCACTGGGTGAACCACCTTCTTCATCATGGTATCTCCCCTGCCAGGTAAGTATGAGATGGACGTGTCAGAGTCAAGGTCATCCTTCCAACGCCACAGCCCCTGGATTGTGGTGTCTGGGATGAGTGGTTGAGGTTGTTGATTGTTATTCGCATTAGCACAACCTCAGAGGGTGCCAAGTCATTTGACATTCAAAATGCTTTTCTCTTACAGCGGCCGAGAGCAGCAACCACACATATTTCTTCCGAAGAAAGAGCACAACACCGACAAGAATTGCTGCACGTGGAACTGCACTCAGACTGAATTTTGCCAGCAGTTGACAAGAAAGGCATACAATTTGAATCAATTAAACTACTGCACTACTTCATGGGTTGGCATTTGGGGTGTGAGAGAACAAAGAGCAGGATTCACAGGGCCTATAACACGAGGGCAAACAACTGTGACGGCTCTACCAAACGCATTGTTTCACACTTACATTGACAGAACGTGGTGCACCGTACCAGGAAACACTGCAATACCAGGTCGATGCGTAGAGTGGAAGGAGCAAGCCCCAATTCCATCTCCCGGTTCCAAAAATCAATTTAATATATGGTCCTCAAATAGAGGACGTATCAGATATTAAACTGATAAGAACAGATACTACACTTGATCTTAGCCAAAAGGCCGAGAAGCGATACCCAACTGGAGGACGACGTGGGATCCTGATTCTGGGCCCTGTGAGTCTGGCTCGTGGGTCAACAGGCTTTCCCTTACTTCAATGTAAATACAAAGGACGCAAGTGTTATTCAATGTTTGATGACTAGGTGGCAACAAAGAGCATGCACTCTAAGGAGAGAACACTATCAAAGGCTAATTCTTCTCATGCGACGTGATTATGGCCAAAAACAACTCTGAGACTCCTCTTTTGGGACACATGCAAGCTTTCGCAGAGCCAGAAGCCACCATGCAAGATGCCTTCTTCCTTCTCATTGGATTCCCTGGCCGGGAATCGAACCCGGGCCGCGGCGGTGAGAGCGCCGAATCCTAACCACTAGACCACCAGGGACGGGAAATTACTTTGCAACTAGATGGGTTGTCTTGATGAAAGCGGGAAAATACACAGGTTTATCTTGAGGAGCTTTGTTTACAGCTTAGAAAACTCAACCAGCCTCTGTTGAGGGAAGGTAGGTCCAAAAACTACACTCTCTCCGCCTCCGAGAGAGTGGCGGAGAGTGTCAGGAAACCACACAAAAAAACTTAAATGTAGATGCCACAATGTCTTGACAAGATTTTGTCCATCTTGGAACACCTCCACAAGAGGGTCATGGATTTGTGTCATCTCTAACAGCCCACAAACTGATAATTAACTGATAATGGCTACTTGGATAAGTCACATTAGCCAGCTTTCCTCCTCACAGCATGCTAGACAAACTGCCCACTTAACACATGACCGTGGACTGAAAAACTGCCAATTGGGTTCATATACTTGCGGGCCGGAAGCTCCTCTTCAAGTCAATAATCTTAGCATCGAATGAAGTCGAGCAGCTGAAAAGAACTACCCCTTTTCTTTCAACACATTACCAGGGGAGAGCGCGAACGCAGTCCCCCACTACCAGAAATTATGGAGTCGAGATTCCCATATTTGGGGAATTCGCAGGGGTCAGCACGGGCCGAGTGCAATGGCTTAGCCTCGCCCTGGGTGAACCACCTTCTTGATCCTGGTATCTCCCCTGCCAGGTAAGTATGAGATGGACGTGTCAGAGTCAAGGTCATCCTTCCAACGCCACAGCCCCTGGATTGTGGTGCCTGGGATGAGTGGTTGAGGTTGTTGATTGTTATTCGCATTAGCACAACCTCAGAGGGTGCCAAGTCATTTGACATTCAAAATGTTTTTCTCTTACAGCGGCCGAGAGCAGCAACCACACATATTTCTTCCGAAGAAAGAGCACAACACCGACAAGAATTGCTGCACGTGGAACTGCACTCAGACTGAATTTTGCCAGCAGTTGACAAGAAAGGCATACAATTTGAATCAATTAAACTACTGCACTGCTTCATGGGTTGGCATTTGGGGTGTGAGAGAACAAAGAGCAGGATTCACAGGGCCTATAACACGAGGGCAAACAACTGTGACGGCTCTACCTAACGCATTGTTTCACACTTACATTGACAGAACGTGGTGCACCGTACCAGGAAACACTGCAATACCAGGTCGATGCGTAGAGTGGAAGGAGCAAGCCCCAATTCCATCTCCCGGTTCCAAAAATCAATTTAATATATGGTCCTCAAATAGAGGACGTATCAGATATTAAACTGATAAGAACAGATACTACACTTGATCTTAACCAAAAGGCCGAGAAGCGATACCTAACTGGCGGACGACGTGGGATCCTGATTCTGGGCCCTGTGAGTCTGGCTCGTGGGTCAACAGGCTTTCCCTTACTTCAATGTAAATACAAAGGACGCAAGTGTTATTCAATGTTTGATGACTAGGTGGCAACAAAGAGCATGCACTCTAAGGAGAGAACACTATCAAAGGCTAATTCTTCTCATGCGACGTGATTATGGCCAAAAACAACTCTGAGACTCCTCTTTTGGGACACATTTAAGCTTTCGCAGAGCCAGAAGCCACCATGCAAGATGCCTTCTTCCTTCTCATTGGATTCCCTGGCCGGGAATCGAACCCGGGCCGCGGCGGTGAGAGCGCCGAATCCTAACCACTAGACCACCAGGGACGGGAAATTACTTTGCAACTAGATGGGTTGTCTTGATGAAAGCGGGAAAATACACAGGTTTATCTTGAGGAGCTTTGTTTACAGCTTAGAAAACTCAACCAGCCTCTGTTGAGGGAAGGTAGGTCCAAAAACTACACTCTCTCCGCCTCCGAGAGAGTGGCGGAGAGTGTCAGGAAACCACACAAAAAAACTTAAATGTAGATGCCACAATGTCTTGACAAGATTTTGTCCATCTTGGAACACCTCCACAAGAGGGTCATGGATTTGTGTCATCTCTAACAGCCCACAAACTGACAATTAACTGATAATGGCTACTTGGATAAGTCACATTAGCCAGCTTTCCTCCTCACAGCATGCTAGACAAACTGCCCACTTAACACATGACCGTGGACTGAAAAACTGCCACTTGGGTTCATATACTTGCGGGCCGGAAGCTCCTCTTCAAGTCAATAATCTTAGCATCGAATGAAGTCGAGCAGCTGAAAAGAACTGCCCTTTTCTTTCAACACATTACCAGGGGAGAGCGCGAACGCAGTCCCCCACTACCAGAAATTATGCAGTCGAGATTCCCACATTTGGGGAATTTGCAGGGGTCAGCACGGCCCGAGTGCAATGGCTTAGCCTCGCCCTGGGTGAACCACCTTCTTGATCATGGTATCTCCCCTGCCAGGTAAGTATGAGATGGACGTGTCAGAGTCAAGGTCATCCTTCCAACGCCACAGCCCCTGGATTGTGGTGCCTGGGATGAGTGGTTGAGGTTGTTGATTGTTATTCGCATTAGCACAACCTCAGAGGGTGCCAAGTCATTTGACATTCAAAATGCTTTTCTCTTACAGCGGCCGAGAGCAGCAACCACACATATTTCTTCCGAAGAAAGAGCACAACACCGACAAGAATTGCTGCACGTGGAACTGCACTCAGACTGAATTTTGCCAGCAGTTGACAAGCAAGGCATACAAATTGAATCAATTAAACTACTGCACTGCTTCATGGGTTGGCATTTGGGGTGTGAGAGAACAAAGAGCAGGATTCACAGGGCCTATAACACGAGGGCAAACAACTGTGACGGCTCTACCTAACGCATTGTCTCACACTTACATTGACAGAACGTGGTGCACCGTACCAGGAAACACTGCAATACCAGGTCGATGCGTAGAGTGGAAGGAGCAAGCCCCAATTCCATCTCCCGGTTCCAAAAATCAATTTAATATATGGTCCTCAAATAGAGGACGTATCAGATATTAAACTGATAAGAACAGATACTACACTTGATCTTAGCCAAAAGGCCGAGAAGCGATACCTAACTGGAGGACGACGTGGGATCCTGATTCTGGGCCCTGTGAGTCTGGCTCGTGGGTCAACAGGCTTTCCCTTACTTCAATGTAAATACAAAGGACGCAAGTGTTATTCAATGTTTGATGACTAGGTGGCAACAAAGAGCATGCACTCTAAGGAGAGAACACTATCAAAGGCTAATTCTTCTCATGCGACGTGATTATGGCCAAAAACAACTCTGAGACTCCTCTTTTGGGACACATGCAAGCTTTCGCAGAGCCAGAAGCCACCATGCAAGATGCCTTCTTCCTTCTCATTGGATTCCCTGGCCGGGAATCGAACCCGGGCCGCGGCGGTGAGAGCGCCGAATCCTAACCACTAGACCACCAGGGACGGGAAATTACTTTGCAACTAGATGGGTTGTCTTGATGAAAGCGGGAAAATACACAGGTTTATCTTGAGGAGCTTTGTTTACAGCTTAGAAAACTCAACCAGCCTCTGTTGAGGGAAGGTAGGTCCAAAAACTACACTCTCTCCGCCTCCGAGAGAGTGGCGGAGAGTGTCAGGAAACCACACAAAAAAACTTAAATGTAGATGCCACAATGTCTTGACAAGATTTTGTCCATCTTGGAACACCTCCACAAGAGGGTCATGGATTTGTGTCATCTCTAACAGCCCACAAACTGATAATTAACTGATAATGGCTACTTGGATAAGTCACATTAGCCAGCTTTCCTCCTCACAGCATGCTAGACAAACTGCCCACTTAACACATGACCGTGGACTGAAAAACTGCCAATTGGGTTCATATACTTGCGGGCCGGAAGCTCCTCTTCAAGTCAATAATCTTAGCATCGAATGAAGTCGAGCAGCTGAAAAGAACTGCCCTTTTCTTTCAACACATTACCAGGGGAGAGCGCGAACGCAGTCCCCCACTACCAGAAATTATGCAGTCGAGATTCCCACATTTCACAGGGCCTATAACACGAGGGCAAACAACTGTGACGGCTCTACCTAACGCATTGTTTCACACTTACATTGACAGAACGTGGTGCACCGTACCAGGAAACACTGCAATACCAGGTCGATGCGTAGAGTGGAAGGAGCAAGCCCCAATTCCATCTCCCGGTTCCAAAAATCAATTTAATATATGGTCCTCAAATAGAGGACGTATCAGATATTAAACTGATAAGAACAGATACTACACTTGATCTTAGCCAAAAGGCCGAGAAGCGATACCTAACTGGAGGACGACGTGGGATCCTGATTCTGGGCCCTGTGAGTCTGGCTCGTGGGTCAACAGGCTTTCCCTTACTTCAATGTAAATACAAAGGACGCAAGTGTTATTCAATGTTTGATGACTAGGTGGCAACAAAGAGCATGCACTCTAAGGAGAGAACACTATCAAAGGCTAATTCTTCTCATGCGACGTGATTATGGCCAAAAACAACTCTGAGACTCCTCTTTTGGGACACATGCAAGCTTTCGCAGAGCCAGAAGCCACCATGCAAGATGCCTTCTTCCTTCTCATTGGATTCCCTGGCCGGGAATCGAACCCGGGCCGCGGCGGTGAGAGCGCCGAATCCTAACCACTAGACCACCAGGGACGGGAAATTACTTTGCAACTAGATGGGTTGTCTTGATGAAAGCGGGAAAATACACAGGTTTATCTTTAGGAGCTTTGTTTACAGCTTAGAAAACTCAACCAGCCTCTGTTGAGGGAAGGTAGGTCCAAAAACTACACTCTCTCCGCCTCCGAGAGAGTGGCGGAGAGTGTCAGGAAACCACACAAAAAAACTTAAATGTAGATGCCACAATGTCTTGACAAGATTTTGTCCATCTTGGAACACCTCCACAAGAGGGTCATGGATTTGTGTCATCTCTAACAGCCCACAAACTGATAATTAACTGATAATGGCTACTTGGATAAGTCACATTAGCCAGCTTTCCTCCTCACAGCATGCTAGACAAACTGCCCACTTAACACATGACCGTGGACTGAAAAACTGCCAATTGGGTTCATATACTTGCGGGCCGGAAGCTCCTCTTCAAGTCAATAATCTTAGCATCGAATGAAGTCGAGCAGCTGAAAAGAACTACCCCTTTTCTTTCAACACATTACCAGGGGAGAGCGCGAACGCAGTCATCCACTACCAGAAATTATGCAGTCGAGATTCCCACATTTGGGGAATTCGCAGGGGTCAGCACGGCCCGAGTGCAATGGCTTAGCCTCGCCCTGGGTGAACCACCTTCTTGATCATGGTATCTCCCCTGCCAGGTAAGTATGAGATGGACGTGTCAGAGTCAAGGTCATCCTTCCAACGCCACAGCCCCTGGATTGTGGTGCCTGGGATGAGTGGTTGAGGTTGTTGATTGTTATTCGCATTAGCACAACCTCAGAGGGTGCCAAGTCATTACTCTTACAGCGGCCGAGAGCAGCAACCACACATATTTCTTCCGAAGAAAGAGCACAACACCGACAAGAATTGCTGCACGTGGAACTGCACTCAGACTGAATTTTGCCAGCAGTTGACAAGAAAGGCATACAATTTGAATCAATTAAACTACTGCACTGCTTCATGGGTTGGCATTTGGGGTGTGAGAGAACAAAGAGCAGGATTCACAGGGCCTATAACACGAGGGCAAACAACTGTGACGGCTCTACCTAACACATTGTTTCACACTTACATTGACAGAACGTGGTGCACCGTACCAGGAAACACTGCAATACCAGGTCGATGCGTAGAGTGGAAGGAGCAAGCCCCAGTTCCATCTCCCGGTTCCAAAAATCAATTTAATATATGGTCGTCAAATAGAGGACGTATCAGATATTAAACTGATAAGAACAGATACTACACTTGATCTTAGCCAAAAGGCCGAGAAGCGATACCTAACTGGCGGACGACGTGGGATCCTGATTCTGGGCCCTGTGAGTCTGGCTCGTGGGTCAACAGGCTTTCCCTTACTTCAATGTAAATACAAAGGACGCAAGTGTTATTCAATGTTTGATGACTAGGTGGCAACAAAGAGCATGCACTCTAAGGAGAGAACACTATCAAAGGCTAATTCTTCTCATGCGACGTGATTATGGCCAAAAACAACTCTGAGACTCCTCTTTTGGGACACATGCAAGCTTTCGCAGAGCCAGAAGCCACCATGCAAGATGCCTTCTTCCTTCTCATTGGATTCCCTGGCCGGGAATCGAACCCGGGCCGCGGCGGTGAGAGCGCCGAATCCTAACCACTAGACCACCAGGGACGGGATATTACTTTGCAACTAGATGGGTTGTCTTGATGAAAGCGGGAAAATACACAGGTTTATCTTGAGGAGCTTTGTTTACAGCTTAGAAAACTCAACCAGCCTCTGTTGAGGGAAGGTAGGTCCAAAAACTACACTCTCTCCGCCTCCGAGAGAGTGGCGGAGAGTGTCAGGAAACCACACAAAAAAACTTAAATGTAGATGCCACAATGTCTTGACAAGATTTTGTCCATCTTGGAACACCTCCACAAGAGGGTCATGGATTTGTGTCATCTCTAACAGCCCACAAACTGATAATTAACTGATAATGGCTACTTGGATAAGTCACATTAGCCAGCTTTCCTCCTCACAGCATGCTAGACAAACTGCCCACTTAACACATGACCGTGGACTGAAAAACTGCCAATTGGGTTCATATACTTGCGGGCCGGAAGCTCCTCTTCAAGTCAATAATCTTAGCATCGAATGAAGTCGAGCAGCTGAAAAGAACTACCCCTTTTCTTTCAACACATTACCAGGGGAGAGCGCGAACGCAGTCCCCCACTACCAGAAATTATGCAGTCGAGATTCCCACATTTGGGGAATTCGCAGGGGTCAGCACGGCCCGAGTGCAATGGCTTAGCCTCGCCCTGGGTGAACCACCTTCTTGATCATGGTATCTCCCCTGCCAGGTAAGTATGAGATGGACGTGTCAGAGTCAAGGTCATCCTTCCAACGCCACAGCCCCTGGATTGTGGTGCCTGGGATGAGTGGTTGAGGTTGTTGATTGTTATTCGCATTAGCACAACCTCAGAGGGTGCCAAGTCATTTGACATTCAAAATGCTTTTCTCTTACAGCGGCCAAGAGCAGCAACCACACATATTTCTTCCGAAGAAAGAGCACAACACCGACAAGAATTGCTGCACGTGGAACTGCACTCAGACTGAATTTTGCCAGCAGTTGACAAGAAAGGCATACAATTTGAATCAATTAAACTACTGCACTGCTTCATGGGTTGGCATTTGGGGTGTGAGAGAACAAAGAGCAGGATTCACAGGGCCTATAACACGAGGGCAAACAACTGTGACGGCTCTACCTAACACATTGTTTCACACTTACATTGACAGAACGTGGTGCACCGTACCAGGAAACACTGCAATACCAGGTCGATGCGTAGAGTGGAAGGAGCAAGCCCCGGTTCCATCTCCCGGTTCCAAAAATCAATTTAATATATGGTCCTCAAATAGAGGACGTATCAGATATTAAACTGATAAGAACAGATACTACACTTGATCTTAGCCAAAAGGCCGAGAAGCGATACCTAACTGGCGGACGACGTGGGATCCTGATTCTGGGCCCTGTGAGTCTGGCTCGTGGGTCAACAGGCTTTCCCTTACTTCAATGTAAATACAAAGGACGCAAGTGTTATTCAATGTTTGATGACTAGGTGGCAACAAAGAGCATGCACTCTAAGGAGAGAACACTATCAAAGGCTAATTCTTCTCATGCGACGTGATTATGGCCAAAAACAACTCTGAGACTCCTCTTTTGGGACACATGCAAGCTTTCGCAGAGCCAGAAGCCACCATGCAAGATGCCTTCTTCCTTCTCATTGGATTCCCTGGCCGGGAATCGAACCCGGGCCGCGGCGGTGAGAGCGCCGAATCCTAACCACTAGACCACCAGGGACGGGAAATTACTTTGCAACTAGATGGGTTGTCTTGATGAAAGCGGGAAAATACACAGGTTTATCTTGAGGAGCTTTGTTTACAGCTTAGAAAACTCAACCAGCCTCTGTTGAGGGAAGGTAGGTCCAAAAACTACACTCTCTCCGCCTCCGAGAGAGTGGCGGAGAGTGTCAGGAAACCACACAAAAAAACTTAAATGTAGATGCCACAATGTCTTGACAAGATTTTGTCCATCTTGGAACACCTCCACAAGAGGGTCATGGATTTGTGTCATCTCTAACAGCCCACAAACTGATAATTAACTGATAATGGCTACTTGGATAAGTCACATTAGCCAGCTTTCCTCCTCACAGCATGCTAGACAAACTGCCCACTTAACACATGACCGTGGACTGAAAAACTGCCACTTGGGTTCATATACTTGCGGGCCGGAAGCTCCTCTTCAAGTCAATAATCTTAGCATCGAATGAAGTCGAGCAGCTGAAAAGAACTGCCCTTTTCTTTCAACACATTACCAGGGGAGAGCGCGAACGCAGTCCCCCACTACCAGAAATTATGCAGTCGAGATTCCCACATTTGGGGAATTCGCAGGGGTCAGCACGGCCCGAGTGCAATGGCTTAGCCTCGCCCTGGGTGAACCACCTTCTTGATCATGGTATCTCCCCTGCCAGGTAAGTATGAGATGGACGTGTCAGAGTCAAGGTCATCCTTCCAACGCCACAGCCCCTGGATTGTGGTGCCTGGGATGAGTGGTTGAGGTTGTTGATTGTTATTCGCATTAGCACAACCTCAGAGGGTGCCAAGTCATTTGACATTCAAAATGCTTTTCTCTTACAGCTGCCGAGAGCAGCAACCACACATATTTCTTCCGAAGAAAGAGCACAACACCGACAAGAATTGCTGCACGTGGAACTGCACTCAGACTGAATTTTGCCAGCAGTTGACAAGAAAGGCATACAATTTGAATCAATTAAACTACTGCACTGCTTCATGGGTTGGCATTTGGGGTGTGAGAGAACAAAGAGCAGGATTCACAGGGCCTATAACACGAGGGCAAACAACTGTGACGGCTCTACCTAACACATTGTTTCACACTTACATTGACAGAACGTGGTGCACCGTACCAGGAAACACTGCAATACCAGGTCGATGCGTAGAGTGGAAGGAGCAAGCCCCGGTTCCATCTCCCGGTTCCAAAAATCAATTTAATATATGGTCCTCAAATAGAGGACGTATCAGATATTAAACTGATAAGAACAGATACTACGCTTGATCTTAGCCAAAAGGCCGAGAAGCGATACCTAACTGGCGGACGACGTGGGATCCTGATTCTGGGCCCTGTGAGTCTGGCTCGTGGGTCAACAGGCTTTCCCTTACTTCAATGAAAATACAAAGGACGCAAGTGTTATTCAATGTTTGATGACTAGGTGGCAACAAAGAGCATGCACTCTAAGGAGAGAACACTATCAAAGGCTAATTCTTCTCATGCGACGTGATTATGGCCAAAAACAACTCTGAGACTCCTCTTTTGGGACACATTCAAGCTTTCGCAGAGCCAGAAGCCACCATGCAAGATGCCTTCTTCCTTCTCATTGGATTCCCTGGCCGGGAATCGAACCCGGGCCGCGGCGGTGAGAGCGCCGAATCCTAACCACTAGGCCACCAGGGACGGGATATTACTTTGCAACTAGATGGGTTGTCTTGATGAAAGCGGGAAAATACACAGGTTTATCTTGAGGAGCTTTGTTTACAGCTTAGAAAACTCAACCAGCCTCTGTTGAGGGAAGGTAGGTCCAAAAACTACACTCTCTCCGCCTCCGAGAGAGTGGCGGAGAGTGTCAGGAAACCACACAAAAAAACTTAAATGTAGATGCCACAATGTCTTGACAAGATTTTGTCCATCTTGGAACACCTCCACAAGAGGGTCATGGATTTGTGTCATCTCTAACAGCCCACAAACTGATAATTAACTGATAATGGCTACTTGGATAAGTCACATTAGCCAGCTTTCCTCCTCACAGCATGCTAGACAAACTGCCCACTTAACACATGACCGTGGACTGAAAAACTGCCAATTGGGTTCATATACTTGCGGGCCGGAAGCTCCTCTTCAAGTCAATAATCTTAGCATCGAATGAAGTCGAGCAGCTGAAAAGAACTGCCCTTTTCTTTCAACACATTACCAGGGGAGAGCGCGAACGCAGTCCCCCACTACCAGAAATTATGCAGTCGAGATTCCCACATTTGGGGAATTCGCAGGGGTCAGCACGGCCCGAGTGCAATGGCTTAGCCTCGCCCTGGGTGAACCACCTTCTTGATCATGGTATCTCCCCTGCCAGGTAAGTATGAGATGGACGTGTCAGAGTCAAGGTCATCCTTCCAACGCCACAGCCCCTGGATTGTGGTGCCTGGGATGAGTGGTTGAGGTTGTTGATTGTTATTCGCATTAGCACAACCTCAGAGGGTGCCAAGTCATTACTCTTACAGCGGCCGAGAGCAGCAACCACACATATTTCTTCCGAAGAAAGAGCACAACACCGACAAGAATTGCTGCACGTGGAACTGCACTCAGACTGAATTTTGCCAGCAGTTGACAAGAAAGGCATACAATTTGAATCAATTAAACTACTGCACTGCTTCATGGGTTGGCATTTGGGGTGTGAGAGAACAAAGAGCAGGATTCACAGGGCCTATAACACGAGGGCAAACAACTGTGACGGCTCTACCTAACACATTGTTTCACACTTACATTGACAGAACGTGGTGCACCGTACCAGGAAACACTGCAATACCAGGTCGATGCGTAGAGTGGAAGGAGCAAGCCCCGGTTCCATCTCCCGGTTCCAAAAATCAATTTAATATATGGTCCTCAAATAGAGGACGTATCAGATATTAAACTGATAAGAACAGATACTACACTTGATCTTAGCCAAAAGGCCGAGAAGCGATACCTAACTGGCGGACGACGTGGGATCCTGATTCTGGGCCCTGTGAGTCTGGCTCGTGGGTCAACAGGCTTTCCCTTACTTCAATGTAAATACAAAGGACGCAAGTGTTATTCAATGTTTGATGACTAGGTGGCAACAAAGAGCATGCACTCTAAGGAGAGAACACTATCAAAGGCTAATTCTTCTCATGCGACGTGATTATGGCCAAAAACAACTCTGAGACTCCTCTTTTGGGACACATGCAAGCTTTCGCAGAGCCAGAAGCCACCATGCAAGATGCCTTCTTCCTTCTCATTGGATTCCCTGGCCGGGAATCGAACCCGGGCCGCGGCGGTGAGAGCGCCGAATCCTAACCACTAGGCCACCAGGGACGGGATATTACTTTGCAACTAGATGGGTTGTCTTGATGAAAGCGGGAAAATACACAGGTTTATCTTGAGGAGCTTTGTTTACAGCTTAGAAAACTCAACCAGCCTCTGTTGAGGGAAGGTAGGTCCAAAAACTACACTCTCTCCGCCTCCGAGAGAGTGGCGGAGAGTGTCAGGAAACCACACAAAAAAACTTAAATGTAGATGCCACAATGTCTTGACAAGATTTTGTCCATCTTGGAACACCTCCACAAGAGGGTCATGGATTTGTGTCATCTCTAACAGCCCACAAACTGATAATTAACTGATAATGGCTACTTGGATAAGTCACATTAGCCAGCTTTCCTCCTCACAGCATGCTAGACAAACTGCCCACTTAACACATGACCGTGGACTGAAAAACTGCCAATTGGGTTCATATACTTGCGGGCCGGAAGCTCCTCTTCAAGTCAATAATCTTAGCATCGAATGAAGTCGAGCAGCTGAAAAGAACTGCCCTTTTCTTTCAACACATTACCAGGGGAGAGCGCGAACGCAGTCCCCCACTACCAGAAATTATGCAGTCGAGATTCCCACATTTGGGGAATTCGCAGGGGTCAGCACGGCCCGAGTGCAATGGCTTAGCCTCGCCCTGGGTGAACCACCTTCTTGATCATGGTATCTCCCCTGCCAGGTAAGTATGAGATGGACGTGTCAGAGTCAAGGTCATCCTTCCAACGCCACAGCCCCTGGATTGTGGTGCCTGGGATGAGTGGTTGAGGTTGTTGATTGTTATTCGCATTAGCACAACCTCAGAGGGTGCCAAGTCATTACTCTTACAGCGGCCGAGAGCAGCAACCACACATATTTCTTCCGAAGAAAGAGCACAACACCGACAAGAATTGCTGCACGTGGAACTGCACTCAGACTGAATTTTGCCAGCAGTTGACAAGAAAGGCATACAATTTGAATCAATTAAACTACTGCACTGCTTCATGGGTTGGCATTTGGGGTGTGAGAGAACAAAGAGCAGGATTCACAGGGCCTATAACACGAGGGCAAACAACTGTGACGGCTCTACCTAACACATTGTTTCACACTTACATTGACAGAACGTGGTGCACCGTACCAGGAAACACTGCAATACCAGGTCGATGCGTAGAGTGGAAGGAGCAAGCCCCAGTTCCATCTCCCGGTTCCAAAAATCAATTTAATATATGGTCGTCAAATAGAGGACGTATCAGATATTAAACTGATAAGAACAGATACTACACTTGATCTTAGCCAAAAGGCCGAGAAGCGATACCTAACTGGCGGACGACGTGGGATCCTGATTCTGGGCCCTGTGAGTCTGGCTCGTGGGTCAACAGGCTTTCCCTTACTTCAATGTAAATACAAAGGACGCAAGTGTTATTCAATGTTTGATGACTAGGTGGCAACAAAGAGCATGCACTCTAAGGAGAGAACACTATCAAAGGCTAATTCTTCTCATGCGACGTGATTATGGCCAAAAACAACTCTGAGACTCCTCTTTTGGGACACATGCAAGCTTTCGCAGAGCCAGAAGCCACCATGCAAGATGCCTTCTTCCTTCTCATTGGATTCCCTGGCCGGGAATCGAACCCGGGCCGCGGCGGTGAGAGCGCCGAATCCTAACCACTAGACCACCAGGGACGGGATATTACTTTGCAACTAGATGGGTTGTCTTGATGAAAGCGGGAAAATACACAGGTTTATCTTGAGGAGCTTTGTTTACAGCTTAGAAAACTCAACCAGCCTCTGTTGAGGGAAGGTAGGTCCAAAAACTACACTCTCTCCGCCTCCGAGAGAGTGGCGGAGAGTGTCAGGAAACCACACAAAAAAACTTAAATGTAGATGCCACAATGTCTTGACAAGATTTTGTCCATCTTGGAACACCTCCACAAGAGGGTCATGGATTTGTGTCATCTCTAACAGCCCACAAACTGATAATTAACTGATAATGGCTACTTGGATAAGTCACATTAGCCAGCTTTCCTCCTCACAGCATGCTAGACAAACTGCCCACTTAACACATGACCGTGGACTGAAAAACTGCCAATTGGGTTCATATACTTGCGGGCCGGAAGCTCCTCTTCAAGTCAATAATCTTAGCATCGAATGAAGTCGAGCAGCTGAAAAGAACTACCCCTTTTCTTTCAACACATTACCAGGGGAGAGCGCGAACGCAGTCCCCCACTACCAGAAATTATGCAGTCGAGATTCCCACATTTGGGGAATTCGCAGGGGTCAGCACGGCCCGAGTGCAATGGCTTAGCCTCGCCCTGGGTGAACCACCTTCTTGATCATGGTATCTCCCCTGCCAGGTAAGTATGAGATGGACGTGTCAGAGTCAAGGTCATCCTTCCAACGCCACAGCCCCTGGATTGTGGTGCCTGGGATGAGTGGTTGAGGTTGTTGATTGTTATTCGCATTAGCACAACCTCAGAGGGTGCCAAGTCATTTGACATTCAAAATGCTTTTCTCTTACAGCGGCCAAGAGCAGCAACCACACATATTTCTTCCGAAGAAAGAGCACAACACCGACAAGAATTGCTGCACGTGGAACTGCACTCAGACTGAATTTTGCCAGCAGTTGACAAGAAAGGCATACAATTTGAATCAATTAAACTACTGCACTGCTTCATGGGTTGGCATTTGGGGTGTGAGAGAACAAAGAGCAGGATTCACAGGGCCTATAACACGAGGGCAAACAACTGTGACGGCTCTACCTAACACATTGTTTCACACTTACATTGACAGAACGTGGTGCACCGTACCAGGAAACACTGCAATACCAGGTCGATGCGTAGAGTGGAAGGAGCAAGCCCCGGTTCCATCTCCCGGTTCCAAAAATCAATTTAATATATGGTCCTCAAATAGAGGACGTATCAGATATTAAACTGATAAGAACAGATACTACACTTGATCTTAGCCAAAAGGCCGAGAAGCGATACCTAACTGGCGGACGACGTGGGATCCTGATTCTGGGCCCTGTGAGTCTGGCTCGTGGGTCAACAGGCTTTCCCTTACTTCAATGTAAATACAAAGGACGCAAGTGTTATTCAATGTTTGATGACTAGGTGGCAACAAAGAGCATGCACTCTAAGGAGAGAACACTATCAAAGGCTAATTCTTCTCATGCGACGTGATTATGGCCAAAAACAACTCTGAGACTCCTCTTTTGGGACACATGCAAGCTTTCGCAGAGCCAGAAGCCACCATGCAAGATGCCTTCTTCCTTCTCATTGGATTCCCTGGCCGGGAATCGAACCCGGGCCGCGGCGGTGAGAGCGCCGAATCCTAACCACTAGACCACCAGGGACGGGATATTACTTTGCAACTAGATGGGTTGTCTTGATGAAAGCGGGAAAATACACAGGTTTATCTTGAGGAGCTTTGTTTACAGCTTAGAAAACTCAACCAGCCTCTGTTGAGGGAAGGTAGGTCCAAAAACTACACTCTCTCCGCCTCCGAGAGAGTGGCGGAGAGTGTCAGGAAACCACACAAAAAAACTTAAATGTAGATGCCACAATGTCTTGACAAGATTTTGTCCATCTTGGAACACCTCCACAAGAGGGTCATGGATTTGTGTCATCTCTAACAGCCCACAAACTGATAATTAACTGATAATGGCTACTTGGATAAGTCACATTAGCCAGCTTTCCTCCTCACAGCATGCTAGACAAACTGCCCACTTAACACATGACCGTGGACTGAAAAACTGCCAATTGGGTTCATATACTTGCGGGCCGGAAGCTCCTCTTCAAGTCAATAATCTTAGCATCGAATGAAGTCGAGCAGCTGAAAAGAACTGCCCTTTTCTTTCAACACATTACCAGGGGAGAGCGCGAACGCAGTCCCCCACTACCAGAAATTATGCAGTCGAGATTCCCACATTTGGGGAATTCGCAGGGGTCAGCACGGCCCGAGTGCAATGGCTTAGCCTCGCCCTGGGTGAACCACCTTCTTGATCATGGTATCTCCCCTGCCAGGTAAGTATGAGATGGACGTGTCAGAGTCAAGGTCATCCTTCCAACGCCACAGCCCCTGGATTGTGGTGCCTGGGATGAGTGGTTGAGGTTGTTGATTGTTATTCGCATTAGCACAACCTCAGAGGGTGCCAAGTCATTTGACATTCAAAATGCTTTTCTCTTACAGCGGCCGAGAGCAGCAACCACACATATTTCTTCCGAAGAAAGAGCACAACACCGACAAGAATTGCTGCACGTGGAACTGCACTCAGACTGAATTTTGCCAGCAGTTGACAAGAAAGGCATACAATTTGAATCAATTAAACTACTGCACTGCTTCATGGGTTGGCATTTGGGGTGTGAGAGAACAAAGAGCAGGATTCACAGGGCCTATAACACGAGGGCAAACAACTGTGACGGCTCTACCTAACACATTGTTTCACACTTACATTGACAGAACGTGGTGCACCGTACCAGGAAACACTGCAATACCAGGTCGATGCGTAGAGTGGAAGGAGCAAGCCCCAGTTCCATCTCCCGGTTCCAAAAATCAATTTAATATATGGTCCTCAAATAGAGGACGTATCAGATATTAAACTGATAAGAACAGATACTACACTTGATCTTAGCCAAAAGGCCGAGAAGCGATACCTAACTGGAGGACGACGTGGGATCCTGATTCTGGGCCCTGTGAGTCTGGCTCGTGGGTCAACAGGCTTTCCCTTACTTCAATGTAAATACAAAGGACGCAAGTGTTATTCAATGTTTGATGACTAGGTGGCAACAAAGAGCATGCACTCTAAGGAGAGAACACTATCAAAGGCTAATTCTTCTCATGCGACGTGATTATGGCCAAAAACAACTCTGAGACTCCTCTTTTGGGACACATGCAAGCTTTCGCAGAGCCAGAAGCCACCATGCAAGATGCCTTCTTCCTTCTCATTGGATTCCCTGGCCGGGAATCGAACCCGGGCCGCGGCGGTGAGAGCGCCGAATCCTAACCACTAGACCACCAGGGACGGGATATTACTTTGCAACTAGATGGGTTGTCTTGATGAAAGCGGGAAAATACACAGGTTTATCTTGAGGAGCTTTGTTTACAGCTTAGAAAACTCAACCAGCCTCTGTTGAGGGAAGGTAGGTCCAAAAACTACACTCTCTCCGCCTCCGAGAGAGTGGCGGAGAGTGTCAGGAAACCACACAAAAAAACTTAAATGTAGATGCCACAATGTCTTGACAAGATTTTGTCCATCTTGGAACACCTCCACAAGAGGGTCATGGATTTGTGTCATCTCTAACAGCCCACAAACTGATAATTAACTGATAATGGCTACTTGGATAAGTCACATTAGCCAGCTTTCCTCCTCACAGCATGCTAGACAAACTGCCCACTTAACACATGACCGTGGACTGAAAAACTGCCAATTGGGTTCATATACTTGCGGGCCGGAAGCTCCTCTTCAAGTCAATAATCTTAGCATCGAATGAAGTCGAGCAGCTGAAAAGAACTACCCCTTTTCTTTCAACACATTACCAGGGGAGAGCGCGAACGCAGTCCCCCACTACCAGAAATTATGCAGTCGAGATTCCCACATTTGGGGAATTCGCAGGGGTCAGCACGGCCCGAGTGCAATGGCTTAGCCTCGCCCTGGGTGAACCACCTTCTTGATCATGGTATCTCCCCTGCCAGGTAAGTATGAGATGGACGTGTCAGAGTCAAGGTCATCGTTCCAACGCCACAGCCCCTGGATTGTGGTGCCTGGGATGAGTGGTTGAGGTTGTTGATTGTTATTCGCATTAGCACAACCTCAGAGGGTGCCAAGTCATTTGACATTCAAAATGCTTTTCTCTTACAGCGGCCGAGAGCAGCAACCACACATATTTCTTCCGAAGAAAGAGCACAACACCGACAAGAATTGCTGCACGTGGAACTGCACTCAGACTGAATTTTGCCAGCAGTTGACAAGAAAGGCATACAATTTGAATCAATTAAACTACTGCACTGCTTCATGGGTTGGCATTTGGGGTGTGAGAGAACAAAGAGCAGGATTCACAGGGCCTATAACACGAGGGCAAACAACTGTGACGGCTCTACCTAACACATTGTTTCACACTTACATTGACAGAACGTGGTGCACCGTACCAGGAAACACTGCAATACCAGGTCGATGCGTAGAGTGGAAGGAGCAAGCCCCGGTTCCATCTCCCGGTTCCAAAAATCAATTTAATATATGGTCCTCAAATAGAGGACGTATCAGATATTAAACTGATAAGAACAGATACTACACTTGATCTTAGCCAAAAGGCCGAGAAGCAATACCTAACTGGCGGACGACGTGGGATCCTGATTCTGGGCCCTGTGAGTCTGGCTCGTGGGTCAACAGGCTTTCCCTTACTTCAATGTAAATACAAAGGACGCAAGTGTTATTCAATGTTTGATGACTAGGTGGCAACAAAGAGCATGCACTCTAAGGAGAGAACACTATCAAAGGCTAATTCTTCTCATGCGACTTGATTATGGCCAAAAACAACTCTGAGACTCCTCTTTTGGGACACATGCAAGCTTTCGCAGAGCCAGAAGCCACCATGCAAGATGCCTTCTTCCTTCTCATTGGATTCCCTGGCCGGGAATCGAACCCGGGCCGCGGCGGTGAGAGCGCCGAATCCTAACCACTAGACCACCAGGGACGGGATATTACTTTGCAACTAGATGGGTTGTCTTGATGAAAGCGGGAAAATACACAGGTTTATCTTGAGGAGCTTTGTTTACAGCTTAGAAAACTCAACCAGCCTCTGTTGAGGGAAGGTAGGTCCAAAAACTACACTCTCTCCGCCTCCGAGAGAGTGGCGGAGAGTGTCAGGAAACCACACAAAAAAACTTAAATGTAGATGCCACAATGTCTTGACAAGATTTTGTCCATCTTGGAACACCTCCACAAGAGGGTCATGGATTTGTGTCATCTCTAACAGCCCACAAACTGATAATTAACTGATAATGGCTACTTGGATAAGTCACATTAGCCAGCTTTCCTCCTCACAGCATGCTAGACAAACTGCCCACTTAACACATGACCGTGGACTGAAAAACTGCCAATTGGGTTCATATACTTGCGGGCCGGAAGCTCCTCTTCAAGTCAATAATCTTAGCATCGAATGAAGTCGAGCAGCTGAAAAGAACTGCCCTTTTCTTTCAACACATTACCAGGGGAGAGCGCGAACGCAGTCCCCCACTACCAGAAATTATGCAGTCGAGATTCCCACATTTGGGGAATTCGCAGGGGTCAGCACGGCCCGAGTGCAATGGCTTAGCCTCGCCCTGGGTGAACCACCTTCTTGATCATGGTATCTCCCCTGCCAGGTAAGTATGAGATGGACGTGTCAGAGTCAAGGTCATCCTTCCAACGCCACAGCCCCTGGATTGTGGTGCCTGGGATGAGTGGTTGAGGTTGTTGATTGTTATTCGCATTAGCACAACCTCAGAGGGTGCCAAGTCATTACTCTTACAGCGGCCGAGAGCAGCAACCACACATATTTCTTCCGAAGAAAGAGCACAACACCGACAAGAATTGCTGCACGTGGAACTGCACTCAGACTGAATTTTGCCAGCAGTTGACAAGAAAGGCATACAATTTGAATCAATTAAACTACTGCACTGCTTCATGGGTTGGCATTTGGGGTGTGAGAGAACAAAGAGCAGGATTCACAGGGCCTATAACACGAGGGCAAACAACTGTGACGGCTCTACCTAACGCATTGTTTCACACTTACATTGACAGAACGTGGTGCACCGTACCAGGAAACACTGCAATACCAGGTCGATGCGTAGAGTGGAAGGAGCAAGCCCCAGTTCCATCTCCCGGTTCCAAAAATCAATTTAATATATGGTCCTCAAATAGAGGACGTATCAGATATTAAACTGATAAGAACAGATACTACACTTGATCTTAGCCAAAAGGCCGAGAAGCGATACCTAACTGGCGGACGACGTGGGATCCTGATTCTGGGCCCTGTGAGTCTGGCTCGTGGGTCAACAGGCTTTCCCTTACTTCAATGTAAATACAAAGGACGCAAGTGTTATTCAATGTTTGATGACTAGGTGGCAACAAAGAGCATGCACTCTAAGGAGAGAACACTATCAAAGGCTAATTCTTCTCATGCGACTTGATTATGGCCAAAAACAACTCTGAGACTCCTCTTTTGGGACACATGCAAGCTTTCGCAGAGCCAGAAGCCACCATGCAAGATGCCTTCTTCCTTCTCATTGGATTCCCTGGCCGGGAATCGAACCCGGGCCGCGGCGGTGAGAGCGCCGAATCCTAACCACTAGACCACCAGGGACGGGATATTACTTTGCAACTAGATGGGTTGTCTTGATGAAAGCGGGAAAATACACAGGTTTATCTTGAGGAGCTTTGTTTACAGCTTAGAAAACTCAACCAGCCTCTGTTGAGGGAAGGTAGGTCCAAAAACTACACTCTCTCCGCCTCCGAGAGAGTGGCGGAGAGTGTCAGGAAACCACACAAAAAAACTTAAATGTAGATGCCACAATGTCTTGACAAGATTTTGTCCATCTTGGAACACCTCCACAAGAGGGTCATGGATTTGTGTCATCTCTAACAGCCCACAAACTGATAATTAACTGATAATGGCTACTTGGATAAGTCACATTAGCCAGCTTTCCTCCTCACAGCATGCTAGACAAACTGCCCACTTAACACATGACCGTGGACTGAAAAACTGCCAATTGGGTTCATATACTTGCGGGCCGGAAGCTCCTCTTCAAGTCAATAATCTTAGCATCGACTGAAGTCGAGCAGCTGAAAAGAACTACCCCTTTTCTTTCAACACATTACCAGGGGAGAGCGCGAACGCAGTCCCCCACTACCAGAAATTATGCAGTCGAGATTCCCACATTTGGGGAATTCGCAGGGGTCAGCAAGGCCCGAGTGCAATGGCTTAGCCTCGCCCTGGGTGAACCACCTTCTTGATCATGGTATCTCCCCTGCCAGGTAAGTATGAGATGGACGTGTCAGAGTCAAGGTCATCCTTCCAACGCCACAGCCCCTGGATTGTGGTGCCTGGGATGAGTGGTTGAGGTTGTTGATTGTTATTCGCATTAGCACAACCTCAGAGGGTGCCAAGTCATTTGACATTCAAAATGCTTTTCTCTTACAGCGGCCGAGAGCAGCAACCACACATATTTCTTCCGAAGAAAGAGCACAACACCGACAAGAATTGCTGCACGTGGAACTGCACTCAGACTGAATTTTGCCAGCAGTTGACAAGAAAGGCATACAATTTGAATCAATTAAACTACTGCACTGCTTCATGGGTTGGCATTTGGGGTGTGAGAGAACAAAGAGCAGGATTCACAGGGCCTATAACACGAGGGCAAACAACTGTGACGGCTCTACCTAACACATTGTTTCACACTTACATTGACAGAACGTGGTGCACCGTACCAGGAAACACTGCAATACCAGGTCGATGCGTAGAGTGGAAGGAGCAAGCCCCAGTTCCATCTCCCGGTTCCAAAAATCAATTTAATATATGGTCGTCAAATAGAGGACGTATCAGATATTAAACTGATAAGAACAGATACTACACTTGATCTTAGCCAAAAGGCCGAGAAGCGATACCTAACTGGCGGACGACGTGGGATCCTGATTCTGGGCCCTGTGAGTCTGGCTCGTGGGTCAACAGGCTTTCCCTTACTTCAATGTAAATACAAAGGACGCAAGTGTTATTCAATGTTTGATGACTAGGTGGCAACAAAGAGCATGCACTCTAAGGAGAGAACACTATCAAAGGCTAATTCTTCTCATGCGACGTGATTATGGCCAAAAACAACTCTGAGACTCCTCTTTTGGGACACATGCAAGCTTTCGCAGAGCCAGAAGCCACCATGCAAGATGCCTTCTTCCTTCTCATTGGATTCCCTGGCCGGGAATCGAACCCGGGCCGCGGCGGTGAGAGCGCCGAATCCTAACCACTAGACCACCAGGGACGGGATATTACTTTGCAACTAGATGGGTTGTCTTGATGAAAGCGGGAAAATACACAGGTTTATCTTGAGGAGCTTTGTTTACAGCTTAGAAAACTCAACCAGCCTCTGTTGAGGGAAGGTAGGTCCAAAAACTACACTCTCTCCGCCTCCGAGAGAGTGGCGGAGAGTGTCAGGAAACCACACAAAAAAACTTAAATGTAGATGCCACAATGTCTTGACAAGATTTTGTCCATCTTGGAACACCTCCACAAGAGGGTCATGGATTTGTGTCATCTCTAACAGCCCACAAACTGATAATTAACTGATAATGGCTACTTGGATAAGTCACATTAGCCAGCTTTCCTCCTCACAGCATGCTAGACAAACTGCCCACTTCACACATGACCGTGGACTGAAAAACTGCCAATTGGGTTCATATACTTGCGGGCCGGAAGCTCCTCTTCAAGTCAATAATCTTAGCATCGAATGAAGTCGAGCAGCTGAAAAGAACTACCCCTTTTCTTTCAACACATTACCAGGGGAGAGCGCGAACGCAGTCCCCCACTACCAGAAATTATGCAGTCGAGATTCCCACATTTGGGGAATTCGCAGGGGTCAGCACGGCCCGAGTGCAATGGCTTAGCCTCGCCCTGGGTGAACCACCTTCTTGATCATGGTATCTCCCCTGCCAGGTAAGTATGAGATGGACGTGTCAGAGTCAAGGTCATCCTTCCAACGCCACAGCCCCTGGATTGTGGTGCCTGGGATGAGTGGTTGAGGTTGTTGATTGTTATTCGCATTAGCACAACCTCAGAGGGTGCCAAGTCATTACTCTTACAGCGGCCGAGAGCAGCAACCACACATATTTCTTCCGAAGAAAGAGCACAACACCGACAAGAATTGCTGCACGTGGAACTGCACTCAGACTGAATTTTGCCAGCAGTTGACAAGAAAGGCATACAATTTGAATCAATTAAACTACTGCACTGCTTCATGGGTTGGCATTTGGGGTGTGAGAGAACAAAGAGCAGGATTCACAGGGCCTATAACACGAGGGCAAACAACTGTGACGGCTCTACCTAACGCATTGTTTCACACTTACATTGACAGAACGTGGTGCACCGTACCAGGAAACACTGCAATACCAGGTCGATGCGTAGAGTGGAAGGAGCAAGCCCCAGTTCCATCTCCCGGTTCCAAAAATCAATTTAATATATGGTCCTCAAATAGAGGACGTATCAGATATTAAACTGATAAGAACAGATACTACACTTGATCTTAGCCAAAAGGCCGAGAAGCGATACCTAACTGGCGGACGACGTGGGATCCTGATTCTGGGCCCTGTGAGTCTGGCTCGTGGGTCAACAGGCTTTCCCTTACTTCAATGTAAATACAAAGGACGCAAGTGTTATTCAATGTTTGATGACTAGGTGGCAACAAAGAGCATGCACTCTAAGGAGAGAACACTATCAAAGGCTAATTCTTCTCATGCGACTTGATTATGGCCAAAAACAACTCTGAGACTCCTCTTTTGGGACACATGCAAGCTTTCGCAGAGCCAGAAGCCACCATGCAAGATGCCTTCTTCCTTCTCATTGGATTCCCTGGCCGGGAATCGAACCCGGGCCGCGGCGGTGAGAGCGCCGAATCCTAACCACTAGACCACCAGGGACGGGATATTACTTTGCAACTAGATGGGTTGTCTTGATGAAAGCGGGAAAATACACAGGTTTATCTTGAGGAGCTTTGTTTACAGCTTAGAAAACTCAACCAGCCTCTGTTGAGGGAAGGTAGGTCCAAAAACTACACTCTCTCCGCCTCCGAGAGAGTGGCGGAGAGTGTCAGGAAACCACACAAAAAAACTTAAATGTAGATGCCACAATGTCTTGACAAGATTTTGTCCATCTTGGAACACCTCCACAAGAGGGTCATGGATTTGTGTCATCTCTAACAGCCCACAAACTGATAATTAACTGATAATGGCTACTTGGATAAGTCACATTAGCCAGCTTTCCTCCTCACAGCATGCTAGACAAACTGCCCACTTAACACATGACCGTGGACTGAAAAACTGCCAATTGGGTTCATATACTTGCGGGCCGGAAGCTCCTCTTCAAGTCAATAATCTTAGCATCGAATGAAGTCGAGCAGCTGAAAAGAACTACCCCTTTTCTTTCAACACATTACCAGGGGAGAGCGCGAACGCAGTCCCCCACTACCAGAAATTATGCAGTCGAGATTCCCACATTTGGGGAATTCGCAGGGGTCAGCAAGGCCCGAGTGCAATGGCTTAGCCTCGCCCTGGGTGAACCACCTTCTTGATCATGGTATCTCCCCTGCCAGGTAAGTATGAGATGGACGTGTCAGAGTCAAGGTCATCCTTCCAACGCCACAGCCCCTGGATTGTGGTGCCTGGGATGAGTGGTTGAGGTTGTTGATTGTTATTCGCATTAGCACAACCTCAGAGGGTGCCAAGTCATTTGACATTCAAAATGCTTTTCTCTTACAGCGGCCGAGAGCAGCAACCACACATATTTCTTCCGAAGAAAGAGCACAACACCGACAAGAATTGCTGCACGTGGAACTGCACTCAGACTGAATTTTGCCAGCAGTTGACAAGAAAGGCATACAATTTGAATCAATTAAACTACTGCACTGCTTCATGGGTTGGCATTTGGGGTGTGAGAGAACAAAGAGCAGGATTCACAGGGCCTATAACACGAGGGCAAACAACTGTGACGGCTCTACCTAACACATTGTTTCACACTTACATTGACAGAACGTGGTGCACCGTACCAGGAAACACTGCAATACCAGGTCGATGCGTAGAGTGGAAGGAGCAAGCCCCAGTTCCATCTCCCGGTTCCAAAAATCAATTTAATATATGGTCGTCAAATAGAGGACGTATCAGATATTAAACTGATAAGAACAGATACTACACTTGATCTTAGCCAAAAGGCCGAGAAGCGATACCTAACTGGCGGACGACGTGGGATCCTGATTCTGGGCCCTGTGAGTCTGGCTCGTGGGTCAACAGGCTTTCCCTTACTTCAATGTAAATACAAAGGACGCAAGTGTTATTCAATGTTTGATGACTAGGTGGCAACAAAGAGCATGCACTCTAAGGAGAGAACACTATCAAAGGCTAATTCTTCTCATGCGACGTGATTATGGCCAAAAACAACTCTGAGACTCCTCTTTTGGGACACATGCAAGCTTTCGCAGAGCCAGAAGCCACCATGCAAGATGCCTTCTTCCTTCTCATTGGATTCCCTGGCCGGGAATCGAACCCGGGCCGCGGCGGTGAGAGCGCCGAATCCTAACCACTAGACCACCAGGGACGGGATATTACTTTGCAACTAGATGGGTTGTCTTGATGAAAGCGGGAAAATACACAGGTTTATCTTGAGGAGCTTTGTTTACAGCTTAGAAAACTCAACCAGCCTCTGTTGAGGGAAGGTAGGTCCAAAAACTACACTCTCTCCGCCTCCGAGAGAGTGGCGGAGAGTGTCAGGAAACCACACAAAAAAACTTAAATGTAGATGCCACAATGTCTTGACAAGATTTTGTCCATCTTGGAACACCTCCACAAGAGGGTCATGGATTTGTGTCATCTCTAACAGCCCACAAACTGATAATTAACTGATAATGGCTACTTGGATAAGTCACATTAGCCAGCTTTCCTCCTCACAGCATGCTAGACAAACTGCCCACTTCACACATGACCGTGGACTGAAAAACTGCCAATTGGGTTCATATACTTGCGGGCCGGAAGCTCCTCTTCAAGTCAATAATCTTAGCATCGAATGAAGTCGAGCAGCTGAAAAGAACTACCCCTTTTCTTTCAACACATTACCAGGGGAGAGCGCGAACGCAGTCCCCCACTACCAGAAATTATGCAGTCGAGATTCCCACATTTGGGGAATTCGCAGGGGTCAGCACGGCCCGAGTGCAATGGCTTAGCCTCGCCCTGGGTGAACCACCTTCTTGATCATGGTATCTCCCCTGCCAGGTAAGTATGAGATGGACGTGTCAGAGTCAAGGTCATCCTTCCAACGCCACAGCCCCTGGATTGTGGTGCCTGGGATGAGTGGTTGAGGTTGTTGATTGTTATTCGCATTAGCACAACCTCAGAGGGTGCCAAGTCATTTGACATTCAAAATGCTTTTCTCTTACAGCGGCCGAGAGCAGCAACCACACATATTTCTTCCGAAGAAAGAGCACAACACCGACAAGAATTGCTGCACGTGGAACTGCACTCAGACTGAATTTTGCCAGCAGTTGACAAGAAAGGCATACAATTTGAATCAATTAAACTACTGCACTGCTTCGTGGGTTGGCATTTGGGGTGTGAGAGAACAAAGAGCAGGATTCACAGGGCCTATAACACGAGGGCAAACAACTGTGACGGCTCTACCTAACGCATTGTTTCACACTTACATTGACAGAACGTGGTGCACCGTACCAGGAAACACTGCAATACCAGGTCGATGCGTAGAGTGGAAGGAGCAAGCCCCAATTCCATCTCCCGGTTCCAAAAATCAATTTAATATATGGTCCTCGAATAGAGGACGTATCAGATATTAAACTGATAAGAACAGATACTACACTTGATCTTAGCCAAAAGGCCGAGAAGCGATACCCAACTGGAGGACGACGTGGGATCCTGATTCTGGGCCCTGTGAGTCTGGCTCGTGGGTCAACAGGCTTTCCCTTACTTCAATGTAAATACAAAGGACGCAAGTGTTATTCAATGTTTGATGACTAGGTGGCAACAAAGAGCATGCACTCTAAGGAGAGAACACTATCAAAGGCTAATTCTTCTCATGCGACGTGATTATGGCCAAAAACAACTCTGAGACTCCTCTTTTGGGACACATGCAAGCTTTCGCAGAGCCAGAAGCCACCATGCAAGATGCCTTCTTCCTTCTCATTGGATTCCCTGGCCGGGAATCGAACCCGGGCCGCGGCGGTGAGAGCGCCGAATCCTAACCACTAGACCACCAGGGACGGGAAATTACTTTGCAACTAGATGGGTTGTCTTGATGAAAGCGGGAAAATACACAGGTTTATCTTTAGGAGCTTTGTTTACAGCTTAGAAAACTCAACCAGCCTCTGTTGAGGGAAGGTAGGTCCAAAAACTACACTCTCTCCGCCTCCGAGAGAGTGGCGGAGAGTGTCAGGAAACCACACAAAAAAACTTAAATGTAGATGCCACAATGTCTTGACAAGATTTTGTCCATCTTGGAACACCTCCACAAGAGGGTCATGGATTTGTGTCATCTCTAACAGCCCACAAACTGATAATTAACTGATAATGGCTACTTGGATAAGTCACATTAGCCAGCTTTCCTCCTCACAGCATGCTAGACAAACTGCCCACTTAACACATGACCGTGGACTGAAAAACTGCCAATTGGGTTCATATACTTGCGGGCCGGAAGCTCCTCTTCAAGTCAATAATCTTAGCATTGAATGAAGTCGAGCAGCTGAAAAGAACTACCCCTTTTCTTTCAACACATTACCAGGGGAGAGCGCGAACGCAGTCCCCCACTACCAGAAATTATGCAGTCGAGATTCCCACATTTGGGGAATTCGCAGGGGTCAGCACGGCCCGAGTGCAATGGCTTAGCCTCGCCCTGGGTGAACCACCTTCTTGATCATGGTATCTCCCCTGCCAGGTAAGTATGAGATGGACGTGTCAGAGTCAAGCTCATCCTTCCAACGCCACAGCCCCTGGATTGTGGTGCCTGGGATGAGTGGTTGAGGTTGTTGATTGTTATTCGCATTAGCACAACCTCAGAGGGTGCCAAGTCATTACTCTTACAGCGGCCGAGAGCAGCAACCACACATATTTCTTCCGAAGAAAGAGCACAACACCGACAAGAATTGCTGCACGTGGAACTGCACTCAGACTGAATTTTGCCAGCAGTTGACAAGAAAGGCATACAATTTGAATCAATTAAACTACTGCACTGCTTCATGGGTTGGCATTTGGGGTGTGAGAGAACAAAGAGCAGGATTCACAGGGCCTATAACACGAGGGCAAACAACTGTGACGGCTCTACCTAACGCATTGTTTCACACTTACATTGACAGAACGTGGTGCACCGTACCAGGAAACACTGCAATACCAGGTCGATGCGTAGAGTGGAAGGAGCAAGCCCCAGTTCCATCTCCCGGTTCCAAAAATCAATTTAATATATGGTCCTCAAATAGAGGACGTATCAGATATTAAACTGATAAGAACAGATACTACACTTGATCTTAGCCAAAAGGCCGAGAAGCGATACCTAACTGGCGGACGACGTGGGATCCTGATTCTGGGCCCTGTGAGTCTGGCTCGTGGGTCAACAGGCTTTCCCTTACTTCAATGTAAATACAAAGGACGCAAGTGTTATTCAATGTTTGATGACTAGGTGGCAACAAAGAGCATGCACTCTAAGGAGAGAACACTATCAAAGGCTAATTCTTCTCATGCGACGTGATTATGGCCAAAAACAACTCTGAGACTCCTCTTTTGGGACACATGCAAGCTTTCGCAGAGCCAGAAGCCACCATGCAAGATGCCTTCTTCCTTCTCATTGGATTCCCTGGCCGGGAATCGAACCCGGGCCGCGGCGGTGAGAGCGCCGAATCCTAACCACTAGACCACCAGGGACGGGATATTACTTTGCAACTAGATGGGTTGTCTTGATGAAAGCAGGAAAATACACAGGTTTATCTTGAGGAGCTTTGTTTACAGCTTAGAAAACTCAACCAGCCTCTGTTGAGGGAAGGTAGGTCCAAAAACTACACTCTCTCCGCCTCCGAGAGAGTGGCGGAGAGTGTCAGGAAACCACACAAAAAAACTTAAATGTAGATGCCACAATGTCTTGACAAGATTTTGTCCATCTTGGAACACCTCCACAAGAGGGTCATGGATTTGTGTCATCTCTAACAGCCCACAAACTGATAATTAACTGATAATGGCTACTTGGATAAGTCACATTAGCCAGCTTTCCTCCTCACAGCATGCTAGACAAACTGCCCACTTAACACATGACCGTGGACTGAAAAACTGCCAATTGGGTTCATATACTTGCGGGCCGGAAGCTCCTCTTCAAGTCAATAATCTTAGCATCGAATGAAGTCGAGCAGCTGAAAAGAACTACCCCTTTTCTTTCAACACATTACCAGGGGAGAGCGCGAACGCAGTCCCCCACTACCAGAAATTATGCAGTCGAGATTCCCACATTTGGGGAATTCGCAGGGGTCAGCACGGCCCGAGTGCAATGGCTTAGCCTCGCCCTGGGTGAACCACCTTCTTGATCATGGTATCTCCCCTGCCAGGTAAGTATGAGATGGACGTGTCAGAGTCAAGCTCATCCTTCCAACGCCACAGCCCCTGGATTGTGGTGCCTGGGATGAGTGGTTGAGGTTGTTGATTGTTATTCGCATTAGCACAACCTCAGAGGGTGCCAAGTCATTACTCTTACAGCGGCCGAGAGCAGCAACCACACATATTTCTTCCGAAGAAAGAGCACAACACCGACAAGAATTGCTGCACGTGGAACTGCACTCAGACTGAATTTTGCCAGCAGTTGACAAGAAAGGCATACAATTTGAATCAATTAAACTACTGCACTGCTTCATGGGTTGGCATTTGGGGTGTGAGAGAACAAAGAGCAGGATTCACAGGGCCTATAACACGAGGGCAAACAACTGTGACGGCTCTACCTAACGCATTGTTTCACACTTACATTGACAGAACGTGGTGCACCGTACCAGGAAACACTGCAATACCAGGTCGATGCGTAGAGTGGAAGGAGCAAGCCCCAGTTCCATCTCCCGGTTCCAAAAATCAATTTAATATATGGTCCTCAAATAGAGGACGTATCAGATATTAAACTGATAAGAACAGATACTACACTTGATCTTAGCCAAAAGGCCGAGAAGCGATACCTAACTGGCGGACGACGTGGGATCCTGATTCTGGGCCCTGTGAGTCTGGCTCGTGGGTCAACAGGCTTTCCCTTACTTCAATGTAAATACAAAGGACGCAAGTGTTATTCAATGTTTGATGACTAGGTGGCAACAAAGAGCATGCACTCTAAGGAGAGAACACTATCAAAGGCTAATTCTTCTCATGCGACGTGATTATGGCCAAAAACAACTCTGAGACTCCTCTTTTGGGACACATGCAAGCTTTCGCAGAGCCAGAAGCCACCATGCAAGATGCCTTCTTCCTTCTCATTGGATTCCCTGGCCGGGAATCGAACCCGGGCCGCGGCGGTGAGAGCGCCGAATCCTAACCACTAGACCACCAGGGACGGGATATTACTTTGCAACTAGATGGGTTGTCTTGATGAAAGCAGGAAAATACACAGGTTTATCTTGAGGAGCTTTGTTTACAGCTTAGAAAACTCAACCAGCCTCTGTTGAGGGAAGGTAGGTCCAAAAACTACACTCTCTCCGCCTCCGAGAGAGTGGCGGAGAGTGTCAGGAAACCACACAAAAAAACTTAAATGTAGATGCCACAATGTCTTGACAAGATTTTGTCCATCTTGGAACACCTCCACAAGAGGGTCATGGATTTGTGTCATCTCTAACAGCCCACAAACTGATAATTAACTGATAATGGCTACTTGGATAAGTCACATTAGCCAGCTTTCCTCCTCACAGCATGCTAGACAAACTGCCCACTTAACACATGACCGTGGACTGAAAAACTGCCAATTGGGTTCATATACTTGCGGGCCGGAAGCTCCTCTTCAAGTCAATAATCTTAGCATCGAATGAAGTCGAGCAGCTGAAAAGAACTACCCCTTTTCTTTCAACACATTACCAGGGGAGAGCGCGAACGCAGTCCCCCACTACCAGAAATTATGCAGTCGAGATTCCCACATTTGGGGAATTCGCAGGGGTCAGCACGGCCCGAGTGCAATGGCTTAGCCTCGCCCTGGGTGAACCACCTTCTTGATCATGGTATCTCCCCTGCCAGGTAAGTATGAGATGGACGTGTCAGAGTCAAGCTCATCCTTCCAACGCCACAGCCCCTGGATTGTGGTGCCTGGGATGAGTGGTTGAGGTTGTTGATTGTTATTCGCATTAGCACAACCTCAGAGGGTGCCAAGTCATTTGACATTCAAAATGCTTTTCTCTTACAGCGGCCGAGAGCAGCAACCACACATATTTCTTCCGAAGAAAGAGCACAACACCGACAAGAATTGCTGCACGTGGAACTGCACTCAGACTGAATTTTGCCAGCAGTTGACAAGAAAGGCATACAATTTGAATCAATTAAACTACTGCACTGCTTCATGGGTTGGCATTTGGGGTGTGAGAGAACAAAGAGCAGGATTCACAGGGCCTATAACACGAGGGCAAACAACTGTGACGGCTCTACCTAACGCATTGTTTCACACTTACATTGACAGAACGTGGTGCACCGTACCAGGAAACACTGCAATACCAGGTCGATGCGTAGAGTGGAAGGAGCAAGCCCCAGTTCCATCTCCCGGTTCCAAAAATCAATTTAATATATGGTCCTCAAATAGAGGACGTATCAGATATTAAACTGATAAGAACAGATACTACACTTGATCTTAGCCAAAAGGCCGAGAAGCGATACCTAACTGGCGGACGACGTGGGATCCTGATTCTGGGCCCTGTGAGTCTGGCTCGTGGGTCAACAGGCTTTCCCTTACTTCAATGTAAATACAAAGGACGCAAGTGTTATTCAATGTTTGATGACTAGGTGGCAACAAAGAGCATGCACTCTAAGGAGAGAACACTATCAAAGGCTAATTCTTCTCATGCGACGTGATTATGGCCAAAAACAACTCTGAGACTCCTCTTTTGGGACACATGCAAGCTTTCGCAGAGCCAGAAGCCACCATGCAAGATGCCTTCTTCCTTCTCATTGGATTCCCTGGCCGGGAATCGAACCCGGGCCGCGGCGGTGAGAGCGCCGAATCCTAACCACTAGACCACCAGGGACGGGATATTACTTTGCAACTAGATGGGTTGTCTTGATGAAAGCGGGAAAATACACAGGTTTATCTTGAGGAGCTTTGTTTACAGCTTAGAAAACTCAACCAGCCTCTGTTGAGGGAAGGTAGGTCCAAAAACTACACTCTCTCCGCCTCCGAGAGAGTGGCGGAGAGTGTCAGGAAACCACACAAAAAAACTTAAATGTAGATGCCACAATGTCTTGACAAGATTTTGTCCATCTTGGAACACCTCCACAAGAGGGTCATGGATTTGTGTCATCTCTAACAGCCCACAAACTGATAATTAACTGATAATGGCTACTTGGATAAGTCACATTAGCCAGCTTTCCTCCTCACAGCATGCTAGACAAACTGCCCACTTCACACATGACCGTGGACTGAAAAACTGCCAATTGGGTTCATATACTTGCGGGCCGGAAGCTCCTCTTCAAGTCAATAATCTTAGCATCGAATGAAGTCGAGCAGCTGAAAAGAACTACCCCTTTTCTTTCAACACATTACCAGGGGAGAGCGCGAACGCAGTCCCCCACTACCAGAAATTATGCAGTCGAGATTCCCACATTTGGGGAATTCGCAGGGGTCAGCACGGCCCGAGTGCAATGGCTTAGCCTCGCCCTGGGTGAACCACCTTCTTGATCATGGTATCTCCCCTGCCAGGTAAGTATGAGATGGACGTGTCAGAGTCAAGGTCATCCTTCCAACGCCACAGCCCCTGGATTGTGGTGCCTGGGATGAGTGGTTGAGGTTGTTGATTGTTATTCGCATTAGCACAACCTCAGAGGGTGCCAAGTCATTTGACATTCAAAATGCTTTTCTCTTACAGCGGCCGAGAGCAGCAACCACACATATTTCTTCCGAAGAAAGAGCACAACACCGACAAGAATTGCTGCACGTGGAACTGCACTCAGACTGAATTTTGCCAGCAGTTGACAAGAAAGGCATACAATTTGAATCAATTAAACTACTGCACTGCTTCGTGGGTTGGCATTTGGGGTGTGAGAGAACAAAGAGCAGGATTCACAGGGCCTATAACACGAGGGCAAACAACTGTGACGGCTCTACCTAACGCATTGTTTCACACTTACATTGACAGAACGTGGTGCACCGTACCAGGAAACACTGCAATACCAGGTCGATGCGTAGAGTGGAAGGAGCAAGCCCCAATTCCATCTCCCGGTTCCAAAAATCAATTTAATATATGGTCCTCGAATAGAGGACGTATCAGATATTAAACTGATAAGAACAGATACTACACTTGATCGTAGCCAAAAGGCCGAGAAGCGATACCCAACTGGAGGACGACGTGGGATCCTGATTCTGGGCCCTGTGAGTCTGGCTCGTGGGTCAACAGGCTTTCCCTTACTTCAATGTAAATACAAAGGACGCAAGTGTTATTCAATGTTTGATGACTAGGTGGCAACAAAGAGCATGCACTCTAAGGAGAGAACACTATCAAAGGCTAATTCTTCTCATGCGACGTGATTATGGCCAAAAACAACTCTGAGACTCCTCTTTTGGGACACATGCAAGCTTTCGCAGAGCCAGAAGCCACCATGCAAGATGCCTTCTTCCTTCTCATTGGATTCCCTGGCCGGGAATCGAACCCGGGCCGCGGCGGTGAGAGCGCCGAATCCTAACCACTAGACCACCAGGGACGGGAAATTACTTTGCAACTAGATGGGTTGTCTTGATGAAAGCGGGAAAATACACAGGTTTATCTTGAGGAGCTTTGTTTACAGCTTAGAAAACTCAACCAGCCTCTGTTGAGGGAAGGTAGGTCCAAAAACTACACTCTCTCCGCCTCCGAGAGAGTGGCGGAGAGTGTCAGGAAACCACACAAAAAAACTTAAATGTAGATGCCACAATGTCTTGACAAGATTTTGTCCATCTTGGAACACCTCCACAAGAGGGTCATGGATTTGTGTCATCTCTAACAGCCCACAAACTGATAATTAACTGATAATGGCTACTTGGATAAGTCACATTAGCCAGCTTTCCTCCTCACAGCATGCTAGACAAACTGCCCACTTAACACATGACCGTGGACTGAAAAACTGCCAATTGGGTTCATATACTTGCGGGCCGGAAGCTCCTCTTCAAGTCAATAATCTTAGCATTGAATGAAGTCGAGCAGCTGAAAAGAACTACCCCTTTTCTTTCAACACATTACCAGGGGAGAGCGCGAACGCAGTCCCCCACTACCAGAAATTATGCAGTCGAGATTCCCACATTTGGGGAATTCGCAGGGGTCAGCACGGCCCGAGTGCAATGGCTTAGCCTCGCCCTGGGTGAACCACCTTCTTGATCATGGTATCTCCCCTGCCAGGTAAGTATGAGATGGACGTGTCAGAGTCAAGCTCATCCTTCCAACGCCACAGCCCCTGGATTGTGGTGCCTGGGATGAGTGGTTGAGGTTGTTGATTGTTATTCGCATTAGCACAACCTCAGAGGGTGCCAAGTCATTACTCTTACAGCGGCCGAGAGCAGCAACCACACATATTTCTTCCGAAGAAAGAGCACAACACCGACAAGAATTGCTGCACGTGGAACTGCACTCAGACTGAATTTTGCCAGCAGTTGACAAGAAAGGCATACAATTTGAATCAATTAAACTACTGCACTGCTTCATGGGTTGGCATTTGGGGTGTGAGAGAACAAAGAGCAGGATTCACAGGGCCTATAACACGAGGGCAAACAACTGTGACGGCTCTACCTAACGCATTGTTTCACACTTACATTGACAGAACGTGGTGCACCGTACCAGGAAACACTGCAATACCAGGTCGATGCGTAGAGTGGAAGGAGCAAGCCCCAGTTCCATCTCCCGGTTCCAAAAATCAATTTAATATATGGTCCTCAAATAGAGGACGTATCAGATATTAAACTGATAAGAACAGATACTACACTTGATCTTAGCCAAAAGGCCGAGAAGCGATACCTAACTGGCGGACGACGTGGGATCCTGATTCTGGGCCCTGTGAGTCTGGCTCGTGGGTCAACAGGCTTTCCCTTACTTCAATGTAAATACAAAGGACGCAAGTGTTATTCAATGTTTGATGACTAGGTGGCAACAAAGAGCATGCACTCTAAGGAGAGAACACTATCAAAGGCTAATTCTTCTCATGCGACGTGATTATGGCCAAAAACAACTCTGAGACTCCTCTTTTGGGACACATGCAAGCTTTCGCAGAGCCAGAAGCCACCATGCAAGATGCCTTCTTCCTTCTCATTGGATTCCCTGGCCGGGAATCGAACCCGGGCCGCGGCGGTGAGAGCGCCGAATCCTAACCACTAGACCACCAGGGACGGGATATTACTTTGCAACTAGATGGGTTGTCTTGATGAAAGCAGGAAAATACACAGGTTTATCTTGAGGAGCTTTGTTTACAGCTTAGAAAACTCAACCAGCCTCTGTTGAGGGAAGGTAGGTCCAAAAACTACACTCTCTCCGCCTCCGAGAGAGTGGCGGAGAGTGTCAGGAAACCACACAAAAAAACTTAAATGTAGATGCCACAATGTCTTGACAAGATTTTGTCCATCTTGGAACACCTCCACAAGAGGGTCATGGATTTGTGTCATCTCTAACAGCCCACAAACTGATAATTAACTGATAATGGCTACTTGGATAAGTCACATTAGCCAGCTTTCCTCCTCACAGCATGCTAGACAAACTGCCCACTTAACACATGACCGTGGACTGAAAAACTGCCAATTGGGTTCATATACTTGCGGGCCGGAAGCTCCTCTTCAAGTCAATAATCTTAGCATCGAATGAAGTCGAGCAGCTGAAAAGAACTACCCCTTTTCTTTCAACACATTACCAGGGGAGAGCGCGAACGCAGTCCCCCACTACCAGAAATTATGCAGTCGAGATTCCCACATTTGGGGAATTCGCAGGGGTCAGCACGGCCCGAGTGCAATGGCTTAGCCTCGCCCTGGGTGAACCACCTTCTTGATCATGGTATCTCCCCTGCCAGGTAAGTATGAGATGGACGTGTCAGAGTCAAGCTCATCCTTCCAACGCCACAGCCCCTGGATTGTGGTGCCTGGGATGAGTGGTTGAGGTTGTTGATTGTTATTCGCATTAGCACAACCTCAGAGGGTGCCAAGTCATTACTCTTACAGCGGCCGAGAGCAGCAACCACACATATTTCTTCCGAAGAAAGAGCACAACACCGACAAGAATTGCTGCACGTGGAACTGCACTCAGACTGAATTTTGCCAGCAGTTGACAAGAAAGGCATACAATTTGAATCAATTAAACTACTGCACTGCTTCATGGGTTGGCATTTGGGGTGTGAGAGAACAAAGAGCAGGATTCACAGGGCCTATAACACGAGGGCAAACAACTGTGACGGCTCTACCTAACGCATTGTTTCACACTTACATTGACAGAACGTGGTGCACCGTACCAGGAAACACTGCAATACCAGGTCGATGCGTAGAGTGGAAGGAGCAAGCCCCAGTTCCATCTCCCGGTTCCAAAAATCAATTTAATATATGGTCCTCAAATAGAGGACGTATCAGATATTAAACTGATAAGAACAGATACTACACTTGATCTTAGCCAAAAGGCCGAGAAGCGATACCTAACTGGCGGACGACGTGGGATCCTGATTCTGGGCCCTGTGAGTCTGGCTCGTGGGTCAACAGGCTTTCCCTTACTTCAATGTAAATACAAAGGACGCAAGTGTTATTCAATGTTTGATGACTAGGTGGCAACAAAGAGCATGCACTCTAAGGAGAGAACACTATCAAAGGCTAATTCTTCTCATGCGACGTGATTATGGCCAAAAACAACTCTGAGACTCCTCTTTTGGGACACATGCAAGCTTTCGCAGAGCCAGAAGCCACCATGCAAGATGCCTTCTTCCTTCTCATTGGATTCCCTGGCCGGGAATCGAACCCGGGCCGCGGCGGTGAGAGCGCCGAATCCTAACCACTAGACCACCAGGGACGGGATATTACTTTGCAACTAGATGGGTTGTCTTGATGAAAGCAGGAAAATACACAGGTTTATCTTGAGGAGCTTTGTTTACAGCTTAGAAAACTCAACCAGCCTCTGTTGAGGGAAGGTAGGTCCAAAAACTACACTCTCTCCGCCTCCGAGAGAGTGGCGGAGAGTGTCAGGAAACCACACAAAAAAACTTAAATGTAGATGCCACAATGTCTTGACAAGATTTTGTCCATCTTGGAACACCTCCACAAGAGGGTCATGGATTTGTGTCATCTCTAACAGCCCACAAACTGATAATTAACTGATAATGGCTACTTGGATAAGTCACATTAGCCAGCTTTCCTCCTCACAGCATGCTAGACAAACTGCCCACTTAACACATGACCGTGGACTGAAAAACTGCCAATTGGGTTCATATACTTGCGGGCCGGAAGCTCCTCTTCAAGTCAATAATCTTAGCATCGAATGAAGTCAAGCAGCTGAAAAGAACTACCCCTTTTCTTTCAACACATTACCAGGGGAGAGCGCGAACGCAGTCCCCCACTACCAGAAATTATGCAGTCGAGATTCCCACATTTGGGGAATTCGCAGGGGTCAGCACGGCCCGAGTGCAATGGCTTAGCCTCGCCCTGGGTGAACCACCTTCTTGATCATGGTATCTCCCCTGCCAGGTAAGTATGAGATGGACGTGTCAGAGTCAAGCTCATCCTTCCAACGCCACAGCCCCTGGATTGTGGTGCCTGGGATGAGTGGTTGAGGTTGTTGATTGTTATTCGCATTAGCACAACCTCAGAGGGTGCCAAGTCATTTGACATTCAAAATGCTTTTCTCTTACAGCGGCCGAGAGCAGCAACCACACATATTTCTTCCGAAGAAAGAGCACAACACCGACAAGAATTGCGGCACGTGGAACTGCACTCAGACTGAATTTTGCCAGCAGTTGACAAGAAAGGCATACAATTTGAATCAATTAAACTACTGCACTGCTTCATGGGTTGGCATTTGGGGTGTGAGAGAACAAAGAGCAGGATTCACAGGGCCTATAACACGAGGGCAAACAACTGTGACGGCTCTACCTAACGCATTGTTTCACACTTACATTGACAGAACGTGGTGCACCGTACCAGGAAACACTGCAATACCAGGTCGATGCGTAGAGTGGAAGGAGCAAGCCCCAGTTCCATCTCCCGGTTCCAAAAATCAATTTAATATATGGTCCTCAAATAGAGGACGTATCAGATATTAAACTGATAAGAACAGATACTACACTTGATCTTAGCCAAAAGGCCGAGAAGCGATACCTAACTGGCGGACGACGTGGGATCCTGATTCTGGGCCCTGTGAGTCTGGCTCGTGGGTCAACAGGCTTTCCCTTACTTCAATGTAAATACAAAGGACGCAAGTGTTATTCAATGTTTGATGACTAGGTGGCAACAAAGAGCATGCACTCTAAGGAGAGAACACTATCAAAGGCTAATTCTTCTCATGCGACGTGATTATGGCCAAAAACAACTCTGAGACTCCTCTTTTGGGACACATGCAAGCTTTCGCAGAGCCAGAAGCCACCATGCAAGATGCCTTCTTCCTTCTCATTGGATTCCCTGGCCGGGAATCGAACCCGGGCCGCGGCGGTGAGAGCGCCGAATCCTAACCACTAGACCACCAGGGACGGGAAATTACTTTGCAACTAGATGGGTTGTCTTGATGAAAGCGGGAAAATACACAGGTTTATCTATAGGAGCTTTGTTTACAGCTTAGAAAACTCAACCAGCCTCTGTTGAGGGAAGGTAGGTCCAAAAACTACACTCTCTCCGCCTCCAAGAGAGTGGCGGAGAGTGTCAGGAAACCACACAAAAAAACTTAAATGTAGATGCCACAATGTCTTGACAAGATTTTGTCCATCTTGGAACACCTCCACAAGAGGGTCATGGATTTGTGTCATCTCTAACAGCCCACAAACTGATAATTAACTGATAATGGCTACTTGGATAAGTCACATTAGCCAGCTTTCCTCCTCACAGCATGCTAGACAAACTGCCCACTTAACACATGACCGTGGACTGAAAAACTGCCAATTGGGTTCATATACTTGCGGGCCGGAAGCTCCTCTTCAAGTCAATAATCTTAGCATCAAATGAAGTCGAGCAGCTGAAAAGAACTGCCCTTTTCTTTCAACACATTACCAGGGGAGAGCGCGAACGCAGTCCCCCACTACCAGAAATTATGCAGTCGAGATTCCCACATTTGGGGAATTCGCAGGGGTCAGCACGGCCCGAGTGCAATGGCTTAGCCTCGCCCTGGGTGAACCACCTTCTTGATCATGGTATCTCCCCTGCCAGGTAAGTATGAGATGGACGTGTCAGAGTCAAGGTCATCCTTCCAACGCCACAGCCCCTGGATTGTGGTGCCTGGGATGAGTGGTTGAGGTTGTTGATTGTTATTCGCATTAGCACAACCTCAGAGGGTGCCAAGTCATTTGACATTCAAAATGCTTTTCTCTTACAGCGGCCGAGAGCAGCAACCACACATATTTCTTCCGAAGAAAGAGCACAACACCGACAAGAATTGCTGCACGTGGAACTGCACTCAGACTGAATTTTGCCAGCAGTTGACAAGAAAGGCATACAATTTGAATCAATTAAACTACTGCACTGCTTCATGGGTTGGCATTTGGGGTGTGAGAGAACAAAGAGCAGGATTCACAGGGCCTATAACACGAGGGCAAACAACTGTGACGGCTCTACCTAACACATTGTTTCACACTTACATTGACAGAACGTGGTGCACCGTACCAGGAAACACTGCAATACCAGGTCGATGCGTAGAGTGGAAGGAGCAAGCCCCAGTTCCATCTCCCGGTTCCAAAAATCAATTTAATATATGGTCCTCAAATAGAGGACGTATCAGATATTAAACTGATAAGAACAGATACTACACTTGATCTTAGCCAAAAGGCCGAGAAGCGATACCTAACTGGCGGACGACGTGGGATCCTGATTCTGGGCCCTGTGAGTCTGGCTCGTGGGTCAACAGGCTTTCCCTTACTTCAATGTAAATACAAAGGACGCAAGTGTTATTCAATGTTTGATGACTAGGTGGCAACAAAGAGCATGCACTCTAAGGAGAGAACACTATCAAAGGCTAATTCTTCTCATGCGACGTGATTATGGCCAAAAACAACTCTGAGACTCCTATTTTGGGACACATGCAAGCTTTCGCAGAGCCAGAAGCCACCATGCAAGATGCCTTCTTCCTTCTCATTGGATTCCCTGGCCGGGAATCGAACCCAGGCCGCGGCGGTGAGAGCGCCGAATCCTAACCACTAGACCACCAGGGACGGGATATTACTTTGCAACTAGATGGGTTGTCTTGATGAAAGCAGGAAAATACACAGGTTTATCTTGAGGAGCTTTGTTTACAGCTTAGAAAACTCAACCAGCCTCTGTTGAGGGAAGGTAGGTCCAAAAACTACACTCTCTCCGCCTCCGAGAGAGTGGCGGAGAGTGTCAGGAAACCACACAAAAAAACTTAAATGTAGATGCCACAATGTCTTGACAAGATTTTGTCCATCTTGGAACACCTCCACAAGAGGGTCATGGATTTGTGTCATCTCTAACAGCCCACAAACTGATAATTAACTGATAATGGCTACTTGGATAAGTCACATTAGCCAGCTTTCCTCCTCACAGCATGCTAGACAAACTGCCCACTTAACACATGACCGTGGACTGAAAAACTGCCAATTGGGTTCATATACTTGCGGGCCGGAAGCTCCTCTTCAAGTCAATAATCTTAGCATCGAATGAAGTCGAGCAGCTGAAAAGAACTACCCCTTTTCTTTCAACACATTACCAGGGGAGAGCGCGAACGCAGTCCCCCACTACCAGAAATTATGCAGTCGAGATTCCCACATTTGGGGAATTCGCAGGGGTCAGCACGGCCCGAGTGCAATGGCTTAGCCTCGCCCTGGGTGAACCACCTTCTTGATCATGGTATCTCCCCTGCCAGGTAAGTATGAGATGGACGTGTCAGAGTCAAGGTCATCCTTCCAACGCCACAGCCCCTGGATTGTGGTGCCTGGGATGAGTGGTTGAGGTTGTTGATTGTTATTCGCATTAGCACAACCTCAGAGGGTGCCAAGTCATTTGACATTCAAAATGCTTTTCTCTTACAGCGGCCGAGAGCAGCAACCACACATATTTCTTCCGAAGAAAGAGCACAACACCGACAAGAATTGCTGCACGTGGAACTGCACTCAGACTGAATTTTGCCAGCAGTTGACAAGAAAGGCATACAATTTGAATCAATTAAACTACTGCACTGCTTCATGGGTTGGCATTTGGGGTGTGAGAGAACAAAGAGCAGGATTCACAGGGCCTATAACACGAGGGCAAACAACTGTGACGGCTCTACCTAACACATTGTTTCACACTTACATTGACAGAACGTGGTGCACCGTACCAGGAAACACTGCAATACCAGGTCGATGCGTAGAGTGGAAGGAGCAAGCCCCAGTTCCATCTCCCGGTTCCAAAAATCAATTTAATATATGGTCGTCAAATAGAGGACGTATCAGATATTAAACTGATAAGAACAGATACTACACTTGATCTTAGCCAAAAGGCCGAGAAGCGATACCTAACTGGCGGACGACGTGGGATCCTGATTCTGGGCCCTGTGAGTCTGGCTCGTGGGTCAACAGGCTTTCCCTTACTTCAATGTAAATACAAAGGACGCAAGTGTTATTCAATGTTTGATGACTAGGTGGCAACAAAGAGCATGCACTCTAAGGAGAGAACACTATCAAAGGCTAATTCTTCTCATGCGACGTGATTATGGCCAAAAACAACTCTGAGACTCCTCTTTTGGGACACATGCAAGCTTTCGCAGAGCCAGAAGCCACCATGCAAGATGCCTTCTTCCTTCTCATTGGATTCCCTGGCCGGGAATCGAACCCGGGCCGCGGCGGTGAGAGCGCCGAATCCTAACCACTAGACCACCAGGGACGGGATATTACTTTGCAACTAGATGGGTTGTCTTGATGAAAGCGGGAAAATACACAGGTTTATCTTGAGGAGCTTTGTTTACAGCTTAGAAAACTCAACCAGCCTCTGTTGAGGGAAGGTAGGTCCAAAAACTACACTCTCTCCGCCTCCGAGAGAGTGGCGGAGAGTGTCAGGAAACCACACAAAAAAACTTAAATGTAGATGCCACAATGTCTTGACAAGATTTTGTCCATCTTGGAACACCTCCACAAGAGGGTCATGGATTTGTGTCATCTCTAACAGCCCACAAACTGATAATTAACTGATAATGGCTACTTGGATAAGTCACATTAGCCAGCTTTCCTCCTCACAGCATGCTAGACAAACTGCCCACTTAACACATGACCGTGGACTGAAAAACTGCCAATTGGGTTCATATACTTGCGGGCCGGAAGCTCCTCTTCAAGTCAATAATCTTAGCATCGAATGAAGTCGAGCAGCTGAAAAGAACTACCCCTTTTCTTTCAACACATTACCAGGGGAGAGCGCGAACGCAGTCCCCCACTACCAGAAATTATGCAGTCGAGATTCCCACATTTGGGGAATTCGCAGGGGTCAGCACGGCCCGAGTGCAATGGCTTAGCCTCGCCCTGGGTGAACCACCTTCTTGATCATGGTATCTCCCCTGCCAGGTAAGTATGAGATGGACGTGTCAGAGTCAAGGTCATCCTTCCAACGCCACAGCCCCTGGATTGTGGTGCCTGGGATGAGTGGTTGAGGTTGTTGATTGTTATTCGCATTAGCACAACCTCAGAGGGTGCCAAGTCATTTGACATTCAAAATGCTTTTCTCTTACAGCGGCCGAGAGCAGGACCCCCCACACATATTTCTTCCGAAGAAAGAGCACAACACCGACAAGAATTGCTGCACGTGGAACTGCACTCAGACTGAATTTTGCCAGCAGTTGACAAGAAAGGCATACAATTTGAATCAATTAAACTACTGCACTGCTTCATGGGTTGGCATTTGGGGTGTGAGAGAACAAAGAGCAGGATTCACAGGGCCTATAACACGAGGGCAAACAACTGTGACGGCTCTACCTAACACATTGTTTCACACTTAGGAAACAATTGACAGAACGTGGTGCACCGTACCAGGAAACACTGCAATACCAGGTCGATGCGTAGAGTGGAAGGAGCAAGCCCCGGTTCCATCTCCCGGTTCCAAAAATCAATTTAATATATGGTCCTCAAATAGAGGACGTATCAGATATTAAACTGATAAGAACAGATACTACACTTGATCTTAGCCAAAAGGCCGAGAAGCGATACCTAACTGGCGGACGACGTGGGATCCTGATTCTGGGCCCTGTGAGTCTGGCTCGTGGGTCAACAGGCTTTCCCTTACTTCAATGTAAATACAAAGGACGCAAGTGTTATTCAATGTTTGATGACTAGGTGGCAACAAAGAGCATGCACTCTAAGGAGAGAACACTATCAAAGGCTAATTCTTCTCATGCGACTTGATTATGGCCAAAAACAACTCTGAGACTCCTCTTTTGGGACACATGCAAGCTTTCGCAGAGCCAGAAGCCACCATGCAAGATGCCTTCTTCCTTCTCATTGGATTCCCTGGCCGGGAATCGAACCCGGGCCGCGGCGGTGAGAGCGCCGAATCCTAACCACTAGACCACCAGGGACGGGATATTACTTTGCAACTAGATGGGTTGTCTTGATGAAAGCGGGAAAATACACAGGTTTATCTTGAGGAGCTTTGTTTACAGCTTAGAAAACTCAACCAGCCTCTGTTGAGGGAAGGTAGGTCCAAAAACTACACTCTCTCCGCCTCCGAGAGAGTGGCGGAGAGTGTCAGGAAACCACACAAAAAAACTTAAATGTAGATGCCACAATGTCTTGACAAGATTTTGTCCATCTTGGAACACCTCCACAAGAGGGTCATGGATTTGTGTCATCTCTAACAGCCCACAAACTGATAATTAACTGATAATGGCTACTTGGATAAGTCACATTAGCCAGCTTTCCTCCTCACAGCATGCTAGACAAACTGCCCACTTAACACATGACCGTGGACTGAAAAACTGCCAATTGGGTTCATATACTTGCGGGCCGGAAGCTCCTCTTCAAGTCAATAATCTTAGCATCGAATGAAGTCGAGCAGCTGAAAAGAACTACCCCTTTTCTTTCAACACATTACCAGGGGAGAGCGCGAACGCAGTCCCCCACTACCAGAAATTATGCAGTCGAGATTCCCACATTTGGGGAATTCGCAGGGGTCAGCACGGCCCGAGTGCAATGGCTTAGCCTCGCCCTGGGTGAACCACCTTCTTGATCATGGTATCTCCCCTGCCAGGTAAGTATGAGATGGACGTGTCAGAGTCAAGCTCATCCTTCCAACGCCACAGCCCCTGGATTGTGGTGCCTGGGATGAGTGGTTGAGGTTGTTGATTGTTATTCGCATTAGCACAACCTCAGAGGGTGCCAAGTCATTTGACATTCAAAATGCTTTTCTCTTACAGCGGCCGAGAGCAGCAACCACACATATTTCTTCCGAAGAAAGAGCACAACACCGACAAGAATTGCTGCACGTGGAACTGCACTCAGACTGAATTTTGCCAGCAGTTGACAAGAAAGGCATACAATTTGAATCAATTAAACTACTGCACTGCTTCATGGGTTGGCATTTGGGGTGTGAGAGAACAAAGAGCAGGATTCACAGGGCCTATAACACGAGGGCAAACAACTGTGACGGCTCTACCTAACACATTGTTTCACACTTACATTGACAGAACGTGGTGCACCGTACCAGGAAACACTGCAATACCAGGTCGATGCGTAGAGTGGAAGGAGCAAGCCCCAGTTCCATCTCCCGGTTCCAAAAATCAATTTAATATATGGTCCTCAAATAGAGGACGTATCAGATATTAAACTGATAAGAACAGATACTACACTTGATCTTAGCCAAAAGGCCGAGAAGCGATACCTAACTGGCGGACGACGTGGGATCCTGATTCTGGGCCCTGTGAGTCTGGCTCGTGGGTCAACAGGCTTTCCCTTACTTCAATGTAAATACAAAGGACGCAAGTGTTATTCAATGTTTGATGACTAGGTGGCAACAAAGAGCATGCACTCTAAGGAGAGAACACTATCAAAGGCTAATTCTTCTCATGCGACGTGATTATGGCCAAAAACAACTCTGAGACTCCTCTTTTGGGACACATGCAAGCTTTCGCAGAGCCAGAAGCCACCATGCAAGATGCCTTCTTCCTTCTCATTGGATTCCCTGGCCGGGAATCGAACCCGGGCCGCGGCGGTGAGAGCGCCGAATCCTAACCACTAGACCACCAGGGACGGGATATTACTTTGCAACTAGATGGGTTGTCTTGATGAAAGCAGGAAAATACACAGGTTTATCTTGAGGAGCTTTGTTTACAGCTTAGAAAACTCAACCAGCCTCTGTTGAGGGAAGGTAGGTCCAAAAACTACACTCTCTCCGCCTCCGAGAGAGTGGCGGAGAGTGTCAGGAAACCACACAAAAAAACTTAAATGTAGATGCCACAATGTCTTGACAAGATTTTGTCCATCTTGGAACACCTCCACAAGAGGGTCATGGATTTGTGTCATCTCTAACAGCCCACAAACTGATAATTAACTGATAATGGCTACTTGGATAAGTCACATTAGCCAGCTTTCCTCCTCACAGCATGCTAGACAAACTGCCCACTTAACACATGACCGTGGACTGAAAAACTGCCAATTGGGTTCATATACTTGCGGGCCGGAAGCTCCTCTTCAAGTCAATAATCTTAGCATCGAATGAAGTCGAGCAGCTGAAAAGAACTACCCCTTTTCTTTCAACACATTACCAGGGGAGAGCGCGAACGCAGTCCCCCACTACCAGAAATTATGCAGTCGAGATTCCCACATTTGGGGAATTCGCAGGGGTCAGCACGGCCCGAGTGCAATGGCTTAGCCTCGCCCTGGGTGAACCACCTTCTTGATCATGGTATCTCCCCTGCCAGGTAAGTATGAGATGGACGTGTCAGAGTCAAGCTCATCCTTCCAACGCCACAGCCCCTGGATTGTGTTGCCTGGGATGAGTGGTTGAGGTTGTTGATTGTTATTCGCATTAGCACAACCTCAGAGGGTGCCAAGTCATTTGACATTCAAAATGCTTTTCTCTTACAGCGGCCGAGAGCAGCAACCACACATATTTCTTCCGAAGAAAGAGCACAACACCGACAAGAATTGCTGCACGTGGAACTGCACTCAGACTGAATTTTGCCAGCAGTTGACAAGAAAGGCATACAATTTGAATCAATTAAACTACTGCACTGCTTCATGGGTTGGCATTTGGGGTGTGAGAGAACAAAGAGCAGGATTCACAGGGCCTATAACACGAGGGCAAACAACTGTGACGGCTCTACCTAACGCAATGTTTCACACTTACATTGACAGAACGTGGTGCACCGTACCAGGAAACACTGCAATACCAGGTCGATGCGTAGAGTGGAAGGAGCAAGCCCCAATTCCATCTCCCGGTTCCAAAAATCAATTTAATATATGGTCCTCAAATAGAGGACGTATCAGATATTAAACTGATAAGAACAGATACTACACTTGATCTTAGCCAAAAGGCCGAGAAGCGATACCCAACTGGAGGACGACGTGGGATCCTGATTCTGGGCCCTGTGAGTCTGGCTCGTGGGTCAACAGGCTTTCCCTTACTTCAATGTAAATACAAAGGACGCAAGTGTTATTCAATGTTTGATGACTAGGTGGCAACAAAGAGCATGCACTCTAAGGAGAGAACACTATCAAAGGCTAATTCTTCTCATGCGACGTGATTATGGCCAAAAACAACTCTGAGACTCCTCTTTTGGGACACATGCAAGCTTTCGCAGAGCCAGAAGCCACCATGCAAGATGCCTTCTTCCTTCTCATTGGATTCCCTGGCCGGGAATCGAACCCGGGCCGCGGCGGTGAGAGCGCCGAATCCTAACCACTAGACCACCAGGGACGGGAAATTACTTTGCAACTAGATGGGTTGTCTTGATGAAAGCGGGAAAATACACAGGTTTATCTTGAGGAGCTTTGTTTACAGCTTAGAAAACTCAACCAGCCTCTGTTGAGGGAAGGTAGGTCCAAAAACTACACTCTCTCCGCCTCCGAGAGAGTGGCGGAGAGTGTCAGGAAACCACACAAAAAAACTTAAATGTAGATGCCACAATGTCTTGACAAGATTTTGTCCATCTTGGAACACCTCCACAAGAGGGTCATGGATTTGTGTCATCTCTAACAGCCCACAAACTGATAATTAACTGATAATGGCTACTTGGATAAGTCACATTAGCCAGCTTTCCTCCTCACAGCATGCTAGACAAACTGCCCACTTAACACATGACCGTGGACTGAAAAACTGCCAATTGGGTTCATATACTTGCGGGCCGGAAGCTCCTCTTCAAGTCAATAATCTTAGCATCGAATGAAGTCGAGCAGCTGAAAAGAACTACCCCTTTTCTTTCAACACATTACCAGGGGAGAGCGCGAACGCAGTCCCCCACTACCAGAAATTATGCAGTCGAGATTCCCACATTTGGGGAATTCGCAGGGGTCAGCACGGCCCGAGTGCAATGGCTTAGCCTCGCCCTGGGTGAACCACCTTCTTGATCATGGTATCTCCCCTGCCAGGTAAGTATGAGATGGACGTGTCAGAGTCAAGCTCATCCTTCCAACGCCACAGCCCCTGGATTGTGGTGCCTGGGATGAGTGGTTGAGGTTGTTGATTGTTATTCGCATTAGCACAACCTCAGAGGGTGCCAAGTCATTTGACATTCAAAATGCTTTTCTCTTACAGCGGCCGAGAGCAGCAACCACACATATTTCTTCCGAAGAAAGAGCACAACACCGACAAGAATTGCTGCACGTGGAACTGCACTCAGACTGAATTTTGCCAGCAGTTGACAAGAAAGGCATACAATTTGAATCAATTAAACTACTGCACTGCTTCATGGGTTGGCATTTGGGGTGTGAGAGAACAAAGAGCAGGATTCACAGGGCCTATAACACGAGGGCAAACAACTGTGACGGCTCTACCTAACACATTGTTTCACACTTACATTGACAGAACGTGGTGCACCGTACCAGGAAACACTGCAATACCAGGTCGATGCGTAGAGTGGAAGGAGCAAGCCCCAGTTCCATCTCCCGGTTCCAAAAATCAATTTAATATATGGTCCTCAAATAGAGGACGTATCAGATATTAAACTGATAAGAACAGATACTACACTTGATCTTAGCCAAAAGGCCGAGAAGCGATACCTAACTGGCGGACGACGTGGGATCCTGATTCTGGGCCCTGTGAGTCTGGCTCGTGGGTCAACAGGCTTTCCCTTACTTCAATGTAAATACAAAGGACGCAAGTGTTATTCAATGTTTGATGACTAGGTGGCAACAAAGAGCATGCACTCTAAGGAGAGAACACTATCAAAGGCTAATTCTTCTCATGCGACGTGATTATGGCCAAAAACAACTCTGAGACTCCTCTTTTGGGACACATGCAAGCTTTCGCAGAGCCAGAAGCCACCATGCAAGATGCCTTCTTCCTTCTCATTGGATTCCCTGGCCGGGAATCGAACCCGGGCCGCGGCGGTGAGAGCGCCGAATCCTAACCACTAGACCACCAGGGACGGGATATTACTTTGCAACTAGATGGGTTGTCTTGATGAAAGCAGGAAAATACACAGGTTTATCTTGAGGAGCTTTGTTTACAGCTTAGAAAACTCAACCAGCCTCTGTTGAGGGAAGGTAGGTCCAAAAACTACACTCTCTCCGCCTCCGAGAGAGTGGCGGAGAGTGTCAGGAAACCACACAAAAAAACTTAAATGTAGATGCCACAATGTCTTGACAAGATTTTGTCCATCTTGGAACACCTCCACAAGAGGGTCATGGATTTGTGTCATCTCTAACAGCCCACAAACTGATAATTAACTGATAATGGCTACTTGGATAAGTCACATTAGCCAGCTTTCCTCCTCACAGCATGCTAGACAAACTGCCCACTTAACACATGACCGTGGACTGAAAAACTGCCAATTGGGTTCATATACTTGCGGGCCGGAAGCTCCTCTTCAAGTCAATAATCTTAGCATCGAATGAAGTCGAGCAGCTGAAAAGAACTACCCCTTTTCTTTCAACACATTACCAGGGGAGAGCGCGAACGCAGTCCCCCACTACCAGAAATTATGCAGTCGAGATTCCCACATTTGGGGAATTCGCAGGGGTCAGCACGGCCCGAGTGCAATGGCTTAGCCTCGCCCTGGGTGAACCACCTTCTTGATCATGGTATCTCCCCTGCCAGGTAAGTATGAGATGGACGTGTCAGAGTCAAGCTCATCCTTCCAACGCCACAGCCCCTGGATTGTGTTGCCTGGGATGAGTGGTTGAGGTTGTTGATTGTTATTCGCATTAGCACAACCTCAGAGGGTGCCAAGTCATTTGACATTCAAAATGCTTTTCTCTTACAGCGGCCGAGAGCAGCAACCACACATATTTCTTCCGAAGAAAGAGCACAACACCGACAAGAATTGCTGCACGTGGAACTGCACTCAGACTGAATTTTGCCAGCAGTTGACAAGAAAGGCATACAATTTGAATCAATTAAACTACTGCACTGCTTCATGGGTTGGCATTTGGGGTGTGAGAGAACAAAGAGCAGGATTCACAGGGCCTATAACACGAGGGCAAACAACTGTGACGGCTCTACCTAACGCAATGTTTCACACTTACATTGACAGAACGTGGTGCACCGTACCAGGAAACACTGCAATACCAGGTCGATGCGTAGAGTGGAAGGAGCAAGCCCCAATTCCATCTCCCGGTTCCAAAAATCAATTTAATATATGGTCCTCAAATAGAGGACGTATCAGATATTAAACTGATAAGAACAGATACTACACTTGATCTTAGCCAAAAGGCCGAGAAGCGATACCCAACTGGAGGACGACGTGGGATCCTGATTCTGGGCCCTGTGAGTCTGGCTCGTGGGTCAACAGGCTTTCCCTTACTTCAATGTAAATACAAAGGACGCAAGTGTTATTCAATGTTTGATGACTAGGTGGCAACAAAGAGCATGCACTCTAAGGAGAGAACACTATCAAAGGCTAATTCTTCTCATGCGACGTGATTATGGCCAAAAACAACTCTGAGACTCCTCTTTTGGGACACATGCAAGCTTTCGCAGAGCCAGAAGCCACCATGCAAGATGCCTTCTTCCTTCTCATTGGATTCCCTGGCCGGGAATCGAACCCGGGCCGCGGCGGTGAGAGCGCCGAATCCTAACCACTAGGCCACCAGGGACGGGATATTACTTTGCAACTAGATGGGTTGTCTTGATGAAAGCGGGAAAATACACAGGTTTATCTTGAGGAGCTTTGTTTACAGCTTAGAAAACTCAACCAGCCTCTGTTGAGGGAAGGTAGGTCCAAAAACTACACTCTCTCCGCCTCCGAGAGAGTGGCGGAGAGTGTCAGGAAACCACACAAAAAAACTTAAATGTAGATGCCACAATGTCTTGACAAGATTTTGTCCATCTTGGAACACCTCCACAAGAGGGTCATGGATTTGTGTCATCTCTAACAGCCCACAAACTGATAATTAACTGATAATGGCTACTTGGATAAGTCACATTAGCCAGCTTTCCTCCTCACAGCATGCTAGACAAACTGCCCACTTAACACATGACCGTGGACTGAAAAACTGCCAATTGGGTTCATATACTTGCGGGCCGGAAGCTCCTCTTCAAGTCAATAATCTTAGCATCGAATGAAGTCGAGCAGCTGAAAAGAACTGCCCTTTTCTTTCAACACATTACCAGGGGAGAGCGCGAACGCAGTCCCCCACTACCAGAAATTATGCAGTCGAGATTCCCACATTTGGGGTATTCGCAGGGGTCAGCACGGCCCGAGTGCAATGGCTTAGCCTCGCCCTGGGTGAACCACCTTCTTGATCATGGTATCTCCCCTGCCAGGTAAGTATGAGATGGACGTGTCAGAGTCAAGGTCATCCTTCCAACGCCACAGCCCCTGGATTGTGGTGCCTGGGATGAGTGGTTGAGGTTGTTGATTGTTATTCGCATTAGCACAACCTCAGAGGGTGCCAAGTCATTACTCTTACAGCGGCCGAGAGCAGCAACCACACATATTTCTTCCGAAGAAAGAGCACAACACCGACAAGAATTGCTGCACGTGGAACTGCACTCAGACTGAATTTTGCCAGCAGTTGACAAGAAAGGCATACAATTTGAATCAATTAAACTACTGCACTGCTTCATGGGTTGGCATTTGGGGTGTGAGAGAACAAAGAGCAGGATTCACAGGGCCTATAACACGAGGGCAAACAACTGTGACGGCTCTACCTAACACATTGTTTCACACTTACATTGACAGAACGTGGTGCACCGTACCAGGAAACACTGCAATACCAGGTCGATGCGTAGAGTGGAAGGAGCAAGCCCCAGTTCCATCTCCCGGTTCCAAAAATCAATTTAATATATGGTCGTCAAATAGAGGACGTATCAGATATTAAACTGATAAGAACAGATACTACACTTGATCTTAGCCAAAAGGCCGAGAAGCGATACCTAACTGGCGGACGACGTGGGATCCTGATTCTGGGCCCTGTGAGTCTGGCTCGTGGGTCAACAGGCTTTCCCTTACTTCAATGTAAATACAAAGGACGCAAGTGTTATTCAATGTTTGATGACTAGGTGGCAACAAAGAGCATGCACTCTAAGGAGAGAACACTATCAAAGGCTAATTCTTCTCATGCGACGTGATTATGGCCAAAAACAACTCTGAGACTCCTCTTTTGGGACACATGCAAGCTTTCGCAGAGCCAGAAGCCACCATGCAAGATGCCTTCTTCCTTCTCATTGGATTCCCTGGCCGGGAATCGAACCCGGGCCGTGGCGGTGAGAGCGCCGAATCCTAACCACTAGGCCACCAGGGACGGGATATTACTTTGCAACTAGATGGGTTGTCTTGATGAAAGCGGGAAAATACACAGGTTTATCTTGAGGAGCTTTGTTTACAGCTTAGAAAACTCAACCAGCCTCTGTTGAGGGAAGGTAGGTCCAAAAACTACACTCTCTCCGCCTCCGAGAGAGTGGCGGAGAGTGTCAGGAAACCACACAAAAAAACTTAAATGTAGATGCCACAATGTCTTGACAAGATTTTGTCCATCTTGGAACACCTCCACAAGAGGGTCATGGATTTGTGTCATCTCTAACAGCCCACAAACTGATAATTAACTGATAATGGCTACTTGGATAAGTCACATTAGCCAGCTTTCCTCCTCACAGCATGCTAGACAAACTGCCCACTTAACACATGACCGTGGACTGAAAAACTGCCAATTGGGTTCATATACTTGCGGGCCGGAAGCTCCTCTTCAAGTCAATAATCTTAGCATCGAATGAAGTCGAGCAGCTGAAAAGAACTACCCCTTTTCTTTCAACACATTACCAGGGGAGAGCGCGAACGCAGTCCCCCACTACCAGAAATTATGCAGTCGAGATTCCCACATTTGGGGAATTCGCAGGGGTCAGCACGGCCCGAGTGCAATGGCTTAGCCTCGCCCTGGGTGAACCACCTTCTTGATCATGGTATCTCCCCTGCCAGGTAAGTATGAGATGGACGTGTCAGAGTCAAGGTCATCCTTCCAACGCCACAGCCCCTGGATTGTGGTGCCTGGGATGAGTGGTTGAGGTTGTTGATTGTTATTCGCATTAGCACAACCTCAGAGGGTGCCAAGTCATTTGACATTCAAAATGCTTTTCTCTTACAGCGGCCGAGAGCAGCAACCACACATATTTCTTCCGAAGAAAGAGCACAACACCGACAAGAATTGCTGCACGTGGAACTGCACTCAGACTGAATTTTGCCAGCAGTTGTAAAGAAAGGCATACAATTTGAATCAATTAAACTACTGCACTGCTTCATGGGTTGGCATTTGGGGTGTGAGAGAACAAAGAGCAGGATTCACAGGGCCTATAACACGAGGGCAAACAACTGTGACGGCTCTACCTAACACATTGTTTCACACTTACATTGACAGAACGTGGTGCACCGTACCAGGAAACACTGCAATACCAGGTCGATGCGTAGAGTGGAAGGAGCAAGCCCCGGTTCCATCTCCCGGTTCCAAAAATCAATTTAATATATGGTCCTCAAATAGAGGACGTATCAGATATTAAACTGATAAGAACAGATACTACACTTGATCTTAGCCAAAAGGCCGAGAAGCGATACCTAACTGGCGGACGACGTGGGATCCTGATTCTGGGCCCTGTGAGTCTGGCTCGTGGGTCAACAGGCTTTCCCTTACTTCAATGTAAATACAAAGGACGCAAGTGTTATTCAATGTTTGATGACTAGGTGGCAACAAAGAGCATGCACTCTAAGGAGAGAACACTATCAAAGGCTAATTCTTCTCATGCGACGTGATTATGGCCAAAAACAACTCTGAGACTCCTCTTTTGGGACACATGCAAGCTTTCGCAGAGCCAGAAGCCACCATGCAAGATGCCTTCTTCCTTCTCATTGGATTCCCTGGCCGGGAATCGAACCCGGGCCGCAGCGGTGAGAGCGCCGAATCCTAACCACTAGACCACCAGGGACGGGATATTACTTTGCAACTAGATGGGTTGTCTTGATGAAAGCGGGAAAATACACAGGTTTATCTTGAGGAGCTTTGTTTACAGCTTAGAAAACTCAACCAGCCTCTGTTGAGGGAAGGTAGGTCCAAAAACTACACTCTCTCCGCCTCCGAGAGAGTGGCGGAGAGTGTCAGGAAACCACACAAAAAAACTTAAATGTAGATGCCACAATGTCTTGACAAGATTTTGTCCATCTTGGAACACCTCCACAAGAGGGTCATGGATTTGTGTCATCTCTAACAGCCCACAAACTGATAATTAACTGATAATGGCTACTTGGATAAGTCACATTAGCCAGCTTTCCTCCTCACAGCATGCTAGACAAACTGCCCACTTAACACATGACCGTGGACTGAAAAACTGCCAATTGGGTTCATATACTTGCGGGCCGGAAGCTCCTCTTCAAGTCAATAATCTTAGCATCGAATGAAGTCGAGCAGCTGAAAAGAACTGCCCTTTTCTTTCAACACATTACCAGGGGAGAGCGCGAACGCAGTCCCCCACTACCAGAAATTATGCAGTCGAGATTCCCACATTTGGGGAATTCGCAGGGGTCAGCACGGCCCGAGTGCAATGGCTTAGCCTCGCCCTGGGTGAACCACCTTCTTGATCATGGTATCTCCCCTGCCAGGTAAGTATGAGATGGACGTGTCAGAGTCAAGGTCATCCTTCCAACGCCACAGCCCCTGGATTGTGGTGCCTGGGATGAGTGGTTGAGGTTGTTGATTGTTATTCGCATTAGCACAACCTCAGAGGGTGCCAAGTCATTACTCTTACAGCGGCCGAGAGCAGCAACCACACATATTTCTTCCGAAGAAAGAGCACAACACCGACAAGAATTGCTGCACGTGGAACTGCACTCAGACTGAATTTTGCCAGCAGTTGACAAGAAAGGCATACAATTTGAATCAATTAAACTACTGCACTGCTTCATGGGTTGGCATTTGGGGTGTGAGAGAACAAAGAGCAGGATTCACAGGGCCTATAACACGAGGGCAAACAACTGTGACGGCTCTACCTAACGCATTGTTTCACACTTACATTGACAGAACGTGGTGCACCGTACCAGGAAACACTGCAATACCAGGTCGATGCGTAGAGTGGAAGGAGCAAGCCCCAGTTCCATCTCCCGGTTCCAAAAATCAATTTAATATATGGTCCTCAAATAGAGAACGTATCAGATATTAAACTGATAAGAACAGATACTACACTTGATCTTAGCCAAAAGGCCGAGAAGCGATACCTAACTGGCGGACGACGTGGGATCCTGATTCTGGGCCCTGTGAGTCTGGCTCGTGGGTCAACAGGCTTTCCCTTACTTCAATGTAAATACAAAGGACGCAAGTGTTATTCAATGTTTGATGACTAGGTGGCAACAAAGAGCATGCACTCTAAGGAGAGAACACTATCAAAGGCTAATTCTTCTCATGCGACGTGATTATGGCCAAAAACAACTCTGAGACTCCTCTTTTGGGACACATGCAAGCTTTCGCAGAGCCAGAAGCCACCATGCAAGATGCCTTCTTCCTTCTCATTGGATTCCCTGGCCGGGAATCGAACCCGGGCCGCGGCGGTGAGAGCGCCGAATCCTAACCACTAGACCACCAGGGACGGGATATTACTTTGCAACTAGATGGGTTGTCTTGATGAAAGCGGGAAAATACACAGGTTTATCTTGAGGAGCTTTGTTTACAGCTTAGAAAACTCAACCAGCCTCTGTTGAGGGAAGGTAGGTCCAAAAACTACACTCTCTCCGCCTCCGAGAGAGTGGCGGAGAGTGTCAGGAAACCACACAAAAAAACTTAAATGTAGATGCCACAATGTCTTGACAAGATTTTGTCCATCTTGGAACACCTCCACAAGAGGGTCATGGATTTGTGTCATCTCTAACAGCCCACAAACTGATAATTAACTGATAATGGCTACTTGGATAAGTCACATTAGCCAGCTTTCCTCCTCACAGCATGCTAGACAAACTGCCCACTTAACACATGACCGTGGACTGAAAAACTGCCAATTGGGTTCATATACTTGCGGGCCGGAAGCTCCTCTTCAAGTCAATAATCTTAGCATCGAATGAAGTCGAGCAGCTGAAAAGAACTACCCCTTTTCTTTCAACACATTACCAGGGGAGAGCGCGAACGCAGTCCCCCACTACCAGAAATTATGCAGTCGAGATTCCCACATTTGGGGAATTCGCAGGGGTCAGCACGGCCCGAGTGCAATGGCTTAGCCTCGCCCTGGGTGAACCACCTTCTTGATCATGGTATCTCCCCTGCCAGGTAAGTATGAGATGGACGTGTCAGAGTCAAGGTCATCCTTCCAACGCCACAGCCCCTGGATTGTGGTGCCTGGGATGAGTGGTTGAGGTTGTTGATTGTTATTCGCATTAGCACAACCTCAGAGGGTGCCAAGTCATTACTCTTACAGCGGCCGAGAGCAGCAACCACACATATTTCTTCCGAAGAAAGAGCACAACACCGACAAGAATTGCTGCACGTGGAACTGCACTCAGACTGAATTTTGCCAGCAGTTGACAAGAAAGGCATACAATTTGAATCAATTAAACTACTGCACTGCTTCATGGGTTGGCATTTGGGGTGTGAGAGAACAAAGAGCAGGATTCACAGGGCCTATAACACGAGGGCAAACAACTGTGACGGCTCTACCTAACGCATTGTTTCACACTTACATTGACAGAACGTGGTGCACCGTACCAGGAAACACTGCAATACCAGGTCGATGCGTAGAGTGGAAGGAGCAAGCCCCAGTTCCATCTCCCGGTTCCAAAAATCAATTTAATATATGGTCCTCAAATAGAGGACGTATCAGATATTAAACTGATAAGAACAGATACTACACTTGATCTTAGCCAAAAGGCCGAGAAGCGATACCTAACTGGCGGACGACGTGGGATCCTGATTCTGGGCCCTGTGAGTCTGGCTCGTGGGTCAACAGGCTTTCCCTTACTTCAATGTAAATACAAAGGACGCAAGTGTTATTCAATGTTTGATGACTAGGTGGCAACAAAGAGCATGCACTCTAAGGAGAGAACACTATCAAAGGCTAATTCTTCTCATGCGACGTGATTATGGCCAAAAACAACTCTGAGACTCCTCTTTTGGGACACATGCAAGCTTTCGCAGAGCCAGAAGCCACCATGCAAGATGCCTTCTTCCTTCTCATTGGATTCCCTGGCCGGGAATCGAACCCGGGCCGCGGCGGTGAGAGCGCCGAATCCTAACCACTAGACCACCAGGGACGGGATATTACTTTGCCACTAGATGGGTTGTCTTGATGAAAGCGGGAAAATACACAGGTTTATCTTGAGGAGCTTTGTTTACAGCTTAGAAAACTCAACCAGCCTCTGTTGAGGGAAGGTAGGTCCAAAAACTACACTCTCTCCGCCTCCGAGAGAGTGGCGGAGAGTGTCAGGAAACCACACAAAAAAACTTAAATGTAGATGCCACAATGTCTTGACAAGATTTTGTCCATCTTGGAACACCTCCACAAGAGGGTCATGGATTTGTGTCATCTCTAACAGCCCACAAACTGATAATTAACTGATAATGGCTACTTGGATAAGTCACATTAGCCAGCTTTCCTCCTCACAGCATGCTAGACAAACTGCCCACTTAACACATGACCGTGGACTGAAAAACTGCCAATTGGGTTCATATACTTGCGGGCCGGAAGCTCCTCTTCAAGTCAATAATCTTAGCATCGAATGAAGTCGAGCAGCTGAAAAGAACTACCCCTTTTCTTTCAACACATTACCAGGGGAGAGCGCGAACGCAGTCCCCCACTACCAGAAATTATGCAGTCGAGATTCCCACATTTGGGGAATTCGCAGGGGTCAGCACGGCCCGAGTGCAATGGCTTAGCCTCGCCCTGGGTGAACCACCTTCTTGATCATGGTATCTCCCCTGCCAGGTAAGTATGAGATGGACGTGTCAGAGTCAAGGTCATCCTTCCAACGCCACAGCCCCTGGATTGTGGTGCCTGGGATGAGTGGTTGAGGTTGTTGATTGTTATTCGCATTAGCACAACCTCAGAGGGTGCCAAGTCATTTGACATTCAAAATGCTTTTCTCTTACAGCGGCCGAGAGCAGCAACCACACATATTTCTTCCGAAGAAAGAGCACAACACCGACAAGAATTGCTGCACGTGGAACTGCACTCAGACTGAATTTTGCCAGCAGTTGACAAGAAAGGCATACAATTTGAATCAATTAAACTACTGCACTGCTTCATGGGTTGGCATTTGGGGTGTGAGAGAACAAAGAGCAGGATTCACAGGGCCTATAACACGAGGGCAAACAACTGTGACGGCTCTACCTAACGCAATGTTTCACACTTACATTGACAGAACGTGGTGCACCGTACCAGGAAACACTGCAATACCAGGTCGATGCGTAGAGTGGAAGGAGCAAGCCCCAATTCCATCTCCCGGTTCCAAAAATCAATTTAATATATGGTCCTCAAATAGAGGACGTATCAGATATTAAACTGATAAGAACAGATACTACACTTGATCTTAGCCAAAAGGCCGAGAAGCGATACCCAACTGGAGGACGACGTGGGATCCTGATTCTGGGCCCTGTGAGTCTGGCTCGTGGGTCAACAGGCTTTCCCTTACTTCAATGTAAATACAAAGGACGCAAGTGTTATTCAATGTTTGATGACTAGGTGGCAACAAAGAGCATGCACTCTAAGGAGAGAACACTATCAAAGGCTAATTCTTCTCATGCGACGTGATTATGGCCAAAAACAACTCTGAGACTCCTCTTTTGGGACACATGCAAGCTTTCGCAGAGCCAGAAGCCACCATGCAAGATGCCTTCTTCCTTCTCATTGGATTCCCTGGCCGGGAATCGAACCCGGGCCGCGGCGGTGAGAGCGCCGAATCCTAACCACTAGACCACCAGGGACGGGAAATTACTTTGCAACTAGATGGGTTGTCTTGATGAAAGCGGGAAAATACACAGGTTTATCTTGAGGAGCTTTGTTTACAGCTTAGAAAACTCAACCAGCCTCTGTTGAGGGAAGGTAGGTCCAAAAACTACACTCTCTCCGCCTCCGAGAGAGTGGCGGAGAGTGTCAGGAAACCACACAAAAAAACTTAAATGTAGATGCCACAATGTCTTGACAAGATTTTGTCCATCTTGGAACACCTCCACAAGAGGGTCATGGATTTGTGTCATCTCTAACAGCCCACAAACTGATAATTAACTGATAATGGCTACTTGGATAAGTCACATTAGCCAGCTTTCCTCCTCACAGCATGCTAGACAAACTGCCCACTTAACACATGACCGTGGACTGAAAAACTGCCAATTGGGTTCATATACTTGCGGGCCGGAAGCTCCTCTTCAAGTCAATAATCTTAGCATCGAATGAAGTCGAGCAGCTGAAAAGAACTACCCCTTTTCTTTCAACACATTACCAGGGGAGAGCGCGAACGCAGTCCCCCACTACCAGAATTTATGCAGTCGAGATTCCCACATTTGGGGAATTCGCAGGGGTCAGCACGGCCCGAGTGCAATGGCTTAGCCTCGCCCTGGGTGAACCACCTTCTTGATCATGGTATCTCCCCTGCCAGGTAAGTATGAGATGGACGTGTCAGAGTCAAGCTCATCCTTCCAACGCCACAGCCCCTGGATTGTGGTGCCTGGGATGAGTGGTTGAGGTTGTTGATTGTTATTCGCATTAGCACAACCTCAGAGGGTGCCAAGTCATTTGACATTCAAAATGCTTTTCTCTTACAGCGGCCGAGAGCAGCAACCACACATATTTCTTCCGAAGAAAGAGCACAACACCGACAAGAATTGCTGCACGTGGAACTGCACTCAGACTGAATTTTGCCAGCAGTTGACAAGAAAGGCATACAATTTGAATCAATTAAACTACTGCACTGCTTCATGGGTTGGCATTTGGGGTGTGAGAGAACAAAGAGCAGGATTCACAGGGCCTATAACACGAGGGCAAACAACTGTGACGGCTCTACCTAACACATTGTTTCACACTTACATTGACAGAACGTGGTGCACCGTACCAGGAAACACTGCAATACCAGGTCGATGCGTAGAGTGGAAGGAGCAAGCCCCAGTTCCATCTCCCGGTTCCAAAAATCAATTTAATATATGGTCCTCAAATAGAGGACGTATCAGATATTAAACTGATAAGAACAGATACTACACTTGATCTTAGCCAAAAGGCCGAGAAGCGATACCTAACTGGCGGACGACGTGGGATCCTGATTCTGGGCCCTGTGAGTCTGGCTCGTGGGTCAACAGGCTTTCCCTTACTTCAATGTAAATACAAAGGACGCAAGTGTTATTCAATGTTTGATGACTAGGTGGCAACAAAGAGCATGCACTCTAAGGAGAGAACACTATCAAAGGCTAATTCTTCTCATGCGACGTGATTATGGCCAAAAACAACTCTGAGACTCCTCTTTTGGGACACATGCAAGCTTTCGCAGAGCCAGAAGCCACCATGCAAGATGCCTTCTTCCTTCTCATTGGATTCCCTGGCCGGGAATCGAACCCGGGCCGCGGCGGTGAGAGCGCCGAATCCTAACCACTAGACCACCAGGGACGGGATATTACTTTGCAACTAGATGGGTTGTCTTGATGAAAGCAGGAAAATACACAGGTTTATCTTGAGGAGCTTTGTTTACAGCTTAGAAAACTCAACCAGCCTCTGTTGAGGGAAGGTAGGTCCAAAAACTACACTCTCTCCGCCTCCGAGAGAGTGGCGGAGAGTGTCAGGAAACCACACAAAAAAACTTAAATGTAGATGCCACAATGTCTTGACAAGATTTTGTCCATCTTGGAACACCTCCACAAGAGGGTCATGGATTTGTGTCATCTCTAACAGCCCACAAACTGATAATTAACTGATAATGGCTACTTGGATAAGTCACATTAGCCAGCTTTCCTCCTCACAGCATGCTAGACAAACTGCCCACTTAACACATGACCGTGGACTGAAAAACTGCCAATTGGGTTCATATACTTGCGGGCCGGAAGCTCCTCTTCAAGTCAATAATCTTAGCATCGAATGAAGTCGAGCAGCTGAAAAGAACTACCCCTTTTCTTTCAACACATTACCAGGGGAGAGCGCGAACGCAGTCCCCCACTACCAGAAATTATGCAGTCGAGATTCCCACATTTGGGGAATTCGCAGGGGTCAGCACGGCCCGAGTGCAATGGCTTAGCCTCGCCCTGGGTGAACCACCTTCTTGATCATGGTATCTCCCCTGCCAGGTAAGTATGAGATGGACGTGTCAGAGTCAAGGTCATCCTTCCAACGCCACAGCCCCTGGATTGTGGTGCCTGGGATGAGTGGTTGAGGTTGTTGATTGTTATTCGCATTAGCACAACCTCAGAGGGTGCCAAGTCATTTGACATTCAAAATGCTTTTCTCTTACAGCGGCCGAGAGCAGCAACCACACATATTTCTTCCGAAGAAAGAGCACAACACCGACAAGAATTGCTGCACGTGGAACTGCACTCAGACTGAATTTTGCCAGCAGTTGACAAGAAAGGCATACAATTTGAATCAATTAAACTACTGCACTGCTTCATGGGTTGGCATTTGGGGTGTGAGAGAACAAAGAGCAGGATTCACAGGGCCTATAACACGAGGGCAAACAACTGTGACGGCTCTACCTAACGCAATGTTTCACACTTACATTGACAGAACGTGGTGCACCGTACCAGGAAACACTGCAATACCAGGTCGATGCGTAGAGTGGAAGGAGCAAGCCCCAATTCCATCTCCCGGTTCCAAAAATCAATTTAATATATGGTCCTCAAATAGAGGACGTATCAGATATTAAACTGATAAGAACAGATACTACACTTGATCTTAGCCAAAAGGCCGAGAAGCGATACCCAACTGGAGGACGACGTGGGATCCTGATTCTGGGCCCTGTGAGTCTGGCTCGTGGGTCAACAGGCTTTCCCTTACTTCAATGTAAATACAAAGGACGCAAGTGTTATTCAATGTTTGATGACTAGGTGGCAACAAAGAGCATGCACTCTAAGGAGAGAACACTATCAAAGGCTAATTCTTCTCATGCGACGTGATTATGGCCAAAAACAAACTCTGAGACTCCTCTTTTGGGACACATGCAAGCTTTCGCAGAGCCAGAAGCCACCATGCAAGATGCCTTCTTCCTTCTCATTGGATTCCCTGGCCGGGAATCGAACCCGGGCCGCGGCGGTGAGAGCGCCGAATCCTAACCACTAGACCACCAGGGACGGGATATTACTTTGCAACTAGATGGGTTGTCTTGATGAAAGCAGGAAAATACACAGGTTTATCTTGAGGAGCTTTGTTTACAGCTTAGAAAACTCAACCAGCCTCTGTTGAGGGAAGGTAGGTCCAAAAACTACACTCTCTCCGCCTCCGAGAGAGTGGCGGAGAGTGTCAGGAAACCACACAAAAAAACTTAAATGTAGATGCCACAATGTCTTGACAAGATTTTGTCCATCTTGGAACACCTCCACAAGAGGGTCATGGATTTGTGTCATCTCTAACAGCCCACAAACAGATAATTAACTGATAATGGTTACTTGGATAAGTCACATTAGCCAGCTTTCCTCCTCACAGCATGCTAGACAAACTGCCCACTTAACACATGACCGTGGACTGAAAAACTGCCAATTGGGTTCATATACTTGCGGGCCGGAAGCTCCTCTTCAAGTCAATAATCTTAGCATCGAATGAAGTCGAGCAGCTGAAAAGAACTACCCCTTTTCTTTCAACACATTACCAGGGGAGAGCGCGAACGCAGTCCCCCACTACCAGAAATTATGCAGTCGAGATTCCCACATTTGGGGAATTCGCAGGGGTCAGCACGGCCCGAGTGCAATGGCTTAGCCTCGCCCTGGGTGAACCACCTTCTTGATCATGGTATCTCCCCTGCCAGGTAAGTATGAGATGGACGTGTCAGAGTCAAGGTCATCCTTCCAACGCCACAGCCCCTGGATTGTGGTGCCTGGGATGAGTGGTTGAGGTTGTTGATTGTTATTCGCATTAGCACAACCTCAGAGGGTGCCAAGTCATTTGACATTCAAAATGCTTTTCTCTTACAGCGGCCGAGAGCAGCAACCACACATATTTCTTCCGAAGAAAGAGCACAACACCGACAAGAATTGCTGCACGTGGAACTGCACTCAGACTGAATTTTGCCAGCAGTTGACAAGAAAGGCATACAATTTGAATCAATTAAACTACTGCACTGCTTCATGGGTTGGCATTTGGGGTGTGAGAGAACAAAGAGCAGGATTCACAGGGCCTATAACACGAGGGCAAACAACAGTGAGGGCTCTACCTAACGCAATGTTTCACACTTACATTGACAGAACGTGGTGCACCGTACCAGGAAACACTGCAATACCAGGTTGATGCGTAGAGTGGAAGGAGCAAGCCCCAATTCCATCTCCCGGTTCCAAAAATCAATTTAATATATGGTCCTCAAATAGAGGACGTATCAGATATTAAACTGATAAGAACAGATACTACACTTGATCTTAGCCAAAAGGCCGAGAAGCGATACCCAACTGGAGGACGACGTGGGATCCTGATTCTGGGCCCTGTGAGTCTGGCTCGTGGGTCAACAGGCTTTCCCTTACTTCAATGTAAATACAAAGGACGCAAGTGTTATTCAATGTTTGATGACTAGGTGGCAACAAAGAGCATGCACTCTAAGGAGAGAACACTATCAAAGGCTAATTCTTCTCATGCGACGTGATTATGGCCAAAAACAACTCTGAGACTCCTCTTTTGGGACACATGCAAGCTTTCGCAGAGCCAGAAGCCACCATGCAAGATGCCTTCTTCCTTCTCATTGGATTCCCTGGCCGGGAATCGAACCCGGGCCGCGGCGGTGAGAGCGCCGAATCCTAACCACTAGACCACCAGGGACGGGAAATTACTTTGCAACTAGATGGGTTGTCTTGATGAAAGCGGGAAAATACACAGGTTTATCTTGAGGAGCTTTGTTTACAGCTTAGAAAACTCAACCAGCCTCTGTTGAGGGAAGGTAGGTCCAAAAACTACACTCTCTCCGCCTCCGAGAGAGTGGCGGAGAGTGTCAGGAAACCACACAAAAAAACTTAAATGTAGATGCCACAATGTCTTGACAAGATTTTGTCCATCTTGGAACACCTCCACAAGAGGGTCATGGATTTGTGTCATCTCTAACAGCCCACAAACTGATAATTAACTGATAATGGCTACTTGGATAAGTCACATTAGCCAGCTTTCCTCCTCACAGCATGCTAGACAAACTGCCCACTTAACACATGACCGTGGACTGAAAAACTGCCAATTGGGTTCATATACTTGCGGGCCGGAAGCTCCTCTTCAAGTCAATGATCTTAGCATCGAATGAAGTCGAGCAGCTGAAAAGACTACCCCTTTTCTTTCAACACATTACCAGGGGAGAGCGCGAACGCAGTCCCCCACTACCAGAAATTATGCAGTCGAGATTCCCACATTTGGGGAATTCGCAGGGGTCAACACGGCCCGAGTGCAATGGCTTAGCCTCGCCCTGGGTGAACCACCTTCTTGATCATGGTATCTCCCCTGCCAGGTAAGTATGAGATGGACGTGTCAGAGTCAAGCTCATCCTTCCAACGCCACAGCCCCTGGATTGTGGTGCCTGGGATGAGTGGTTGAGGTTGTTGATTGTTATTCGCATTAGCACAACCTCAGAGGGTGCCAAGTCATTTGACATTCAAAATGCTTTTCTCTTACAGCGGCCGAGAGCAGCAACCACACATATTTCTTCCGAAGAAAGAGCACAACACCGACAAGAATTGCTGCACGTGGAACTGCACTCAGACTGAATTTTGCCAGCAGTTGACAAGAAAGGCATACAATTTGAATCAATTAAACTACTGCACTGCTTCATGGGTTGGCATTTGGGGTGTGAGAGAACAAAGAGCAGGATTCACAGGGCCTATAACACGAGGGCAAACAACTGTGACGGCTCTACCTAACGCATTGTTTCACACTTACATTGAGAGAACGTGGTGCACCGTACCAGGAAACACTGCAATACCAGGTCGATGCGTAGAGTGGAAGGAGCAAGCCCCAATTCCATCTCCCGGTTCCAAAAATCAATTTAATATATGGTCCTCAAATAGAGGACGTATCAGATATTAAACTGATAAGAACAGATACTACACTTGATCTTAGCCAAAAGGCCGAGAAGCGATACCCAACTGGAGGACGACGTGGGATCCTGATTCTGGGCCCTGTGAGTCTGGCTCGTGGGTCAACAGGCTTTCCCTTACTTCAATGTAAATACAAAGGACGCAAGTGTTATTCAATGTTTGATGACTAGGTGGCAACAAAGAGCATGCACTCTAAGGAGAGAACACTATCAAAGGCTAATTCTTCTCATGCGACGTGATTATGGCCAAAAACAAACTCTGAGACTCCTCTTTTGGGACACATGCAAGCTTTCGCAGAGCCAGAAGCCACCATGCAAGATGCCTTCTTCCTTCTCATTGGATTCCCTGGCCGGGAATCGAACCCGGGCCGCGGCGGTGAGAGCGCCGAATCCTAACCACTAGACCACCAGGGACGGGAAATTACTTTGCAACTAGATGGGTTGTCTTGATGAAAGCGGGAAAATACACAGGTTTATCTTGAGGAGCTTTGTTTACACTTTAGAAAACTCAACCAGCCTCTGTTGAGGGAAGGTAGGTCCAAAAACTACACTCTCTCCGCCTCCGAGAGAGTGGCGGAGAGTGTCAGGAAACCACACAAAAAAACTTAAATGTAGATGCCACAATGTCTTGACAAGATTTTGTCCATCTTGGAACACCTCCACAAGAGGGTCATGGATTTGTGTCATCTCTAACAGCCCACAAACTGATAATTAACTGATAATGGCTACTTGGATAAGTCATATTAGCCAGCTTTCCTCCTCACAGCATGCTAGACAAACTGCCCACTTAACACATGACCGTGGACTGAAAAACTGCCAATTGGGTTCATATACTTGCGGGCCGGAAGCTCCTCTTCAAGTCAATAATCTTAGCATCGAATGAAGTCGAGCAGCTGAAAAGAACTACCCCTTTTCTTTCAACACATTACCAGGGGAGAGCGCGAACGCAGTCCCCCACTACCAGAAATTATGCAGTCGAGATTCCCACATTTGGGGAATTCGCAGGGGTCAGCACGGCCCGAGTGCAATGGCTTAGCCTCGCCCTGGGTGAACCACCTTCTTGATCATGGTATCTCCCCTGCCAGGTAAGTATGAGATGGACGTGTCAGAGTCAAGGTCATCCTTCCAACGCCACAGCCCCTGGATTGTGGTGCCTGGGATGAGTGGTTGAGGTTGTTGATTGTTATTCGCATTAGCACAACCTCAGAGGGTGCCAAGTCATTTGACATTCAAAATGCTTTTCTCTTACAGCGGCCGAGAGCAGCAACCACACATATTTCTTCCGAAGAAAGAGCACAACACCGACAAGAATTGCTGCACGTGGAACTGCACTCAGACTGAATTTTGCCAGCAGTTGACAAGAAAGGCATACAATTTGAATCAATTAAACTACTGCACTGCTTCATGGGTTGGCATTTGGGGTGTGAGAGAACAAAGAGCAGGATTCACAGGGCCTATAACACGAGGGCAAACAACTGTGACGGCTCTACCTAACGCAATGTTTCACACTTACATTGACAGAACGTGGTGCACCGTACCAGGAAACACTGCAATACCAGGTCGATGCGTAGAGTGGAAGGAGCAAGCCCCAATTCCATCTCCCGGTTCCAAAAATCAATTTAATATATGGTCCTCAAATAGAGGACGTATCAGATATTAAACTGATAAGAACAGATACTACACTTGATCTTAGCCAAAAGGCCGAGAAGCGATACCCAACTGGAGGACGACGTGGGATCCTGATTCTGGGCCCTGTGAGTCTGGCTCGTGGGTCAACAGGCTTTCCCTTACTTCAATGTAAATACAAAGGACGCAAGTGTTATTCAATGTTTGATGACTAGGTGGCAACAAAGAGCATGCACTCTAAGGAGAGAACACTATCAAAGGCTAATTCTTCTCATGCGACGTGATTATGGCCAAAAACAAACTCTGAGACTCCTCTTTTGGGACACATGCAAGCTTTCGCAGAGCCAGAAGCCACCATGCAAGATGCCTTCTTCCTTCTCATTGGATTCCCTGGCCGGGAATCGAACCCGGGCCGCGGCGGTGAGAGCGCCGAATCCTAACCACTAGACCACCAGGGACGGGATATTACTTTGCAACTAGATGGGTTGTCTTGATGAAAGCAGGAAAATACACAGGTTTATCTTGAGGAGCTTTGTTTACAGCTTAGAAAACTCAACCAGCCTCTGTTGAGGGAAGGTAGGTCCAAAAACTACACTCTCTCCGCCTCCGAGAGAGTGGCGGAGAGTGTCAGGAAACCACACAAAAAAACTTAAATGTAGATGCCACAATGTCTTGACAAGATTTTGTCCATCTTGGAACACCTCCACAAGAGGGTCATGGATTTGTGTCATCTCTAACAGCCCACAAACAGATAATTAACTGATAATGGCTACTTGGATAAGTCACATTAGCCAGCTTTCCTCCTCACAGCATGCTAGACAAACTGCCCACTTAACACATGACCGTGGACTGAAAAACTGCCAATTGGGTTCATATACTTGCGGGCCGGAAGCTCCTCTTCAAGTCAATGATCTTAGCATCGAATGAAGTCGAGCAGCTGAAAAGACTACCCCTTTTCTTTCAACACATTACCAGGGGAGAGCGCGAACGCAGTCCCCCACTACCAGAAATTATGCAGTCGAGATTCCCACATTTGGGGAATTCGCAGGGGTCAGCACGGCCCGAGTGCAATGGCTTAGCCTCGCCCTGGGTGAACCACCTTCTTGATCATGGTATCTCCCCTGCCAGGTAAGTATGAGATGGACGTGTCAGAGTCAAGGTCATCCTTCCAACGCCACAGCCCCTGGATTGTGGTGCCTGGGATGAGTGGTTGAGGTTGTTGATTGTTATTCGCATTAGCACAACCTCAGAGGGTGCCAAGTCATTTGACATTCAAAATGCTTTTCTCTTACAGCGGCCGAGAGCAGCAACCACACATATTTCTTCCGAAGAAAGAGCACAACACCGACAAGAATTGCTGCACGTGGAACTGCACTCAGACTGAATTTTGCCAGCAGTTGACAAGAAAGGCATACAATTTGAATCAATTAAACTACTGCACTGCTTCATGGGTTGGCATTTGGGGTGTGAGAGAACAAAGAGCAGGATTCACAGGGCCTATAACACGAGGGCAAACAACTGTGACGGCTCTACCTAACGCATTGTTTCACACTTACATTGAGAGAACGTGGTGCACCGTACCAGGAAACACTGCAATACCAGGTCGATGCGTAGAGTGGAAGGAGCAAGCCCCAATTCCATCTCCCGGTTCCAAAAATCAATTTAATATATGGTCCTCAAATAGAGGACGTATCAGATATTAAACTGATAAGAACAGATACTACACTTGATCTTAGCCAAAAGGCCGAGAAGCGATACCCAACTGGAGGACGACGTGGGATCCTGATTCTGGGCCCTGTGAGTCTGGCTCGTGGGTCAACAGGCTTTCCCTTACTTCAATGTAAATACAAAGGACGCAAGTGTTATTCAATGTTTGATGACTAGGTGGCAACAAAGAGCATGCACTCTAAGGAGAGAACACTATCAAAGGCTAATTCTTCTCATGCGACGTGATTATGGCCAAAAACAAACTCTGAGACTCCTCTTTTGGGACACATGCAAGCTTTCGCAGAGCCAGAAGCCACCATGCAAGATGCCTTCTTCCTTCTCATTGGATTCCCTGGCCGGGAATCGAACCCGGGCCGCGGCGGTGAGAGCGCCGAATCCTAACCACTAGACCACCAGGGACGGGAAATTACTTTGCAACTAGATGGGTTGTCTTGATGAAAGCGGGAAAATACACAGGTTTATCTTGAGGAGCTTTATTTACACTTTAGAAAACTCAACCAGCCTCTGTTGAGGGAAGGTAGGTCCAAAAACTACACTCTCTCCGCCTCCGAGAGAGTGGCGGAGAGTGTCAGGAAACCACACAAAAAAACTTAAATGTAGATGCCACAATGTCTTGACAAGATTTTGTCCATCTTGGAACACCTCCACAAGAGGGTCATGGATTTGTGTCATCTCTAACAGCCCACAAACTGATAATTAACTGATAATGGCTACTTGGATAAGTCATATTAGCCAGCTTTCCTCCTCACAGCATGCTAGACAAACTGCCCACTTAACACATGACCGTGGACTGAAAAACTGCCAATTGGGTTCATATACTTGCGGGCCGGAAGCTCCTCTTCAAGTCAATAATCTTAGCATCGAATGAAGTCGAGCAGCTGAAAAGAACTACCCCTTTTCTTTCAACACATTACCAGGGGAGAGCGCGAACGCAGTCCCCCACTACCAGAAATTATGCAGTCGAGATTCCCACATTTGGGGAATTCGCAGGGGTCAGCACGGCCCGAGTGCAATGGCTTAGCCTCGCCCTGGGTGAACCACCTTCTTGATCATGGTATCTCCCCTGCCAGGTAAGTATGAGATGGACGTGTCAGAGTCAAGGTCATCCTTCCAACGCCACAGCCCCTGGATTGTGGTGCCTGGGATGAGTGGTTGAGGTTGTTGATTGTTATTCGCATTAGCACAACCTCAGAGGGTGCCAAGTCATTACTCTTACAGCGGCCGAGAGCAGCAACCACACATATTTCTTCCGAAGAAAGAGCACAACACCGACAAGAATTGCTGCACGTGGAACTGCACTCAGACTGAATTTTGCCAGCAGTTGACAAGAAAGGCATACAATTTGAATCAATTAAACTACTGCACTGCTTCATGGGTTGGCATTTGGGGTGTGAGAGAACAAAGAGCAGGATTCACAGGGCCTATAACACGAGGGCAAACAACTGTGACGGCTCTACCTAACGCATTGTTTCACACTTACATTGACAGAACGTGGTGCACCGTACCAGGAAACACTGCAATACCAGGTCGATGCGTAGAGTGGAAGGAGCAAGCCCCAGTTCCATCTCCCGGTTCCAAAAATCAATTTAATATATGGTCCTCAAATAGAGGACGTATCAGATATTAAACTGATAAGAACAGATACTACACTTGATCTTAGCCAAAAGGCCGAGAAGCGATACCTAACTGGCGGACGACGTGGGATCCTGATTCTGGGCCCTGTGAGTCTGGCTCGTGGGTCAACAGGCTTTCCCTTACTTCAATGTAAATACAAAGGACGCAAGTGTTATTCAATGTTTGATGACTAGGTGGCAACAAAGAGCATGCACTCTAAGGAGAGAACACTATCAAAGGCTAATTCTTCTCATGCGACGTGATTATGGCCAAAAACAACTCTGAGACTCCTCTTTTGGGACACATGCAAGCTTTCGCAGAGCCAGAAGCCACCATGCAAGATGCCTTCTTCCTTCTCATTGGATTCCCTGGCCGGGAATCGAACCCGGGCCGCGGCGGTGAGAGCGCCGAATCCTAACCACTAGACCACCAGGGACGGGATATTACTTTGCCACTAGATGGGTTGTCTTGATGAAAGCGGGAAAATACACAGGTTTATCTTGAGGAGCTTTGTTTACAGCTTAGAAAACTCAACCAGCCTCTGTTGAGGGAAGGTAGGTCCAAAAACTACACTCTCTCCGCCTCCGAGAGAGTGGCGGAGAGTGTCAGGAAACCACACAAAAAAACTTAAATGTAGATGCCACAATGTCTTGACAAGATTTTGTCCATCTTGGAACACCTCCACAAGAGGGTCATGGATTTGTGTCATCTCTAACAGCCCACAAACTGATAATTAACTGATAATGGCTACTTGGATAAGTCACATTAGCCAGCTTTCCTCCTCACAGCATGCTAGACAAACTGCCCACTTAACACATGACCGTGGACTGAAAAACTGCCAATTGGGTTCATATACTTGCGGGCCGGAAGCTCCTCTTCAAGTCAATAATCTTAGCATCGAATGAAGTCGAGCAGCTGAAAAGAACTACCCCTTTTCTTTCAACACATTACCAGGGGAGAGCGCGAACGCAGTCCCCCACTACCAGAAATTATGCAGTCGAGATTCCCACATTTGGGGAATTCGCAGGGGTCAGCACGGCCCGAGTGCAATGGCTTAGCCTCGCCCTGGGTGAACCACCTTCTTGATCATGGTATCTCCCCTGCCAGGTAAGTATGAGATGGACGTGTCAGAGTCAAGGTCATCCTTCCAACGCCACAGCCCCTGGATTGTGGTGCCTGGGATGAGTGGTTGAGGTTGTTGATTGTTATTCGCATTAGCACAACCTCAGAGGGTGCCAAGTCATTTGACATTCAAAATGCTTTTCTCTTACAGCGGCCGAGAGCAGCAACCACACATATTTCTTCCGAAGAAAGAGCACAACACCGACAAGAATTGCTGCACGTGGAACTGCACTCAGACTGAATTTTGCCAGCAGTTGACAAGAAAGGCATACAATTTGAATCAATTAAACTACTGCACTGCTTCATGGGTTGGCATTTGGGGTGTGAGAGAACAAAGAGCAGGATTCACAGGGCCTATAACACGAGGGCAAACAACTGTGACGGCTCTACCTAACGCAATGTTTCACACTTACATTGACAGAACGTGGTGCACCGTACCAGGAAACACTGCAATACCAGGTCGATGCGTAGAGTGGAAGGAGCAAGCCCCAATTCCATCTCCCGGTTCCAAAAATCAATTTAATATATGGTCCTCAAATAGAGGACGTATCAGATATTAAACTGATAAGAACAGATACTACACTTGATCTTAGCCAAAAGGCCGAGAAGCGATACCCAACTGGAGGACGACGTGGGATCCTGATTCTGGGCCCTGTGAGTCTGGCTCGTGGGTCAACAGGCTTTCCCTTACTTCAATGTAAATACAAAGGACGCAAGTGTTATTCAATGTTTGATGACTAGGTGGCAACAAAGAGCATGCACTCTAAGGAGAGAACACTATCAAAGGCTAATTCTTCTCATGCGACGTGATTATGGCCAAAAACAACTCTGAGACTCCTCTTTTGGGACACATGCAAGCTTTCGCAGAGCCAGAAGCCACCATGCAAGATGCCTTCTTCCTTCTCATTGGATTCCCTGGCCGGGAATCGAACCCGGGCCGCGGCGGTGAGAGCGCCGAATCCTAACCACTAGACCACCAGGGACGGGAAATTACTTTGCAACTAGATGGGTTGTCTTGATGAAAGCGGGAAAATACACAGGTTTATCTTGAGGAGCTTTGTTTACAGCTTAGAAAACTCAACCAGCCTCTGTTGAGGGAAGGTAGGTCCAAAAACTACACTCTCTCCGCCTCCGAGAGAGTGGCGGAGAGTGTCAGGAAACCACACAAAAAAACTTAAATGTAGATGCCACAATGTCTTGACAAGATTTTGTCCATCTTGGAACACCTCCACAAGAGGGTCATGGATTTGTGTCATCTCTAACAGCCCACAAACTGATAATTAACTGATAATGGCTACTTGGATAAGTCACATTAGCCAGCTTTCCTCCTCACAGCATGCTAGACAAACTGCCCACTTAACACATGACCGTGGACTGAAAAACTGCCAATTGGGTTCATATACTTGCGGGCCGGAAGCTCCTCTTCAAGTCAATAATCTTAGCATCGAATGAAGTCGAGCAGCTGAAAAGAACTACCCCTTTTCTTTCAACACATTACCAGGGGAGAGCGCGAACGCAGTCCCCCACTACCAGAATTTATGCAGTCGAGATTCCCACATTTGGGGAATTCGCAGGGGTCAGCACGGCCCGAGTGCAATGGCTTAGCCTCGCCCTGGGTGAACCACCTTCTTGATCATGGTATCTCCCCTGCCAGGTAAGTATGAGATGGACGTGTCAGAGTCAAGCTCATCCTTCCAACGCCACAGCCCCTGGATTGTGGTGCCTGGGATGAGTGGTTGAGGTTGTTGATTGTTATTCGCATTAGCACAACCTCAGAGGGTGCCAAGTCATTTGACATTCAAAATGCTTTTCTCTTACAGCGGCCGAGAGCAGCAACCACACATATTTCTTCCGAAGAAAGAGCACAACACCGACAAGAATTGCTGCACGTGGAACTGCACTCAGACTGAATTTTGCCAGCAGTTGACAAGAAAGGCATACAATTTGAATCAATTAAACTACTGCACTGCTTCATGGGTTGGCATTTGGGGTGTGAGAGAACAAAGAGCAGGATTCACAGGGCCTATAACACGAGGGCAAACAACTGTGACGGCTCTACCTAACACATTGTTTCACACTTACATTGACAGAACGTGGTGCACCGTACCAGGAAACACTGCAATACCAGGTCGATGCGTAGAGTGGAAGGAGCAAGCCCCAGTTCCATCTCCCGGTTCCAAAAATCAATTTAATATATGGTCCTCAAATAGAGGACGTATCAGATATTAAACTGATAAGAACAGATACTACACTTGATCTTAGCCAAAAGGCCGAGAAGCGATACCTAACTGGCGGACGACGTGGGATCCTGATTCTGGGCCCTGTGAGTCTGGCTCGTGGGTCAACAGGCTTTCCCTTACTTCAATGTAAATACAAAGGACGCAAGTGTTATTCAATGTTTGATGACTAGGTGGCAACAAAGAGCATGCACTCTAAGGAGAGAACACTATCAAAGGCTAATTCTTCTCATGCGACGTGATTATGGCCAAAAACAACTCTGAGACTCCTCTTTTGGGACACATGCAAGCTTTCGCAGAGCCAGAAGCCACCATGCAAGATGCCTTCTTCCTTCTCATTGGATTCCCTGGCCGGGAATCGAACCCGGGCCGCGGCGGTGAGAGCGCCGAATCCTAACCACTAGACCACCAGGGACGGGATATTACTTTGCAACTAGATGGGTTGTCTTGATGAAAGCAGGAAAATACACAGGTTTATCTTGAGGAGCTTTGTTTACAGCTTAGAAAACTCAACCAGCCTCTGTTGAGGGAAGGTAGGTCCAAAAACTACACTCTCTCCGCCTCCGAGAGAGTGGCGGAGAGTGTCAGGAAACCACACAAAAAAACTTAAATGTAGATGCCACAATGTCTTGACAAGATTTTGTCCATCTTGGAACACCTCCACAAGAGGGTCATGGATTTGTGTCATCTCTAACAGCCCACAAACTGATAATTAACTGATAATGGCTACTTGGATAAGTCACATTAGCCAGCTTTCCTCCTCACAGCATGCTAGACAAACTGCCCACTTAACACATGACCGTGGACTGAAAAACTGCCAATTGGGTTCATATACTTGCGGGCCGGAAGCTCCTCTTCAAGTCAATAATCTTAGCATCGAATGAAGTCGAGCAGCTGAAAAGAACTACCCCTTTTCTTTCAACACATTACCAGGGGAGAGCGCGAACGCAGTCCCCCACTACCAGAAATTATGCAGTCGAGATTCCCACATTTGGGGAATTCGCAGGGGTCAGCACGGCCCGAGTGCAATGGCTTAGCCTCGCCCTGGGTGAACCACCTTCTTGATCATGGTATCTCCCCTGCCAGGTAAGTATGAGATGGACGTGTCAGAGTCAAGGTCATCCTTCCAACGCCACAGCCCCTGGATTGTGGTGCCTGGGATGAGTGGTTGAGGTTGTTGATTGTTATTCGCATTAGCACAACCTCAGAGGGTGCCAAGTCATTTGACATTCAAAATGCTTTTCTCTTACAGCGGCCGAGAGCAGCAACCACACATATTTCTTCCGAAGAAAGAGCACAACACCGACAAGAATTGCTGCACGTGGAACTGCACTCAGACTGAATTTTGCCAGCAGTTGACAAGAAAGGCATACAATTTGAATCAATTAAACTACTGCACTGCTTCATGGGTTGGCATTTGGGGTGTGAGAGAACAAAGAGCAGGATTCACAGGGCCTATAACACGAGGGCAAACAACTGTGACGGCTCTACCTAACGCAATGTTTCACACTTACATTGACAGAACGTGGTGCACCGTACCAGGAAACACTGCAATACCAGGTCGATGCGTAGAGTGGAAGGAGCAAGCCCCAATTCCATCTCCCGGTTCCAAAAATCAATTTAATATATGGTCCTCAAATAGAGGACGTATCAGATATTAAACTGATAAGAACAGATACTACACTTGATCTTAGCCAAAAGGCCGAGAAGCGATACCCAACTGGAGGACGACGTGGGATCCTGATTCTGGGCCCTGTGAGTCTGGCTCGTGGGTCAACAGGCTTTCCCTTACTTCAATGTAAATACAAAGGACGCAAGTGTTATTCAATGTTTGATGACTAGGTGGCAACAAAGAGCATGCACTCTAAGGAGAGAACACTATCAAAGGCTAATTCTTCTCATGCGACGTGATTATGGCCAAAAACAAACTCTGAGACTCCTCTTTTGGGACACATGCAAGCTTTCGCAGAGCCAGAAGCCACCATGCAAGATGCCTTCTTCCTTCTCATTGGATTCCCTGGCCGGGAATCGAACCCGGGCCGCGGCGGTGAGAGCGCCGAATCCTAACCACTAGACCACCAGGGACGGGATATTACTTTGCAACTAGATGGGTTGTCTTGATGAAAGCGGGAAAATACACAGGTTTATCTTGAGGAGCTTTGTTTACAGCTTAGAAAACTCAACCAGCCTCTGTTGAGGGAAGGTAGGTCCAAAAACTACACTCTCTCCGCCTCCGAGAGAGTGGCGGAGAGTGTCAGGAAACCACACAAAAAAACTTAAATGTAGATGCCACAATGTCTTGACAAGATTTTGTCCATCTTGGAACACCTCCACAAGAGGGTCATGGATTTGTGTCATCTCTAACAGCCCACAAACTGATAATTAACTGATAATGGCTACTTGGATAAGTCACATTAGCCAGCTTTCCTCCTCACAGCATGCTAGACAAACTGCCCACTTAACACATGACCGTGGACTGAAAAACTGCCAATTGGGTTCATATACTTGCGGGCCGGAAGCTCCTCTTCAAGTCAATAATCTTAGCATCGAATGAAGTCGAGCAGCTGAAAAGAACTACCCCTTTTCTTTCAACACATTACCAGGGGAGAGCGCGAACGCAGTCCCCCACTACCAGAATTTATGCAGTCGAGATTCCCACATTTGGGGAATTCGCAGGGGTCAGCACGGCCCGAGTGCAATGGCTTAGCCTCGCCCTGGGTGAACCACCTTCTTGATCATGGTATCTCCCCTGCCAGGTAAGTATGAGATGGACGTGTCAGAGTCAAGCTCATCCTTCCAACGCCACAGCCCCTGGATTGTGGTGCCTGGGATGAGTGGTTGAGGTTGTTGATTGTTATTCGCATTAGCACAACCTCAGAGGGTGCCAAGTCATTTGACATTCAAAATGCTTTTCTCTTACAGCGGCCGAGAGCAGCAACCACACATATTTCTTCCGAAGAAAGAGCACAACACCGACAAGAATTGCTGCACGTGGAACTGCACTCAGACTGAATTTTGCCAGCAGTTGACAAGAAAGGCATACAATTTGAATCAATTAAACTACTGCACTGCTTCATGGGTTGGCATTTGGGGTGTGAGAGAACAAAGAGCAGGATTCACAGGGCCTATAACACGAGGGCAAACAACTGTGACGGCTCTACCTAACACATTGTTTCACACTTACATTGACAGAACGTGGTGCACCGTACCAGGAAACACTGCAATACCAGGTCGATGCGTAGAGTGGAAGGAGCAAGCCCCAGTTCCATCTCCCGGTTCCAAAAATCAATTTAATATATGGTCCTCAAATAGAGGACGTATCAGATATTAAACTGATAAGAACAGATACTACACTTGATCTTAGCCAAAAGGCCGAGAAGCGATACCTAACTGGCGGACGACGTGGGATCCTGATTCTGGGCCCTGTGAGTCTGGCTCGTGGGTCAACAGGCTTTCCCTTACTTCAATGTAAATACAAAGGACGCAAGTGTTATTCAATGTTTGATGACTAGGTGGCAACAAAGAGCATGCACTCTAAGGAGAGAACACTATCAAAGGCTAATTCTTCTCATGCGACGTGATTATGGCCAAAAACAACTCTGAGACTCCTCTTTTGGGACACATGCAAGCTTTCGCAGAGCCAGAAGCCACCATGCAAGATGCCTTCTTCCTTCTCATTGGATTCCCTGGCCGGGAATCGAACCCGGGCCGCGGCGGTGAGAGCGCCGAATCCTAACCACTAGACCACCAGGGACGGGATATTACTTTGCAACTAGATGGGTTGTCTTGATGAAAGCAGGAAAATACACAGGTTTATCTTGAGGAGCTTTGTTTACAGCTTAGAAAACTCAACCAGCCTCTGTTGAGGGAAGGTAGGTCCAAAAACTACACTCTCTCCGCCTCCGAGAGAGTGGCGGAGAGTGTCAGGAAACCACACAAAAAAACTTAAATGTAGATGCCACAATGTCTTGACAAGATTTTGTCCATCTTGGAACACCTCCACAAGAGGGTCATGGATTTGTGTCATCTCTAACAGCCCACAAACTGATAATTAACTGATAATGGCTACTTGGATAAGTCACATTAGCCAGCTTTCCTCCTCACAGCATGCTAGACAAACTGCCCACTTAACACATGACCGTGGACTGAAAAACTGCCAATTGGGTTCATATACTTGCGGGCCGGAAGCTCCTCTTCAAGTCAATAATCTTAGCATCGAATGAAGTCGAGCAGCTGAAAAGAACTACCCCTTTTCTTTCAACACATTACCAGGGGAGAGCGCGAACGCAGTCCCCCACTACCAGAAATTATGCAGTCGAGATTCCCACATTTGGGGAATTCGCAGGGGTCAGCACGGCCCGAGTGCAATGGCTTAGCCTCGCCCTGGGTGAACCACCTTCTTGATCATGGTATCTCCCCTGCCAGGTAAGTATGAGATGGACGTGTCAGAGTCAAGGTCATCCTTCCAACGCCACAGCCCCTGGATTGTGGTGCCTGGGATGAGTGGTTGAGGTTGTTGATTGTTATTCGCATTAGCACAACCTCAGAGGGTGCCAAGTCATTTGACATTCAAAATGCTTTTCTCTTACAGCGGCCGAGAGCAGCAACCACACATATTTCTTCCGAAGAAAGAGCACAACACCGACAAGAATTGCTGCACGTGGAACTGCACTCAGACTGAATTTTGCCAGCAGTTGACAAGAAAGGCATACAATTTGAATCAATTAAACTACTGCACTGCTTCATGGGTTGGCATTTGGGGTGTGAGAGAACAAAGAGCAGGATTCACAGGGCCTATAACACGAGGGCAAACAACTGTGACGGCTCTACCTAACGCAATGTTTCACACTTACATTGACAGAACGTGGTGCACCGTACCAGGAAACACTGCAATACCAGGTCGATGCGTAGAGTGGAAGGAGCAAGCCCCAATTCCATCTCCCGGTTCCAAAAATCAATTTAATATATGGTCCTCAAATAGAGGACGTATCAGATATTAAACTGATAAGAACAGATACTACACTTGATCTTAGCCAAAAGGCCGAGAAGCGATACCCAACTGGAGGACGACGTGGGATCCTGATTCTGGGCCCTGTGAGTCTGGCTCGTGGGTCAACAGGCTTTCCCTTACTTCAATGTAAATACAAAGGACGCAAGTGTTATTCAATGTTTGATGACTAGGTGGCAACAAAGAGCATGCACTCTAAGGAGAGAACACTATCAAAGGCTAATTCTTCTCATGCGACGTGATTATGGCCAAAAACAAACTCTGAGACTCCTCTTTTGGGACACATGCAAGCTTTCGCAGAGCCAGAAGCCACCATGCAAGATGCCTTCTTCCTTCTCATTGGATTCCCTGGCCGGGAATCGAACCCGGGCCGCGGCGGTGAGAGCGCCGAATCCTAACCACTAGACCACCAGGGACGGGATATTACTTTGCAACTAGATGGGTTGTCTTGATGAAAGCAGGAAAATACACAGGTTTATCTTGAGGAGCTTTGTTTACAGCTTAGAAAACTCAACCAGCCTCTGTTGAGGGAAGGTAGGTCCAAAAACTACACTCTCTCCGCCTCCGAGAGAGTGGCGGAGAGTGTCAGGAAACCACACAAAAAAACTTAAATGTAGATGCCACAATGTCTTGACAAGATTTTGTCCATCTTGGAACACCTCCACAAGAGGGTCATGGATTTGTGTCATCTCTAACAGCCCACAAACAGATAATTAACTGATAATGGTTACTTGGATAAGTCACATTAGCCAGCTTTCCTCCTCACAGCATGCTAGACAAACTGCCCACTTAACACATGACCGTGGACTGAAAAACTGCCAATTGGGTTCATATACTTGCGGGCCGGAAGCTCCTCTTCAAGTCAATAATCTTAGCATCGAATGAAGTCGAGCAGCTGAAAAGAACTACCCCTTTTCTTTCAACACATTACCAGGGGAGAGCGCGAACGCAGTCCCCCACTACCAGAAATTATGCAGTCGAGATTCCCACATTTGGGGAATTCGCAGGGGTCAGCACGGCCCGAGTGCAATGGCTTAGCCTCGCCCTGGGTGAACCACCTTCTTGATCATGGTATCTCCCCTGCCAGGTAAGTATGAGATGGACGTGTCAGAGTCAAGGTCATCCTTCCAACGCCACAGCCCCTGGATTGTGGTGCCTGGGATGAGTGGTTGAGGTTGTTGATTGTTATTCGCATTAGCACAACCTCAGAGGGTGCCAAGTCATTTGACATTCAAAATGCTTTTCTCTTACAGCGGCCGAGAGCAGCAACCACACATATTTCTTCCGAAGAAAGAGCACAACACCGACAAGAATTGCTGCACGTGGAACTGCACTCAGACTGAATTTTGCCAGCAGTTGACAAGAAAGGCATACAATTTGAATCAATTAAACTACTGCACTGCTTCATGGGTTGGCATTTGGGGTGTGAGAGAACAAAGAGCAGGATTCACAGGGCCTATAACACGAGGGCAAACAACAGTGAGGGCTCTACCTAACGCAATGTTTCACACTTACATTGACAGAACGTGGTGCACCGTACCAGGAAACACTGCAATACCAGGTTGATGCGTAGAGTGGAAGGAGCAAGCCCCAATTCCATCTCCCGGTTCCAAAAATCAATTTAATATATGGTCCTCAAATAGAGGACGTATCAGATATTAAACTGATAAGAACAGATACTACACTTGATCTTAGCCAAAAGGCCGAGAAGCGATACCCAACTGGAGGACGACGTGGGATCCTGATTCTGGGCCCTGTGAGTCTGGCTCGTGGGTCAACAGGCTTTCCCTTACTTCAATGTAAATACAAAGGACGCAAGTGTTATTCAATGTTTGATGACTAGGTGGCAACAAAGAGCATGCACTCTAAGGAGAGAACACTATCAAAGGCTAATTCTTCTCATGCGACGTGATTATGGCCAAAAACAACTCTGAGACTCCTCTTTTGGGACACATGCAAGCTTTCGCAGAGCCAGAAGCCACCATGCAAGATGCCTTCTTCCTTCTCATTGGATTCCCTGGCCGGGAATCGAACCCGGGCCGCGGCGGTGAGAGCGCCGAATCCTAACCACTAGACCACCAGGGACGGGAAATTACTTTGCAACTAGATGGGTTGTCTTGATGAAAGCGGGAAAATACACAGGTTTATCTTGAGGAGCTTTGTTTACAGCTTAGAAAACTCAACCAGCCTCTGTTGAGGGAAGGTAGGTCCAAAAACTACACTCTCTCCGCCTCCGAGAGAGTGGCGGAGAGTGTCAGGAAACCACACAAAAAAACTTAAATGTAGATGCCACAATGTCTTGACAAGATTTTGTCCATCTTGGAACACCTCCACAAGAGGGTCATGGATTTGTGTCATCTCTAACAGCCCACAAACTGATAATTAACTGATAATGGCTACTTGGATAAGTCACATTAGCCAGCTTTCCTCCTCACAGCATGCTAGACAAACTGCCCACTTAACACATGACCGTGGACTGAAAAACTGCCAATTGGGTTCATATACTTGCGGGCCGGAAGCTCCTCTTCAAGTCAATGATCTTAGCATCGAATGAAGTCGAGCAGCTGAAAAGACTACCCCTTTTCTTTCAACACATTACCAGGGGAGAGCGCGAACGCAGTCCCCCACTACCAGAAATTATGCAGTCGAGATTCCCACATTTGGGGAATTCGCAGGGGTCAGCACGGCCCGAGTGCAATGGCTTAGCCTCGCCCTGGGTGAACCACCTTCTTGATCATGGTATCTCCCCTGCCAGGTAAGTATGAGATGGACGTGTCAGAGTCAAGCTCATCCTTCCAACGCCACAGCCCCTGGATTGTGGTGCCTGGGATGAGTGGTTGAGGTTGTTGATTGTTATTCGCATTAGCACAACCTCAGAGGGTGCCAAGTCATTTGACATTCAAAATGCTTTTCTCTTACAGCGGCCGAGAGCAGCAACCACACATATTTCTTCCGAAGAAAGAGCACAACACCGACAAGAATTGCTGCACGTGGAACTGCACTCAGACTGAATTTTGCCAGCAGTTGACAAGAAAGGCATACAATTTGAATCAATTAAACTACTGCACTGCTTCATGGGTTGGCATTTGGGGTGTGAGAGAACAAAGAGCAGGATTCACAGGGCCTATAACACGAGGGCAAACAACTGTGACGGCTCTACCTAACGCATTGTTTCACACTTACATTGAGAGAACGTGGTGCACCGTACCAGGAAACACTGCAATACCAGGTCGATGCGTAGAGTGGAAGGAGCAAGCCCCAATTCCATCTCCCGGTTCCAAAAATCAATTTAATATATGGTCCTCAAATAGAGGACGTATCAGATATTAAACTGATAAGAACAGATACTACACTTGATCTTAGCCAAAAGGCCGAGAAGCGATACCCAACTGGAGGACGACGTGGGATCCTGATTCTGGGCCCTGTGAGTCTGGCTCGTGGGTCAACAGGCTTTCCCTTACTTCAATGTAAATACAAAGGACGCAAGTGTTATTCAATGTTTGATGACTAGGTGGCAACAAAGAGCATGCACTCTAAGGAGAGAACACTATCAAAGGCTAATTCTTCTCATGCGACGTGATTATGGCCAAAAACAAACTCTGAGACTCCTCTTTTGGGACACATGCAAGCTTTCGCAGAGCCAGAAGCCACCATGCAAGATGCCTTCTTCCTTCTCATTGGATTCCCTGGCCGGGAATCGAACCCGGGCCGCGGCGGTGAGAGCGCCGAATCCTAACCACTAGACCACCAGGGACGGGAAATTACTTTGCAACTAGATGGGTTGTCTTGATGAAAGCGGGAAAATACACAGGTTTATCTTGAGGAGCTTTGTTTACACTTTAGAAAACTCAACCAGCCTCTGTTGAGGGAAGGTAGGTCCAAAAACTACACTCTCTCCGCCTCCGAGAGAGTGGCGGAGAGTGTCAGGAAACCACACAAAAAAACTTAAATGTAGATGCCACAATGTCTTGACAAGATTTTGTCCATCTTGGAACACCTCCACAAGAGGGTCATGGATTTGTGTCATCTCTAACAGCCCACAAACTGATAATTAACTGATAATGGCTACTTGGATAAGTCATATTAGCCAGCTTTCCTCCTCACAGCATGCTAGACAAACTGCCCACTTAACACATGACCGTGGACTGAAAAACTGCCAATTGGGTTCATATACTTGCGGGCCGGAAGCTCCTCTTCAAGTCAATAATCTTAGCATCGAATGAAGTCGAGCAGCTGAAAAGAACTACCCCTTTTCTTTCAACACATTACCAGGGGAGAGCGCGAACGCAGTCCCCCACTACCAGAAATTATGCAGTCGAGATTCCCACATTTGGGGAATTCGCAGGGGTCAGCACGGCCCGAGTGCAATGGCTTAGCCTCGCCCTGGGTGAACCACCTTCTTGATCATGGTATCTCCCCTGCCAGGTAAGTATGAGATGGACGTGTCAGAGTCAAGGTCATCCTTCCAACGCCACAGCCCCTGGATTGTGGTGCCTGGGATGAGTGGTTGAGGTTGTTGATTGTTATTCGCATTAGCACAACCTCAGAGGGTGCCAAGTCATTTGACATTCAAAATGCTTTTCTCTTACAGCGGCCGAGAGCAGCAACCACACATATTTCTTCCGAAGAAAGAGCACAACACCGACAAGAATTGCTGCACGTGGAACTGCACTCAGACTGAATTTTGCCAGCAGTTGACAAGAAAGGCATACAATTTGAATCAATTAAACTACTGCACTGCTTCATGGGTTGGCATTTGGGGTGTGAGAGAACAAAGAGCAGGATTCACAGGGCCTATAACACGAGGGCAAACAACTGTGACGGCTCTACCTAACGCAATGTTTCACACTTACATTGACAGAACGTGGTGCACCGTACCAGGAAACACTGCAATACCAGGTCGATGCGTAGAGTGGAAGGAGCAAGCCCCAATTCCATCTCCCGGTTCCAAAAATCAATTTAATATATGGTCCTCAAATAGAGGACGTATCAGATATTAAACTGATAAGAACAGATACTACACTTGATCTTAGCCAAAAGGCCGAGAAGCGATACCCAACTGGAGGACGACGTGGGATCCTGATTCTGGGCCCTGTGAGTCTGGCTCGTGGGTCAACAGGCTTTCCCTTACTTCAATGTAAATACAAAGGACGCAAGTGTTATTCAATGTTTGATGACTAGGTGGCAACAAAGAGCATGCACTCTAAGGAGAGAACACTATCAAAGGCTAATTCTTCTCATGCGACGTGATTATGGCCAAAAACAAACTCTGAGACTCCTCTTTTGGGACACATGCAAGCTTTCGCAGAGCCAGAAGCCACCATGCAAGATGCCTTCTTCCTTCTCATTGGATTCCCTGGCCGGGAATCGAACCCGGGCCGCGGCGGTGAGAGCGCCGAATCCTAACCACTAGACCACCAGGGACGGGATATTACTTTGCAACTAGATGGGTTGTCTTGATGAAAGCAGGAAAATACACAGGTTTATCTTGAGGAGCTTTGTTTACAGCTTAGAAAACTCAACCAGCCTCTGTTGAGGGAAGGTAGGTCCAAAAACTACACTCTCTCCGCCTCCGAGAGAGTGGCGGAGAGTGTCAGGAAACCACACAAAAAAACTTAAATGTAGATGCCACAATGTCTTGACAAGATTTTGTCCATCTTGGAACACCTCCACAAGAGGGTCATGGATTTGTGTCATCTCTAACAGCCCACAAACAGATAATTAACTGATAATGGCTACTTGGATAAGTCACATTAGCCAGCTTTCCTCCTCACAGCATGCTAGACAAACTGCCCACTTAACACATGACCGTGGACTGAAAAACTGCCAATTGGGTTCATATACTTGCGGGCCGGAAGCTCCTCTTCAAGTCAATGATCTTAGCATCGAATGAAGTCGAGCAGCTGAAAAGACTACCCCTTTTCTTTCAACACATTACCAGGGGAGAGCGCGAACGCAGTCCCCCACTACCAGAAATTATGCAGTCGAGATTCCCACATTTGGGGAATTCGCAGGGGTCAGCACGGCCCGAGTGCAATGGCTTAGCCTCGCCCTGGGTGAACCACCTTCTTGATCATGGTATCTCCCCTGCCAGGTAAGTATGAGATGGACGTGTCAGAGTCAAGGTCATCCTTCCAACGCCACAGCCCCTGGATTGTGGTGCCTGGGATGAGTGGTTGAGGTTGTTGATTGTTATTCGCATTAGCACAACCTCAGAGGGTGCCAAGTCATTTGACATTCAAAATGCTTTTCTCTTACAGCGGCCGAGAGCAGCAACCACACATATTTCTTCCGAAGAAAGAGCACAACACCGACAAGAATTGCTGCACGTGGAACTGCACTCAGACTGAATTTTGCCAGCAGTTGACAAGAAAGGCATACAATTTGAATCAATTAAACTACTGCACTGCTTCATGGGTTGGCATTTGGGGTGTGAGAGAACAAAGAGCAGGATTCACAGGGCCTATAACACGAGGGCAAACAACTGTGACGGCTCTACCTAACGCATTGTTTCACACTTACATTGAGAGAACGTGGTGCACCGTACCAGGAAACACTGCAATACCAGGTCGATGCGTAGAGTGGAAGGAGCAAGCCCCAATTCCATCTCCCGGTTCCAAAAATCAATTTAATATATGGTCCTCAAATAGAGGACGTATCAGATATTAAACTGATAAGAACAGATACTACACTTGATCTTAGCCAAAAGGCCGAGAAGCGATACCCAACTGGAGGACGACGTGGGATCCTGATTCTGGGCCCTGTGAGTCTGGCTCGTGGGTCAACAGGCTTTCCCTTACTTCAATGTAAATACAAAGGACGCAAGTGTTATTCAATGTTTGATGACTAGGTGGCAACAAAGAGCATGCACTCTAAGGAGAGAACACTATCAAAGGCTAATTCTTCTCATGCGACGTGATTATGGCCAAAAACAAACTCTGAGACTCCTCTTTTGGGACACATGCAAGCTTTCGCAGAGCCAGAAGCCACCATGCAAGATGCCTTCTTCCTTCTCATTGGATTCCCTGGCCGGGAATCGAACCCGGGCCGCGGCGGTGAGAGCGCCGAATCCTAACCACTAGACCACCAGGGACGGGAAATTACTTTGCAACTAGATGGGTTGTCTTGATGAAAGCGGGAAAATACACAGGTTTATCTTGAGGAGCTTTATTTACACTTTAGAAAACTCAACCAGCCTCTGTTGAGGGAAGGTAGGTCCAAAAACTACACTCTCTCCGCCTCCGAGAGAGTGGCGGAGAGTGTCAGGAAACCACACAAAAAAACTTAAATGTAGATGCCACAATGTCTTGACAAGATTTTGTCCATCTTGGAACACCTCCACAAGAGGGTCATGGATTTGTGTCATCTCTAACAGCCCACAAACTGATAATTAACTGATAATGGCTACTTGGATAAGTCATATTAGCCAGCTTTCCTCCTCACAGCATGCTAGACAAACTGCCCACTTAACACATGACCGTGGACTGAAAAACTGCCAATTGGGTTCATATACTTGCGGGCCGGAAGCTCCTCTTCAAGTCAATAATCTTAGCATCGAATGAAGTCGAGCAGCTGAAAAGAACTACCCCTTTTCTTTCAACACATTACCAGGGGAGAGCGCGAACGCAGTCCCCCACTACCAGAAATTATGCAGTCGAGATTCCCACATTTGGGGAATTCGCAGGGGTCAGCACGGCCCGAGTGCAATGGCTTAGCCTCGCCCTGGGTGAACCACCTTCTTGATCATGGTATCTCCCCTGCCAGGTAAGTATGAGATGGACGTGTCAGAGTCAAGGTCATCCTTCCAACGCCACAGCCCCTGGATTGTGGTGCCTGGGATGAGTGGTTGAGGTTGTTGATTGTTATTCGCATTAGCACAACCTCAGAGGGTGCCAAGTCATTTGACATTCAAAATGCTTTTCTCTTACAGCGGCCGAGAGCAGCAACCACACATATTTCTTCCGAAGAAAGAGCACAACACCGACAAGAATTGCTGCACGTGGAACTGCACTCAGACTGAATTTTGCCAGCAGTTGACAAGAAAGGCATACAATTTGAATCAATTAAACTACTGCACTGCTTCATGGGTTGGCATTTGGGGTGTGAGAGAACAAAGAGCAGGATTCACAGGGCCTATAACACGAGGGCAAACAACTGTGACGGCTCTACCTAACGCAATGTTTCACACTTACATTGACAGAACGTGGTGCACCGTACCAGGAAACACTGCAATACCAGGTCGATGCGTAGAGTGGAAGGAGCAAGCCCCAATTCCATCTCCCAGTTCCAAAAATCAATTTAATATATGGTCCTCAAATAGAGGACGTATCAGATATTAAACTGATAAGAACAGATACTACACTTGATCTTAGCCAAAAGGCCGAGAAGCGATACCCAACTGGAGGACGACGTGGGATCCTGATTCTGGGCCCTGTGAGTCTGGCTCGTGGGTCAACAGGCTTTCCCTTACTTCAATGTAAATACAAAGGACGCAAGTGTTATTCAATGTTTGATGACTAGGTGGCAACAAAGAGCATGCACTCTAAGGGGAGAACACTATCAAAGGCTAATTCTTCTCATGCGACGTGATTATGGCCAAAAACAACTCTGAGACTCCTCTTTTGGGACACATGCAAGCTTTCGCAGAGCCAGAAGCCACCATGCAAGATGCCTTCTTCCTTCTCATTGGATTCCCTGGCCGGGAATCGAACCCGGGCCGCGGCGGTGAGAGCGCCGAATCCTAACCACTAGACCACCAGGGACGGGAAATTACTTTGCAACTAGATGGGTTGTCTTGATGAAAGCGGGAAAATACACAGGTTTATCTTGAGGAGCTTTGTTTACAGCTTAGAAAACTCAACCAGCCTCTGTTGAGGGAAGGTAGGTCCAAAAACTACACTCTCTCCGCCTCCGAGAGAGTGGCGGAGAGTGTCAGGAAACCACACAAAAAAACTTAAATGTAGATGCCACAATGTCTTGACAAGATTTTGTCCATCTTGGAACACCTCCACAAGAGGGTCATGGATTTGTGTCATCTCTAACAGCCCACAAACTGATAATTAACTGATAATGGCTACTTGGATAAGTCACATTAGCCAGCTTTCCTCCTCACAGCATGCTAGACAAACTGCCCACTTAACACATGACCGTGGACTGAAAAACTGCCAATTGGGTTCATATACTTGCGGGCCGGAAGCTCCTCTTCAAGTCAATAATCTTAGCATCGAATGAAGTCGAGCAGCTGAAAAGAACTACCCCTTTTCTTTCAACACATTACCAGGGGAGAGCGCGAACGCAGTCCCCCACTACCAGAAATTATGCAGTCGAGATTCCCACATTTGGGGAATTCGCAGGGGTCAGCACGGCCCGAGTGCAATGGCTTAGCCTCGCCCTGGGTGAACCACCTTCTTGATCATGGTATCTCCCCTGCCAGGTAAGTATGAGATGGACGTGTCAGAGTCAAGGTCATCCTTCCAACGCCACAGCCCCTGGATTGTGGTGCCTGGGATGAGTGGTTGAGGTTGTTGATTGTTATTCGCATTAGCACAACCTCAGAGGGTGCCAAGTCATTTGACATTCAAAATGCTTTTCTCTTACAGCGGCCGAGAGCAGCAACCACACATATTTCTTCCGAAGAAAGAGCACAACACCGACAAGAATTGCTGCACGTGGAACTGCACTCAGACTGAATTTTGCCAGCAGTTGACAAGAAAGGCATACAATTTGAATCAATTAAACTACTGCACTGCTTCATGGGTTGGCATTTGGGGTGTGAGAGAACAAAGAGCAGGATTCACAGGGCCTATAACACGAGGGCAAACAACTGTGACGGCTCTACCTAACACATTGTTTCACACTTACATTGACAGAACGTGGTGCACCGTACCAGGAAACACTGCAATACCAGGTCGATGCGTAGAGTGGAAGGAGCAAGCCCCGGTTCCATCTCCCGGTTCCAAAAATCAATTTAATATATGGTCCTCAAATAGAGGACGTATCAGATATTAAACTGATAAGAACAGATACTACACTTGATCTTAGCCAAAAGGCCGAGAAGCGATACCTAACTGGCGGACGACGTGGGATCCTGATTCTGGGCCCTGTGAGTCTGGCTCGTGGGTCAACAGGCTTTCCCTTACTTCAATGTAAATACAAAGGACGCAAGTGTTATTCAATGTTTGATGACTAGGTGGCAACAAAGAGCATGCACTCTAAGGAGAGAACACTATCAAAGGCTAATTCTTCTCATGCGACGTGATTATGGCCAAAAACAACTCTGAGACTCCTCTTTTGGGACACATGCAAGCTTTCGCAGAGCCAGAAGCCACCATGCAAGATGCCTTCTTCCTTCTCATTGGATTCCCTGGCCGGGAATCGAACCCGGGCCGCGGCGGTGAGAGCGCCGAATCCTAACCACTAGACCACCAGGGACGGGATATTACTTTGCAACTAGATGGGTTGTCTTGATGAAAGCGGGAAAATACACAGGTTTATCTTGAGGAGCTTTGTTTACAGCTTAGAAAACTCAACCAGCCTCTGTTGAGGGAAGGTGGGTCCAAAAACTACACTCTCTCCGCCTCCGAGAGAGTGGCGGAGAGTGTCAGGAAACCACACAAAAAAACTTAAATGTAGATGCCACAATGTCTTGACAAGATTTTGTCCATCTTGGAACACCTCCACAAGAGGGTCATGGATTTGTGTCATCTCTAACAGCCCACAAACTGATAATTAACTGATAATGGCTACTTGGATAAGTCACATTAGCCAGCTTTCCTCCTCACAGCATGCTAGACAAACTGCCCACTTAACACATGACCGTGGACTGAAAAACTGCCAATTGGGTTCATATACTTGCGGGCCGGAAGCTCCTCTTCAAGTCAATAATCTTAGCATCGAATGAAGTCGAGCAGCTGAAAAGACTACCCCTTTTCTTTCAACACATTACCAGGGGAGAGCGCGAACGCAGTCCCCCACTACCAGAAATTATGCAGTCGAGATTCCCACATTTGGGGAATTCGCAGGGGTCAGCACGGCCCGAGTGCAATGGCTTAGCCTCGCCCTGGGTGAACCACCTTCTTGATCATGGTATCTCCCCTGCCAGGTAAGTATGAGATGGACGTGTCAGAGTCAAGGTCATCCTTCCAACGCCACAGCCCCTGGATTGTGGTGCCTGGGATGAGTGGTTGAGGTTGTTGATTGTTATTCGCATTAGCACAACCTCAGAGGGTGCCAAGTCATTTGACATTCAAAATGCTTTTCTCTTACAGCGGCCGAGAGCAGCAACCACACATATTTCTTCCGAAGAAAGAGCACAACACCGACAAGAATTGCTGCACGTGGAACTGCACTCAGACTGAATTTTGCCAGCAGTTGACAAGAAAGGCATACAATTTGAATCAATTAAACTACTGCACTGCTTCATGGGTTGGCATTTGGGGTGTGAGAGAACAAAGAGCAGGATTCACAGGGCCTATAACACGAGGGCAAACAACTGTGACGGCTCTACCTAACGCAATGTTTCACACTTACATTGACAGAACGTGGTGCACCGTACCAGGAAACACTGCAATACCAGGTCGATGCGTAGAGTGGAAGGAGCAAGCCCCAATTCCATCTCCCGGTTCCAAAAATCAATTTAATATATGGTCCTCAAATAGAGGACGTATCAGATATTAAACTGATAAGAACAGATACTACACTTGATCTTAGCCAAAAGGCCGAGAAGCGATACCCAACTGGAGGACGACGTGGGATCCTGATTCTGGGCCCTGTGAGTCTGGCTCGTGGGTCAACAGGCTTTCCCTTACTTCAATGTAAATACAAAGGACGCAAGTGTTATTCAATGTTTGATGACTAGGTGGCAACAAAGAGCATGCACTCTAAGGGGAGAACACTATCAAAGGCTAATTCTTCTCATGCGACGTGATTATGGCCAAAAACAACTCTGAGACTCCTCTTTTGGGACACATGCAAGCTTTCGCAGAGCCAGAAGCCACCATGCAAGATGCCTTCTTCCTTCTCATTGGATTCCCTGGCCGGGAATCGAGCCCGGGCCGCGGCGGTGAGAGCGCCGAATCCTAACCACTAGACCACCAGGGACGGGAAATTACTTTGCAACTAGATGGGTTGTCTTGATGAAAGCGGGAAAATACACAGGTTTATCTTGAGGAGCTTTGTTTACAGCTTAGAAAACTCAACCAGCCTCTGTTGAGGGAAGGTAGGTCCAAAAACTACACTCTCTCCGCCTCCGAGAGAGTGGCGGAGAGTGTCAGGAAACCACACAAAAAAACTTAAATGTAGATGCCACAATGTCTTGACAAGATTTTGTCCATCTTGGAACACCTCCACAAGAGGGTCATGGATTTGTGTCATCTCTAACAGCCCACAAACTGATAATTAACTGATAATGGCTACTTGGATAAGTCACATTAGCCAGCTTTCCTCCTCACAGCATGCTAGACAAACTGCCCACTTAACCCATGACCGTGGACTGAAAAACTGCCAATTGGGTTCATATACTTGCGGGCCGGAAGCTCCTCTTCAAGTCAATAATCTTAGCATCAAATGAAGTCGAGCAGCTGAAAAGAACTGCCCTTTTCTTTCAACACATTACCAGGGGAGAGCGCGAACGCAGTCCCCCACTACCAGAAATTATGCAGTCGAGATTCCCACATTTTGGGAATTCGCAGGGGTCAGCACGGCCCGAGTGCAATGGCTTAGCCTCGCCCTGGGTGAACCACCTTCTGGATCATGGTATCTCCCCTGCCAGGTAAGTATGAGATGGACGTGTCAGAGTCAAGGTCATCCTTCCAACGCCACAGCCCCTGGATTGTGGTGCCTGGGATGAGTGGTTGAGGTTGTTGATTGTCATTCGCATTAGCACAACCTCAGAGGGTGCCAAGTCATTTGACATTCAAAATGCTTTTCTCTTACAGCGGCCGAGAGCAGCAACCACACATATTTCTTCCGAAGAAAGAGCACAACACCGACAAGAATTGCTGCACGTGGAACTGCACTCAGACTGAATTTTGCCAGCAGTTGACAAGAAAGGCATACAATTTGAATCAATTAAACTACTGCACTGCTTCATGGGTTGGCATTTGGGGTGTGAGAGAACAAAGAGCAGGATTCACAGGGCCTATAACACGAGGGCAAACAACTGTGACGGCTCTACCTAACGCAATGTTTCACACTTACATTGACAGAACGTGGTGCACCGTACCAGGAAACACTGCAATACCAGGTCGATGCGTAGAGTGGAAGGAGCAAGCCCCAATTCCATCTCCCGGTTCCAAAAATCAATTTAATATATGGTCCTCAAATAGAGGACGTATCAGATATTAAACTGATAAGAACAGATACTACACTTGATCTTAGCCAAAAGGCCGAGAAGCGATACCCAACTGGAGGACGACGTGGGATCCTGATTCTGGGCCCTGTGAGTCTGGCTCGTGGGTCAACAGGCTTTCCCTTACTTCAATGTAAATACAAAGGACGCAAGTGTTATTCAATGTTTGATGACTAGGTGGCAACAAAGAGCATGCACTCTAAGGAGAGAACACTATCAAAGGCTAATTCTTCTCATGCGACGTGATTATGGCCAAAAACAACTCTGAGACTCCTCTTTTGGGACACATGCAAGCTTTCGCAGAGCCAGAAGCCACCATGCAAGATGCCTTCTTCCTTCTCATTGGATTCCCTGGCCGGGAATCGAACCCGGGCCGCGGCGGTGAGAGCGCCGAATCCTAACCACTAGACCACCAGGGACGGGAAATTACTTTGCAACTAGATGGGTTGTCTTGATGAAAGCGGGAAAATACACAGGTTTATCTTGAGGAGCTTTGTTTACAGCTTAGAAAACTCAACCAGCCTCTGTTGAGGGAAGGTAGGTCCAAAAACTACACTCTCTCCGCCTCCGAGAGAGTGGCGGAGAGTGTCAGGAAACCACACAAAAAAACTTAAATGTAGATGCCACAATGTCTTGACAAGATTTTGTCCATCTTGGAACACCTCCACAAGAGGGTCATGGATTTGTGTCATCTCTAACAGCCCACAAACTGATAATTAACTGATAATGGCTACTTGGATAAGTCACATTAGCCAGCTTTCCTCCTCACAGCATGCTAGACAAACTGCCCACTTAACACATGACCGTGGACTGAAAAACTGCCAATTGGGTTCATATACTTGCGGGCCGGAAGCTCCTCTTCAAGTCAATAATCTTAGCATCGATTGAAGTCGAGCAGCTGAAAAGAACTACCCCTTTTCTTTCAACACATTACCAGGGGAGAGCGCGAACGCAGTCCCCCACTACCAGAAATTATGCAGTCGAGATTCCCACATTTGGGGAATTCGCAGGGGTCAGCACGGCCCGAGTGCAATGGCTTAGCCTCGCCCTGGGTGAACCACCTTCTGGATCATGGTATCTCCCCTGCCAGGTAAGTATGAGATGGACGTGTCAGAGTCAAGGTCATCCTTCCAACGCCACAGCCCCTGGATTGTGGTGCCTGGGATGAGTGGTTGAGGTTGTTGATTGTCATTCGCATTAGCACAACCTCAGAGGGTGCCAAGTCATTTGACATTCAAAATGCTTTTCTCTTACAGCGGCCGAGAGCAGCAACCACACATATTTCTTCCGAAGAAAGAGCACAACACCGACAAGAATTGCTGCACGTGGAACTGCACTCAGACTGAATTTTGCCAGCAGTTGACAAGAAAGGCATACAATTTGAATCAATTAAACTACTGCACTGCTTCATGGGTTGGCATTTGGGGTGTGAGAGAACAAAGAGCAGGATTCACAGGGCCTATAACACGAGGGCAAACAACTGTGACGGCTCTACCTAACGCAATGTTTCACACTTACATTGACAGAACGTGGTGCACCGTACCAGGAAACACTGCAATACCAGGTCGATGCGTAGAGTGGAAGGAGCAAGCCCCAATTCCATCTCCCGGTTCCAAAAATCAATTTAATATATGGTCCTCAAATAGAGGACGTATCAGATATTAAACTGATAAGAACAGATACTACACTTGATCTTAGCCAAAAGGCCGAGAAGCGATACCCAACTGGAGGACGACGTGGGATCCTGATTCTGGGCCCTGTGAGTCTGGCTCGTGGGTCAACAGGCTTTCCCTTACTTCAATGTAAATACAAAGGACGCAAGTGTTATTCAATGTTTGATGACTAGGTGGCAACAAAGAGCATGCACTCTAAGGAGAGAACACTATCAAAGGCTAATTCTTCTCATGCGACGTGATTATGGCCAAAAACAACTCTGAGACTCCTCTTTTGGGACACATGCAAGCTTTCGCAGAGCCAGAAGCCACCATGCAAGATGCCTTCTTCCTTCTCATTGGATTCCCTGGCCGGGAATCGAACCCGGGCCGCGGCGGTGAGAGCGCCGAATCCTAACCACTAGACCACCAGGGACGGGAAATTACTTTGCAACTAGATGGGTTGTCTTGATGAAAGCGGGAAAATACACAGGTTTATCTTGAGGAGCTTTGTTTACAGCTTAGAAAACTCAACCAGCCTCTGTTGAGGGAAGGTAGGTCCAAAAACTACACTCTCTCCGCCTCCGAGAGAGTGGCGGAGAGTGTCAGGAAACCACACAAAAAAACTTAAATGTAGATGCCACAATGTCTTGACAAGATTTTGTCCATCTTGGAACACCTCCACAAGAGGGTCATGGATTTGTGTCATCTCTAACAGCCCACAAACTGATAATTAACTGATAATGGCTACTTGGATAAGTCACATTAGCCAGCTTTCCTCCTCACAGCATGCTAGACAAACTGCCCACTTAACACATGACCGTGGACTGAAAAACTGCCAATTGGGTTCATATACTTGCGGGCCGGAAGCTCCTCTTCAAGTCAATAATCTTAGCATCGAATGAAGTCGAGCAGCTGAAAAGAACTACCCCTTTTCTTTCAACACATTACCAGGGGAGAGCGCGAACGCAGTCCCCCACTACCAGAAATTATGCAGTCGAGATTCCCACATTTGGGGAATTCGCAGGGGTCAGCACGGCCCGAGTGCAATGGCTTAGCCTCGCCCTGGGTGAACCACCTTCTGGATCATGGTATCTCCCCTGCCAGGTAAGTATGAGATGGACGTGTCAGAGTCAAGGTCATCCTTCCAACGCCACAGCCCCTGGATTGTGGTGCCTGGGATGAGTGGTTGAGGTTGTTGATTGTCATTCGCATTAGCACAACCTCAGAGGGTGCCAAGTCATTTGACATTCAAAATGCTTTTCTCTTACAGCGGCCGAGAGCAGCAACCACACATATTTCTTCCGAAGAAAGAGCACAACACCGACAAGAATTGCTGCACATGGAACTGCACTCAGACCTTACTTCAATGTAAATACAAAGGACGCAAGTGTTATTCAATGTTTGATGACTAGGTGGCAACAAAGAGCATGCACTCTAAGGAGAGAACACTATCAAAGGCTAATTCTTCTCATGCGACGTGATTATGGCCAAAAACAACTCTGAGACTCCTCTTTTGGGACACATGCAAGCTTTCGCAGAGCCAGAAGCCACCATGCAAGATGCCTTCTTCCTTCTCATTGGATTCCCTGGCCGGGAATCGAACCCGGGCCGCGGCGGTGAGAGCGCCGAATCCTAACCACTAGACCACCAGGGACGGGAAATTACTTTGCAACTAGATGGGTTGTCTTGATGAAAGCGGGAAAATACACAGGTTTATCTATAGGAGCTTTGTTTACAGCTTAGAAAACTCAACCAGCCTCTGTTGAGGGAAGGTAGGTCCAAAAACTACACTCTCTCCGCCTCCAAGAGAGTGGCGGAGAGTGTCAGGAAACCACACAAAAAAACTTAAATGTAGATGCCACAATGTCTTGACAAGATTTTGTCCATCTTGGAACACCTCCACAAGAGGGTCATGGATTTGTGTCATCTCTAACAGCCCACAAACTGATAATTAACTGATAATGGCTACTTGGATAAGTCACATTAGCCAGCTTTCCTCCTCACAGCATGCTAGACAAACTGCCCACTTAACACATGACCGTGGACTGAAAAACTGCCAATTGGGTTCATATACTTGCGGGCCGGAAGCTCCTCTTCAAGTCAATAATCTTAGCATCAAATGAAGTCGAGCAGCTGAAAAGAACTGCCCTTTTCTTTCAACACATTACCAGGGGAGAGCGCGAACGCAGTCCCCCACTACCAGAAATTATGCAGTCGAGATTCCCACATTTGGGGAATTCGCAGGGGTCAGCACGGCCCGAGTGCAATGGCTTAGCCTCGCCCTGGGTGAACCACCTTCTTGATCATGGTATCTCCCCTGCCAGGTAAGTATGAGATGGACGTGTCAGAGTCAAGGTCATCCTTCCAACGCCACAGCCCCTGGATTGTGGTGCCTGGGATGAGTGGTTGAGGTTGTTGATTGTTATTCGCATTAGCACAACCTCAGAGGGTGCCAAGTCATTTGACATTCAAAATGCTTTTCTCTTACAGCGGCCGAGAGCAGCAACCACACATATTTCTTCCGAAGAAAGAGCACAACACCGACAAGAATTGCTGCACGTGGAACTGCACTCAGACTGAATTTTGCCAGCAGTTGACAAGAAAGGCATACAATTTGAATCAATTAAACTACTGCACTGCTTCATGGGTTGGCATTTGGGGTGTGAGAGAACAAAGAGCAGGATTCACAGGGCCTATAACACGAGGGCAAACAACTGTGACGGCTCTACCTAACGCAATGTTTCACACTTACATTGACAGAACGTGGTGCACCGTACCAGGAAACACTGCAATACCAGGTCGATGCGTAGAGTGGAAGGAGCAAGCCCCAATTCCATCTCCCGGTTCCAAAAATCAATTTAATATATGGTCCTCAAATAGAGGACGTATCAGATATTAAACTGATAAGAACAGATACTACACTTGATCTTAGCCAAAAGGCCGAGAAGCGATACCCAACTGGAGGACGACGTGGGATCCTGATTCTGGGCCCTGTGAGTCTGGCTCGTGGGTCAACAGGCTTTCCCTTACTTCAATGTAAATACAAAGGACGCAAGTGTTATTCAATGTTTGATGACTAGGTGGCAACAAAGAGCATGCACTCTAAGGAGAGAACACTATCAAAGGCTAATTCTTCTCATGCGACGTGATTATGGCCAAAAACAACTCTGAGACTCCTCTTTTGGGACACATGCAAGCTTTCGCAGAGCCAGAAGCCACCATGCAAGATGCCTTCTTCCTTCTCATTGGATTCCCTGGCCGGGAATCGAACCCGGGCCGCGGCGGTGAGAGCGCCGAATCCTAACCACTAGACCACCAGGGACGGGAAATTACTTTGCAACTAGATGGGTTGTCTTGATGAAAGCGGGAAAATACACAGGTTTATCTTGAGGAGCTTTGTTTACAGCTTAGAAAACTCAACCAGCCTCTGTTGAGGGAAGGTAGGTCCAAAAACTACACTCTCTCCGCCTCCGAGAGAGTGGCGGAGAGTGTCAGGAAACCACACAAAAAAACTTAAATGTAGATGCCACAATGTCTTGACAAGATTTTGTCCATCTTGGAACACCTCCACAAGAGGGTCATGGATTTGTGTCATCTCTAACAGCCCACAAACTGATAATTAACTGATAATGGCTACTTGGATAAGTCACATTAGCCAGCTTTCCTCCTCACAGCATGCTAGACAAACTGCCCACTTAACACATGACCGTGGACTGAAAAACTGCCAATTGGGTTCATATACTTGCGGGCCGGAAGCTCCTCTTCAAGTCAATAATCTTAGCATCGAATGAAGTCGAGCAGCTGAAAAGAACTACCCCTTTTCTTTCAACACATTACCAGGGGAGAGCGCGAACGCAGTCCCCCACTACCAGAAATTATGCAGTCGAGATTCCCACATTTGGGGAATTCGCAGGGGTCAGCACGGCCCGAGTGCAATGGCTTAGCCTCGCCCTGGGTGAACCACCTTCTGGATCATGGTATCTCCCCTGCCAGGTAAGTATGAGATGGACGTGTCAGAGTCAAGGTCATCCTTCCAACGCCACAGCCCCTGGATTGTGGTGCCTGGGATGAGTGGTTGAGGTTGTTGATTGTCATTCGCATTAGCACAACCTCAGAGGGTGCCAAGTCATTTGACATTCAAAATGCTTTTCTCTTACAGCGGCCGAGAGCAGCAACCACACATATTTCTTCCGAAGAAAGAGCACAACACCGACAAGAATTGCTGCACATGGAACTGCACTCAGACCTTACTTCAATGTAAATACAAAGGACGCAAGTGTTATTCAATGTTTGATGACTAGGTGGCAACAAAGAGCATGCACTCTAAGGAGAGAACACTATCAAAGGCTAATTCTTCTCATGCGACGTGATTATGGCCAAAAACAACTCTGAGACTCCTCTTTTGGGACACATGCAAGCTTTCGCAGAGCCAGAAGCCACCATGCAAGATGCCTTCTTCCTTCTCATTGGATTCCCTGGCCGGGAATCGAACCCGGGCCGCGGCGGTGAGAGCGCCGAATCCTAACCACTAGACCACCAGGGACGGGAAATTACTTTGCAACTAGATGGGTTGTCTTGATGAAAGCGGGAAAATACACAGGTTTATCTATAGGAGCTTTGTTTACAGCTTAGAAAACTCAACCAGCCTCTGTTGAGGGAAGGTAGGTCCAAAAACTACACTCTCTCCGCCTCCAAGAGAGTGGCGGAGAGTGTCAGGAAACCACACAAAAAAACTTAAATGTAGATGCCACAATGTCTTGACAAGATTTTGTCCATCTTGGAACACCTCCACAAGAGGGTCATGGATTTGTGTCATCTCTAACAGCCCACAAACTGATAATTAACTGATAATGGCTACTTGGATAAGTCACATTAGCCAGCTTTCCTCCTCACAGCATGCTAGACAAACTGCCCACTTAACACATGACCGTGGACTGAAAAACTGCCAATTGGGTTCATATACTTGCGGGCCGGAAGCTCCTCTTCAAGTCAATAATCTTAGCATCAAATGAAGTCGAGCAGCTGAAAAGAACTGCCCTTTTCTTTCAACACATTACCAGGGGAGAGCGCGAACGCAGTCCCCCACTACCAGAAATTATGCAGTCGAGATTCCCACATTTGGGGAATTCGCAGGGGTCAGCACGGCCCGAGTGCAATGGCTTAGCCTCGCCCTGGGTGAACCACCTTCTTGATCATGGTATCTCCCCTGCCAGGTAAGTATGAGATGGACGTGTCAGAGTCAAGGTCATCCTTCCAACGCCACAGCCCCTGGATTGTGGTGCCTGGGATGAGTGGTTGAGGTTGTTGATTGTTATTCGCATTAGCACAACCTCAGAGGGTGCCAAGTCATTTGACATTCAAAATGCTTTTCTCTTACAGCGGCCGAGAGCAGCAACCACACATATTTCTTCCGAAGAAAGAGCACAACACCGACAAGAATTGCTGCACGTGGAACTGCACTCAGACTGAATTTTGCCAGCAGTTGACAAGAAAGGCATACAATTTGAATCAATTAAACTACTGCACTGCTTCATGGGTTGGCATTTGGGGTGTGAGAGAACAAAGAGCAGGATTCACAGGGCCTATAACACGAGGGCAAACAACTGTGACGGCTCTACCTAACACATTGTTTCACACTTACATTGACAGAACGTGGTGCACCGTACCAGGAAACACTGCAATACCAGGTCGATGCGTAGAGTGGAAGGAGCAAGCCCCGGTTCCATCTCCCGGTTCCAAAAATCAATTTAATATATGGTCCTCAAATAGAGGACGTATCAGATATTAAACTGATAAGAACAGATACTACACTTGATCTTAGCCAAAAGGCCGAGAAGCGACACCTAACTGGCGGACGACGTGGGATCCTGATTCTGGGCCCTGTGAGTCTGGCTCGTGGGTCAACAGGCTTTCCCTTACTTCAATGTAAATACAAAGGACGCAAGTGTTATTCAATGTTTGATGACTAGGTGGCAACAAAGAGCATGCACTCTAAGGAGAGAACACTATCAAAGGCTAATTCTTCTCATGCGACGTGATTATGGCCAAAAACAACTCTGAGACTCCTCTTTTGGGACACATGCAAGCTTTCGCAGAGCCAGAAGCCACCATGCAAGATGCCTTCTTCCTTCTCATTGGATTCCCTGGCCGGGAATCGAACCCGGGCCGCGGCGGTGAGAGCGCCGAATCCTAACCACTAGGCCACCAGGGACGGGATATTACTTTGCAACTAGATGGGTTGTCTTGATGAAAGCGGGAAAATACACAGGTTTATCTTGAGGAGCTTTGTTTACAGCTTAGAAAACTCAACCAGCCTCTGTTGAGGGAAGGTAGGTCCAAAAACTACACTCTCTCCGCCTCCGAGAGAGTGGCGGAGAGTGTCAGGAAACCACACAAAAAAACTTAAATGTAGATGCCACAATGTCTTGACAAGATTTTGTCCATCTTGGAACACCTCCACAAGAGGGTCATGGATTTGTGTCATCTCTAACAGCCCACAAACTGATAATTAACTGATAATGGCTACTTGGATAAGTCACATTAGCCAGCTTTCCTCCTCACAGCATGCTAGACAAACTGCCCACTTAACACATGACCGTGGACTGAAAAACTGCCAATTGGGTTCATATACTTGCGGGCTGGAAGCTCCTCTTCAAGTCAATAATCTTAGCATCGAATGAAGTCGAGCAGCTGAAAAGAACTGCCCTTTTCTTTCAACACATTACCAGGGGAGAGCGCGAACGCAGTCCCCCACTACCAGAAATTATGCAGTCGAGATTCCCACATTTGGGGAATTCGCAGGGGTCAGCACGGCCCGAGTGCAATGGCTTAGCCTCACCCTGGGTGAACCACCTTCTTGATCATGGTATCTCCCCTGCCAGGTAAGTATGAGATGGACGTGTCAGAGTCAAGGTCATCCTTCCAACGCCACAGCCCCTGGATTGTGGTGCCTGGGATGAGTGGTTGAGGTTGTTGATTGTTATTCGCATTAGCACAACCTCAGAGGGTGCCAAGTCATTTGACATTCAAAATGCTTTTCTCTTACAGCGGCCGAGAGCAGCAACCACACATATTTCTTCCGAAGAAAGATCACAACACCGACAAGAATTGCTGCACGTGGAACTGCACTCAGACCTTACTTCAATGTAAATACAAAGGACGCAAGTGTTATTCAATGTTTGATGACTAGGTGGCAACAAAGAGCATGCACTCTAAGGAGAGAACACTATCAAAGGCTAATTCTTCTCATGCGACGTGATTATGGCCAAAAACAACTCTGAGACTCCTCTTTTGGGACACATGCAAGCTTTCGCAGAGCCAGAAGCCACCATGCAAGATGCCTTCTTCCTTCTCATTGGATTCCCTGGCCGGGAATCGAACCCGGGCCGTGGTGGTGAGAGCGCCGAATCCTAACCACTAGACCACCAGGGACGGGAAATTACTTTGCAACTAGATGGGTTGTCTTGATGAAAGCGGGAAAATACACAGGTTTATCTTGAGGAGCTTTGTTTACAGCTTAGAAAACTCAACCAGCCTCTGTTGAGGGAAGGTAGGTCCAAAAACTACACTCTCTCCGCCTCCGAGAGAGTGGTGGAGAGTGTCAGGAAACCACACAAAAAAACTTAAATGTAGATGCCACAATGTCTTGACAAGATTTTGTCCATCTTGGAACACCTCCACAAGAGGGTCACGGATTTGTGTCATCTCTAACAGCCCACAAACTGATAATTAACTGATAATGGCTACTTGGATAAGTCACATTAGCCAGCTTTCCTCCTCACAGCATGCTAGACAAACTGCCCACTTAACACATGACCGTGGACTGAAAAACTGCCAATTGGGTTCATATACTTGCGGGCCGGAAGCTCCTCTTCAAGTCAATAATCTTAGCATCGAATGAAGTCGAGCAGCTGAAAAGAACTGCCCTTTTCTTTCAACACATTACCAGGGGAGAGCGCGAACGCAGTCCCCCACTACCAGAAATTATGCACTCGAGATTCCCACATTTGGGGAATTCGCAGGGGTCAGCACGGCCCGAGTGCAATGGCTTAGCCTCGCCCTGGGTGAACCACCTTCTTGATCATGGTATCTCCCCTGCCAGGTAAGTATGAGATGGACGTGTCAGAGTCAAGGTCATCCTTCCAACGCCACAGCCCCTGGATTGTGGTGCCTGGGATGAGTGGTTGAGGTTGTTGATTGTTATTCGCATTAGCACAACCTCAGAGGGTGCCAAGTCATTTGACATTCAAAATGCTTTTCTCTTACAGCGGCCGAGAGCAGCAACCACACATATTTCTTCCGAAGAAAGAGCACAACACCGACAAGAATTGCTGCACGTGGAACTGCACTCAGACTGAATTTTGCCAGCAGTTGACAAGAAAGGCATACAATTTGAATCAATTAAACTACTGCACTACTTCATGGGTTGGCATTTGGGGTGTGAGAGAACAAAGAGCAGGATTCGCAGGGCCTACAACACGAGGGCACACAACTGTGACGGCTCTACCTAACGCATTGTTTCACACTTACATTGACAGAACGTGGTGCACCGTACCAGGAAACACTGCAATACCAGGTCGATGCGTAGAGTGGAAGGAGCAAGCCCCAATTCCATCTCCCGGTTCCAAAAATCAATTTAATATATGGTCCTCAAATAGAGAACGTATCAGATATTAAACTGATAAGAACAGATACTACACTTGATCTTAGCCAAAAGGCCGAGAAGCGATGCATAACTAGAGGACGACGTGGGATCCTGATTCTGGGCCCTGTGAGTCTGGCTCATGGGTCAACAGGCTTTCCCTTACTTCAATGTAAATACAAAGGACGCAAGTGTTATTCAATGTTTGATGACTAGGTGGCAACAAAGAGCATGCACTCAAAGCAGAGAACACTATCAAAGGCTAATTCTTCTCATGCGACGTGATTATGGCCAAAAACAACTCTGAGTCTCCTCTTTTGGGACACATGCAAGCTTTCGCAGAGCCAGAAGCCACCATGCAAGATGCCTTCATCCTTCTCATTGGATTCCCTGGCCGGGAATCGAACCCGGGCCGCGGCGGTGAGAGCGCCGAATCCTAACCACTAGACCACCAGGGACGGGAAAGTTAGGGTAAATAAACAAAGGTTGTGAAGATTAACCTGTGTATTTTCCCACTAGTATCTGTTCTTATCAGATCTCTTTTGCTCTTGTTTTAAGACTGTGATCCCTTCATGTCAGTGGTTAAGTCATTGTCCACCTGTGGTTTCAATTTTAAGCTACAAAAAATTGGAAGATATTCTCAAATGGCAGCATCTTCAATAGTTGAAAACTTTTCGCACACAGGAATCCATTGCATAAGATAAAAACACCTGTTTTAAGGAGACCAAGGCTGTTTGATTTATTGTACACCATTTTCTGTTCCAGAACTTTTCACCCTCTCCTTTACTGCCATCACCTTAGTTTGTGTTTTTGTTGTTTTTTTCTCTCTGTTCTTTAGTTATCTAGATTACTTTCTTGTGCACCCACCACATTTTCTGTGGTGCCTCCATTATGTCGGCAAACAATGCTGGCATACGGAGGCACCACAGTGTCCGTTTTGCCTTCAAAGAAATAGAGGGAAAGCCCCATGGGATGTCAAGACTTGATTTTTCCAGGAAACTAGTCCAACAAACTTTACAGTTTAAACCAGACGATATAAATTGCATTGTTTCATTAGCTTTGAATAAAGGCTTTGATGTACGTTTTCGTTCAGCTGTAGCTGTAGGACTTTTGGACAAGATTTGAAAATGTTAAACCTCAGTTTTCTGCTTTCAGTGTTGAGAAACTAACTGATAATGCCCATAAAACAGTTATTCTCAAAATGTTCAATGAGACAGTGAATGCAGAGGACATTTGTTTGTGGCTGGGTAGATACTGCACTGTTCAAGGCCAGACTATGAAGGTGAGAGATGAAGATGGCATTTGGAACTGTGCCTGGAGGGTCCCTATTCAACAATGGCTTGACCCCCAAGGTTTCCAGGGTCTGAAACATATACCATCTATGATAGTTCTGGGAAATAACAGAGGCTACATTTACTACCAGGGTCAGCCAAAACTCTGCCGCAAGTGCGGTGAGCACGGCCACCTGGTAGAGGCATGTGAGATAATTATTTGTGGGAAATGTAGAGAGATTGGACATACTTTCGAAGAATGCACCAATGGCCGAACATGTAATCTTTGTGGTGATTCAAATCATCTCTTCATAGATTGCCCCAAATCCTTTTTCAACAAACTAAAAGCAGAAAAGTGCTCTAAAAGGAGAGAAAATGGAACAAGAGAGGAGAAAATGGAAGACGGAACTGGAAATCCAAACTTCTCTCAAACCTCTCTGATTAGAAGACACAAATCAGGTGAGATCAGAGAGGGGGAGTGTCCTGTAACTCCCTCTACTCCTCCCCCTCCTTCTCAAAATGAAAGTAAAGGTAAAAATGGAAAGGAAAGACCAGATTTCGAACGTGACAAAGAAAATATGGAGTGCAAAGTCATTGGCAAAGAGAGCCAGGAGTTCCAAGAGTTCATCTTTGGAGGAATCAAGAGTCTTCCCCTCCAACCAGCCAAACAAAGTCTCATTTTTAAGTATAGCTCTGCAGTCAACCCCGAAAGAAATGAAACACAAGGTAAAAGGAAAGCTACAAAGAAAAGCTAAAAGTTCCCAATGTTTTTAGACACAAAAATGATCCATCTGGCCTTTTAAAGTGCCATACCATGTTATTTTAACAATACATATGACACTCATTTTCTCAACCATAAATGTAAGAAGTGTAAAGTCACAGGTTAGAGCCCAGACAGTTGTATCCACTCTCTTCTCTTTTAAAGCGGATGTGTTTTTGATACAGGAGTGTAGCCTCCCTTTTTTAAAATATTACAGGGAGTGGGAAGATCTATGGCCAGGAACATCTATATGGAGTGGATCAAACGAACACAAAAATGATGGAGTAGCCATTTTAATAAAAAACCCTTTGATCTTGGTGAAGGGAAGCACTGTGGTGAGAAATGGCCGGGCACTATTAGTACACCTAACTTTTATGGGTAAGGATTTTAAGGTCTTAAATATTTATGGTTTTAATGACAAAAATGACAGGTATGACCTTTTAGAAAAATTGCAGTCCCACATGCTAGGTAGGATTCCTTTAGTTGTGGGCGGGGATTTTAATTGTGTTTTAAACAAAAATTATCGAAAAAGAACAGCGGAAGACTTCAAGTTTGACAAAACTTTGGTTTTATTTCAAACTGAAACTTTTAGACTGTTTTAAAAGCATGCATCCCAGAGAGGAGGGCTTCACCTGGTTTAGTGGTGACGGTACCAAAGCCTTTCGCATTGATTATATTTTATCACGGGATTGCTCACCAACAGATGCAAGTTTGACTCCTGTTTTCTTCTCTGATCACACAATGTTCTCCTGCACCCTATCACTATCTACCGGTGTGACTTTAGGTAGTGGTCTGTTGAAACTCAACTGTTCCCTATTAGAAGATAGGGAGTTAGTTAGCCAGTACAGGGAGCGGTATCAGGAGTGGCAGACCCTTCAAGACCTATACAATACACATGCACACTGGTGGGAAATGGTGACGGGTAGGACCCAGACTTTCTTTAGACAGGCAGGGAAGAGGAAAAAAGACAGAGAAAACAGACGCATGTTGGGACTGCAGAAACGTCTCCAACGTTATTTTACCCTAAACCAAAAAGGGATGGATTTTAATGATGAAATTAAAAATGTAAAAAGAGAGATGTTGGCTTTAGCAGAAACTAAAAGTAAAGGTATCCTTTTAAGAAGCAAAGAAAAGAAAATTGTCAAGAAAGGGGGGACTATTGGAAGCTTGAAGACAGAAGAGCGGCGCCTGGTCGATGAAGCTAATGAAATTAACGAAATGATCGAAATTTTTTATGAAAACCTGTACCGTGAAAAACCGGTCAAAATGGACATCATGAGTGAAATCTTAAAGGTTATAGAACATGCAGTAGAGCAGTGATTCTCAACTGGTGACCCACTTTTGGGTCGCGGACCCGTTTTCAGTAGTTCGCAGGCCTTTGCCGGGGCAATAAAAAATGTTAAAAAAATAATAATAATCTGGGCTTTTATTTTGCAGAGCGTTTTTTATGCAGCGGAGTGCCGTCTATTCACACTCCTTAACAGTAAGTGGCGATAACGCCCTGTAATGCTAATTGACACCCGCCATTTCACAGCATAGAAGAAGACTTGCAAAGTTTGTTTTTAAAAGTGAATTGAGCATGGCGAAACATAAATACGACACAGAATATATTAAATATGGGTTCTGCTACATTGAGGAAAACAAAGGACAAAAACCTCAGTGTGTTTTGTGCAGCGAGGTGTTGGCACAAGAAAGCATGAAGCCTTTAAAACTCAAGCGGTATCTGGAAACAAAACATACCTCTCTCAAAGATGTGTACGATCTGGGTGTGTCCGACCATAAGGCCGTCTCCATGGAATTGTCGCTTTTGTCATCCCTCACTAAGCCCAAACGACAAATCTACTTCAGGAATTTGAAAAACATCAACTCAGAAACCATGAGAGTCGACCTCCAGCATCTTCTTTCTGACAACTTTATATAAGCAAATGGCTCACTAGATTTTTACAATAAATCCCTGAGTAGCATCCTGGATCGTCACGCCCCTGTAAAAACTAGAACAGTCACCTTCTCCCGCTCAGCCCCCTGGTTCACCAGCGATCTACGGGAAATGAAGGCAGCTGGGCGTGTCCTTGAGCGGCGTTACAAGGCTTCAGGTCTTACTGTCCACAAGCTAGCCTTTCGGGAACACCAAAAGGCCTACTCAAAGTCCCTTAGAGAGGCTCGGTCACTGTTCTACTCCAACATCATCAAAACCAGTCCTGGAAATTCTAAGCAGCTGTTTTCCACTATCAATCATCTTCTTAAACCACAAACTCTCCCACTTACAGAAATTACAGAAGAGCACTGTAATAATTTCATGGCTTTCTTCAAATCAAAAATTGACTCAATCCGTTCTGTCCTTTCTGGTTCCTCCTCTCTACCTATCCAGTCTGCTTACTCACAGTTTAAAATCTCCCAGCCTCTAATGTGTTTCCCAGAAATCTCACAGCAGGAGGTTGAGGTTATTATCAGGACAATGAAATCCTCCACCTGTGCCCTCGACCCCTTTCCTACGGCCCTAGTGAAAACTAATATCTCTTCCATCAGTCCCCTGATCACCGCTGTTATAAATCAATCCCTCCAGGCTGGCTTTGTTACATCTGCCCTAAAAACCGGCATAATCAGACCACTCCTCAAAAAACTACTCTCGATCCAGAACTTTTTGCTAATTACAGGCCCATTTCCAAACTCCCATTCCTCTCCAAAGTTCTGGAAAAAGTAATTGCTACCCACCTCCAGGATCACCTCAAATACAACAACCTCTTTGAAACCTTTCAGTCTGGTCTCCGCTCCGCCCACAGCACACAAACAGTTCTGCTTAGAGTCACAAATGACCTACGGATGGCAGCAGATGCTGGTTCACCTTCCCTCCTGATTCTCCTTGATTTGTCTGCTGCCTTCGACATAGTTGACCCTGGAATACTCCTACACCGCCTATATCACACCACTGGACTCACTGCCACCGCCCTAAATTGGTTTCAGTCCTACTTCACTGACAGAACAGAATACGTTTCCCTTGGAGGTTCAAAGTCCCAGACACACACCGTCGCCTGTGGGGTCCCCCAGGGATCAGTCCTTGGCCCCATTCTCTTCATACTATACATGCTCCCCCTTGGCCGTGTCATCAGTCGATATGGACTCTCATTCCATTGTTACGCTGATGACACGCAAATCTACATAAAAACTGACACATGTTCCTCCTCAGCCTCTCCATCTTCATCGTCATCATCATCTCCCCTGTAAACTCTCCGCGTTTGTCTGGAGGAGATAAAGGTGTGGATGAAAAACAACTTTCTCCAGTTGAACAGCTCCAAAACCGAAGCTATTTTAATTGGCACCCCTCATCAGACCCAGTCTTCCTCCATAACCAGTATTACCCTCTCTGGTCATGACATTCCCCCCTCTTCATCAGTCACCAACCTCGGTGTAAGATTTGACCCTCAACTCACTTTTGAATCCCACATCAAACACATCTGCAAGATGTCCTTTCACCATCTTAGTAATATTTCGAAACTCCGTTCCTCACTAACCTTGAGTGATGCTGAAAAGCTGGTCCACGCGTTCGTCTCCTCCAGACTGGATTACTGTAACTCACTTCTCATCGGGATCCCTGATAAAAGTCTTCAAAGACTTCAGTATGTTCAAAACAGTGCTGCAAGGATCCTGATGAGAGTTCGTAAACACGAACACATCACCCCTGTTCTTCATTCCCTTCATTGGCTTCCCATCTCCACCAGGATTGATTATAAGATCTCTCTCCTCACTCACCAGTGCATCCATGGTAACGCACCCCCCTACCTGAAAGAACTACTCACCCCACTGACCTCGACACGATCCCTTCGTTCTACCCAGTCATACCGCCTCCTCCTTCCCCGGACTAAGCTCAGCACCATGGGTGATCGGGCCTTCTGTTCTGCTGCCCCTCGCCTGTGGAATGCACTCCCTGACCATCTCAGGGCTCCACAGATGACTGACACATTTAAAAAAGGACTTAAAACTTTCCTTTTTAGCAGAACCTATAACTTTAATTAACATTACCGCTTTTTGGTCAAGCTTTTATATAGTTATTATTTTATTTTTTATTGATGCTTTTATCTGTAGCACTTTGACATTTGATCCAAATTTAAAGTGCATTATGAATTAAATGTATTATTATTATTATTATTAAAGATAAACCTGTTGAGTACTTTCAAAGACGACTTCAAGGCCTGAGGACATCACAAAAGTGTCTTACTTCTTCGTGCTCCAAGCAAGACCAGGCACTCCGTGCGTCTTACAAGGTGGCACATCGTATTGCTAAGTTAAAGAAGCCCCACACCAATGCAGAGGACCTCATCTTACCTGCGGCCATGGACATGGTCAGAGAGGTGTTGGATCAATCCGCAGCGGACAAACTAAAAACTATACCTCTCTCAAATGACACTATAAGCAGGCGAATTGAAGACATGTCGGATGACATCAAACAACAGACCACAGCTCGCATTAAGGCAAGTGGCCCTTTTGCATTACAAATGGTTGAATCTACAGACATAAACAAAGCGGCTTTACTCGTTTATGTGAGACATGTGTGGGACGGGGACCTACAGGAACAATTTCTCTGCACAAGAGAGCTCCTTACTACTACAACTGCAGAGGACATTTTCAGCTCCGTGGACTTGTATTTGAAATCAGTGGGCCTAAGCTGGGACATGTGCGTCGGTATCACAACTGATGGCGCTGCCTCCATGACAGGAAAAACTCGGGGGTCGTGAGGAGAATACTTGACAGAGCTCTGAATGCAACTTGGAAGCACTGTTTTTTTGCATCGGGATGCCTTGGCAGCAAAGGAGATGGTGCCAGTGCTTCATGAAACATTAAGATATGTCGTCCAAGTGGTAAACTACATTAAACGGAGTGCAAAGAACAACCGATGTTTTCAAAAACTGTGCGAGAGATGTTGGTAGTGAGCACGTACAGGTGTTGTATCATGCCGAGGTACGCTGGCTTTCGAGGGGAAAGGTACTGTCCCGTTTTTATGAATTACGAGATGAAATCGCAGCTTTTCTTGCCCAGAACAATTCGCCTCTCGCAGACCTGTTTAGCAACAGTGTGTGGCTTGCACACGTTGCTTACCTCGCTGATCAGTTTAAACAATTAAAAACATTAAATGTGTCTATGCAGGGGAGGGGGCACAACATTTTTGAACAAGATAACAAAATCGATGCTTTCAAAAAAAAGATCTGTGTGGGCATGCCATGTTTCTAAAAGCCGACTCGTCATGTTTCCCAACGCCTGTCACCAGGGACAGCAACTGGACACGGCAGGACAAAATGTAATGAGGAAAGCAATCACGACACATCTGAATAAACTTCTGGAGCGGTTTAATGACTATTTCCCCGAGAAACAGAGGGATGACGACTGGATACGTGACCCCTTTGGAATCGACATGGAAAGTGTCATGTTGCCAAGCAACGAGGAGAGTCAGCTGGTGGAGCTGTCATGTGACCACACGCTGAAAAATAAATTCACAGAGGTAAGCCTCTCCCATTTCTGGTGCAGCACTGTGATGAGCGAGTATCCTTCCCTTGCCACTCGAGCAATAAAAATCCTCCTACCATTCAGCACTACCTATCTCTGTGAGTGTGGCTTCTCAGCTCTGGTTCAGCTGAAGACAAAATACCGAAACAGACTGGACATTGACCATGACCTCAGAGTTGCTTTGTCGACTATATCTCCAGACTTTGAGACTCTTGTGAGGACCAAAAAACATCCCCAGTTCTCCCATTAACTCCTCAGGTCTCAGGTCTATGATGTCAGTAAGGCTGAAGTTAGTGCTGCTTAATTTTCTTCAAAGCACCATGTTTTTCAGTATTTACCAACTGATAAGGTAATCAGAAGAAAAGTAAATTTTGTATACTTGAATCTTTTTTAATTGCGCTTTTTGTTAAATTTATTTTGAGTTTGTGGATAAAAACTGGAGAAACTGAATGTTGGTTGTCATATTTGCACTTTTTATTTTATTTTTAATTTAATTTGTATTGCCAGAATAAGTTACTGAAGTGTTACTGAATGTTATGTTAAATCAATTTGAAAAGTTTAAATTTTTCTTTTGATTTGGGTCGCGGCTTGTCATTAAGGGGTGATGATGGGTCCTGAAGCCAGACCAGTTAAGAACCACCGCAGTAGAGGACAGTAAGCCTTTAGCCCAAGATTTTAACATTGAAGAGTTAAACACTTATTGTTTTGGGATATTTTAGCACCTGACTTATTGGCTGTTTTTATGGACTTTGAACACTGTGACAGACTTCCAGACAGTTTTAGAACAGGGATAGTAAAGTTGCTGTACAAAGACAAAGATAAGACTGATCTTAAGAACTGGAGCCTCAAGCTCGATGTCAGCTGGGATAGGCCCCAGCCGCCCCGTGACCCTGAAGAGGATAAGCGGTAGATAATGAATGAATGAATGGTCAATGAGACAGTGAATACAGAGGACATTTGTTTGTAGTAAACCCGGGACACAGCCGCAAAGAAGAAACGCCTGTGTCCATTCGGACAAAGGATCCAAAGCCACAGGCGAAAAGTCTGCAACAGCGGTGAGGGTCTCTTCGGTGTGGGAAGGAGCAACAGGGTGAGGGTCTCCACTGCAACAGGCACTGAGGGTTGTCATGCTTTTGCTTCTCCATGATAGAGAAGCAAACCGATTGATATCCCTGAAGTTAAACTAGACTGGTTTAATACTGCGCAAATTAAGTGTTCCCTTGATTTGAAAGAGTAGTGTGCATGTCCGAACAAGACACGCTTGTGTGGAAAAACAACAACTTACAGGTAAACTTAATGGCATGCATTATCAGCTATCTTTTTTGATAGTCCATCATGCAGAACAGCACTTTTGTGTTTTCTGCTAACTTGAAGTACTCCCATACTTTCGAAGCCTTTGGTCATGAGAAACTTTTAGTTTGAATCGAGTCACATAGTTGGACGTTGCTGCCGCGCCATTTTCAAAGTCTGTGGTGCCGCATAGCTGACCAATGAATGGAGCAAAAAATAGTCATGACGTAGCAAGTACGTGTTACTGTTTTGGGAAAAACAGCTTCACTGTGTATGAATAGCCAAACGTCGACATAGATGAAGTTGGCTAGTTATGGCGGCCGTACCCTAAACCCTTGCATTGGACAATTTGAGGAAATTAAGATATGAAAAATATGTCGGAAAAACATTGGGGTTTTTTTTAGGGAAAAAAACTCTCTAGTGAGTAAAAAATTATATTTTCAAGATTAATCTCCTCCAGTTAATTCATATGCAAGAAAATATGCAGAGAAATTATGGCCTGAAAATCTTTAGAGATATAACTCCGCCTAATGTTGGAAATATCCAACCAACCTTTCCCAAAATTTGTCCAGTTCTTCTTTGCTCTATGGTCTACATGGGTTTAACTATTTCATTTGAAAAGATCCATATTATAGCTTTTGAGTTATCACGTTAACACGGAAGATCTGCAGCGGTGACTGCGAACACGTAGACGACGACTCTATAATATCCCCTTCTTTTCAAAGACATAAAAACAACACGTCAACTAGGTAAGCTCACCCTTTTAAGCATTATAACAGACCTGTCGATAGTTCCAGTCAAAAGTTGGAACAATGTCCTTTCCCACCAGCTCATCAACTATGCTTCAGCTGTGGAGTAGACAGAATAAATCAAGATGACGTCATGTCGTCAATGTTTTTGGTAAATTTTACTCCATCCAAAAAACTTCAGCTCTCTGAGAGCAGAACAGTCATTGTGACCTTTGAGTAAAATTAGATCCCAGCGTCTACATCTCATTTACTATTGTTACGTTTTGTTGTATAATTACTGAATTCAGCTTTTTTTTTTTTTTATCAGGCTGGAACCTCTGAGGTTTACGCATTAATCCTTGCTTTGTCAGTAAACTTAAGACCAAAGGAGATGTGGGCTTGCATCAACAGATTGAGGATTCCGTGTGTGTGTGTGTGTGTGTGTGTGTGTGTGTGTGTGTGTGTGTGTGTGTGTGTGTGTGTGTGTGTGTGTGTGTGTGTGTGTGTGTGTGAGAGACATACACTCATTGGTCTTATTCGGTAACGGCCGTTGTTAGAATTCTGGGCAAATATCCAGCTGGCCTCTTTATCTTGGTGGAAAGCTCTTGCTGTGTGCTGAAATGAGGTTCTTCCATACTGTGAAAAGAGCACTGTATGTCAGTTTTCATGTGTGCGTCAAAAACTTTAGCCTTTACCGAAAAATCTAAATATTTTCAGGGTGGAGTGGCTTGGCTGTAAAAGCCCAAGCAGGGTGCACACACTTGTAAATCCACTGTGGTGCATTTGCAATGTAAAGGCTTAAGACAAAGCTGAATAATTTATTAATTGGCTGTTTCAATACCAGAGTTTTATTAAAAGGAAAAAAAATTGAGTGTAAAGATAGAGATTATGCAGGATGGACCAGCTCTGGTATATCTATTGATATCTTTAGAAACAGCATTTCAGTCTCCATTCGGTTCCATTGCACACTACCAAAATGTTATTAAAGATAGAATAGAAGTAATGGCCTGTGTGTGATTTCCCCCAAATGTTACTGGTGCAACTCTGCAGGTGGGTTGGGAAAAAGGGAAAAATACATGGGGACAACATCGTAATTCATTGTTGCAGGTACCAATCATTATGATTACTGTAGAGTCACAGGCCGGGTTTACATGGACCCTAATATTGATTAGAATCAGTTTAAAAGCCCAATCAGAACGATTGGAATAAAACAATGCTCAAGCAAACAAACTTCCACACCAAGCACAAATTGAGACCCCGTTTCCATCAACCTACAGCAGTTATCAAAAATGCTGGTTCAACCATAAGAAAAAGAAAATATTCCATTGGTCTTCAACTCATTTAACATTGACCTGGGAGGACGATTTATTATCATCGATCATCCGCACTACCTTTAGATTTGCCAATATCAACAGGCCCATGGATGATGTTCCATCCTCCTTATATATACTTTTCTCCTCACTATCTGATTCATCGACTTTTATCACTGCAGGACTTCAATACTGTCATTAATCACACGGCAGATCAATCAAGGTTATATGGTAGCTCAAAACAAAAAGGCACTCCACTGAAATAATAAAACGATACATGACAGATCAGAAACCTTTGATAGTTGGAGATTGAGCGAATCATCACCGAGACAATATCGATACTTTTCACCGCTTCATCAATCGTCCTCCAGAAGTGACCTTTTCCTGGTACGTACCTGGCTTACCTAACTTATCTGAGACAATTCATTCAAACCTGATCAGTGATCATGCTCCAATTTCTCTAACAGTGATTATTCAAAGACTTAACACATCATTTTCAGAAAACTCTGATTTCAAACGACAAATCACAAAAGAGAAACTTAACGTGGACATCCTTCAACAACTCAAGGAGCTCCATCGTAAAGGGAAAAAGTGAAGGTTCTGTATCTATAGATGATGTTTCCCGTTTTTATTTCTGAAAGGATTAGTTCACTTCATTCTCTTTTGTGCTTCTTTTCATTCTCTTGCATTGAATGTGAATTTTACATCAAGAAATTCACATTCAATATGTCTCGGTGACATCACAACAAGGCGATAACACACACCGCGACGTTTCTTGCCCCGTCAAGTCTCCTTGATCGTAGAATGCTCTCACTTGTTCCCAATATTTCGTCACTATGCTTATTTAGATGTGCTCCCCTTTATACATGTGCTAGTTCGCTAATGTCTCCCGTGCTAACCTCTTTCTTCACAGTGTTCGGAAAAGATTTACGTAAGTTTTTTTTACCAGGGCTGGAATTGAGTTTATCTAGTCTCTGTCTTGGGTTTTTGGAATCATTTGTTTTTCATACTGATTTTTTTTTTTTTTTGCACCATTACATAGACTCAGTTATCTTAGAACCAATCAATTTGGTTCTCCCCCCACTTCCAAGAATGATCTGCAGATCTGTAGCAGAATTTTTTTCTCTCTTAGGAAGATGAACATTGACAGAAAAAGAACATTTGAAAAGGCATTACTTAGGGTCCCTAAGCTTATGTAACAAAGCCCAATTATGTAAGTTACCTCCTAAAACATATATTTAAACCAAAACTAAAATGGCTATTTTTAAGCGATATGCAAATTGTGTACACAAAGTCAAAAGTTAGTACATTTTTAGATCAGAGTAGTCACCACAAACAATTATCTACGAAAACTTCCATATTAACACGCTAACAAAACCCTCAAACTCAGCTCCGACAACTCAGCCATTGTGTTTGGAGGTGGGGTTGGGGCGGGGGAGAGAGCTGGAGTTTTAAGTCTTAGCCATCCAATCAACTGCCAGGATCTCAGTCACCTTCTCCACTCAGCAATACAACACCTGCAACTGATTTCACACAACTAATCACTGATTTCACACAACTAATCTGCCTGCACTGAGGAGAGAGAGAGAGAGAGAGCGCGCGAGAGAGAGAGACATCTTCATCAGGCTTCCTCTCCTTCTTTGGGCTGTTTCTTTTAAGGGTCACCATAGCAGATCATCTGTTTCCGTTATGTCCTCTAAATACTCTTCTTCCAGACCAGCCAACTGTATGTCCTCTCTCACCACATCCAGGAACCTCTTCTGTGGTCTTTAACTTTTTCTCCTGCCTGAACATCTTCATCGGGTCAGGTAGCATTAGACGGCTGCAGAAAAAGTTCTACTTCATTACTAACAAATTCATGACAACATACACGTTGACTGACTACATTTGGCTTTGACTCCTCAGACTTGGGCAATAAGCAAGACACAAGTCCAGTCAACCCTCCATTCTTTGAAGGGGCGGCGCTGTTCTCCTTTATCTAGAATCAGACTCAGACTGATCCATATAGTCAGGAATTTTAATTTTAGGTGGCTCTTCTCCATTGGAAATAAAGTATAGAAAAAAAAAATTGGCAGCTAAAAAAAACTGCGCGCACCGGCAGTAATAGCCGCCATTAAAAATCAGGTGCTTGGTGAAGCGAGTATTTTTATGATCTGTACAGCAATATTCCATCAAATATACATTTACGAATATGAGGTATGAATGGGTAGAGAGGCAGAGGCGGCCGGAGATGTTCCTTTGTCTGTTGGTGCAGGATTTTATTGTTTCATTTGCCCGACTCTACCAGTTTAAACAGGAAGTGAATGGGGCGTGGGGTGACTGGGGGGATGCTTGCATTTCCGCTCACTGTATGGTTAAGGTTATTATATGCAAAATAAAAATAACACATGCAGCTGGAGAAAACACAAACAAATTCAGAAAACCTCATCAATTTGACAACTCACGCGCAGCATTTGGAGAATGCGGTGCAAATGCCACACATTTAGAAAAACACGCGGCAAAAACCACAACACATCACGAAAAACCGTGTTAAAAGCCACAACACATTAAGAAACGCATGCGGCAAAAGCCACAACATACTATGAAACACACGCGCAAAAAAGCCACAACACATTAAGAAAAACATGATGCAAAAGACACAATACTTTGAGTAAAATATGCTGCAAAAGCCACAAAACATTAAGAAAAACATGCCGCAACAGCCAACACACGTTCAGAAAAACACGCTGCAAAAGCCCCAACACATTAAGAAAAACATGCCGCAAAAGCTACAACACCATAAGAGTAAACACGCGGCAAAAGCCGCAACATATTAAGAAAGGCATGCGGCAAAAGCCCCAACACATTAAGAAAAAATGCTGCAAAATCCACAGCACATTAAGAAAAACATGCCGTAACAGCCAAAACACGTTCGGAAAAACACGCTGCAAATACCAAAACACATTAAGAAAAACACACTGCAAAAGCCCCAACACATTAAGAAAAACATGCAGCAAAAGCTACAACACCATAAGAGAAACACGTGGCAAATGCCACAACACATTAAGAAAGGCACGCGGCAAAAGCCACAACACATTAAGAAAGGCACGCGGCAAAAGCCACAACACATTTAGAGAGGCAAGCGGCCAAGTCCACAACATACTCTAAACCACACGCGCAAAAAAGCCATAACACATTAAGAAAAACAAGCTGCAAAAGCCAGAACACATTGAGAAAAACACTCTGCAAAAGCCACAATACAGTAAGAAAAATTAATTCATATGACCGCGCAATGGATGTTATGCAAAGTGTCAAAAATATGACAAGCAGATGAAAACAAATGAAACTTGTCTATATCTGTTTTTGTATTAATATTAGTTCCATTCATTAAATGTAGCACTATAAAAGCACGACTTGGGATCTATGACATTTAAGTGTCCACTGGAAACACTTCCTTTGTGTTGTGGCTTTTGCAGCACATTCTACAAATGCTGCACATGTGTTGTCAAGTTTGATGAAGGGATTTCCTATTTCGTGTGTTTTGTCTATTTGCATGTGTTTTTTCAATTTGCAGCACGTTTCGGCTACCGTATAGTTCATTTCTTAAAGCCTACGGACAAAAACCCAAGTGCAGACAACGCAGGAGGAAGACAAAAATAAATACCACACAAGTCTTACGGTGGGGCGTCAGGTTTCATCACTAGGAAGCTTCTGGGCACTCAAGAGGTGATGAATAAATAATCAGATCCAAACCGCAGTGCTGTGAGGAACAGCTCGGGAGCTCTTTGTTTGAAAGAAGCCTGAGGTATTCTGTAATTCATCAACATCTCCACCCTCATTAACATTTTGAAGAAACAATTCAATTATAGGATGCGTCGACCTCATCAGAAGGTCTTTGTGATGAATGATGCCGATACTGGAAGTGAAGATTCAAACATTAAGTTCACTAATCAATCACTCCACTGTCATTCAGACACATCCACACATATATTAATCCTTCATAAAATTCCAACCGCTGGCAGGTGGAGTGAATAACATTGATTTTTTTGTTGCCCTGGCACCTGTCAGTTGGCCGTATATATCAGGCAGCAATTGAACATTTTGTCCTGAAGTTGCTACATATACTTTCTGACGTTCAGTCATCCATCGCACCACAAAGGCGCCTCCTGACAATTTATCCAGTCCCAACCGTTGACAGAGTCCAGCTCTGGCAGGCAGTGTAGCCGATGAAAGATGAGGTGATAAATGTCTCTGTCAGGAAAATGGGTCAGCCTGCTCCTGGACACAGAGGTAAGCATATCTGATCCTCTGCACGGCTGATAGGCCTCATAATTAATGGAGCTTCCAGCTATAGCTCACACATCAGAGTGGAGTCAACTTCAGTCAAATAACAGATCCACTCACTACTGCTTCATTTACATTGGCGCATTAGAGGAGTAGCAGACCACTCTTGTCGGTTAGGAGTGCATGTGAACTGCATGCATGTGAAGTATATATAACCATAGTAGTTTGAAATACAATTTGTTGCAGCTAATGAATGGATTGTGGGTTCTTCGGAGTTGTAGGCAACAGTCTATATTTTAGACACAATAACAACACTCGTTCACAGTTTCAATGTACTGGCTTTGAGGTCAAGTGTCTTCAGGTCCAGCAAACGAGGGCAGGTGACGGAGACAAAGCAATTAGCCCAAACAAATCACCTGTCTTGATTTGGCTGCCTCTACTCTGCACCCTTCTCCTTCCTCCACATTCGTAGGATTGACAATGCTCTGATGTCAGATGCAACCCGGTCTACAAGCTTATCAATCCTGAAATACAAGGAGACTCGGCTCACGTTGATGATGATGACAGACTGTAGATGTGTCACGAACAGTTTTTTATTGCGCTAGCAAAATTGCAATGTGAAACTTAACCCAACCGCATCAAAGTTTTAGAAGTGGAACAAAAACTTGAATCTTGGTTCAGCGCCTGGGGCAGAGATTTAGGAATGAAAACTGAACAGTGAACCTTTTCCTGCACTCCGTACAGAAGTGTTGTTGCCTAGTGTTTTACAGTGTAACTGTATACCAAACATATCCCTGCCTACACAGAGCTGGAGTACTTTCTGAGAACGCCCTCACGAGTTGAGCTGCCGGTCCTGAAAGGAAAAGCTGTCATGCGTTTTAGAGCAGCTGCTGAGGCAACAGGATGCGTGGTAAGAAATAACTCAATGCGGGGTTGTTAAGGTGGACAAAAAAATATTGAGCTGTACATGCAACTCTTACTTCTTGAAATGTGTATCGCCAACTGCACTAGATTCTTTTTGATTCTACCTCTAGGTGGAGACCGGAAACTTGAGTCAGACATGGATCCGGACTAGGACGCAAACCTGAGCTGTACTCCTAATATCGCTCTCTCCTTCAGATGAGCTTCAACCAGGATGAAACAAATTTGGAGCAGAGAACTTAACAAAGCAAATATGCGGTCACATGACCAGAGCATTGATTGACAGTCACCGATGCTGAAGGAAGGGAATAACTCAAAAGGCTTTCTTCATCCTGTCGGTCACAAGTATTTGGCTTCTGTGTAAAATATGCAGACGGCGGAGAAAGGGGGGTGGACAGAACCATATAGAATGCTGGTGTTGTGCCACTCTCTGACGTATTCAGACAGGGACACCACAACAACTTCTCACGCTGGCATGGGGGCTCAACAGTCATTATCTAGAACAATGGAAATGCGTTAAACATCTGTCTACAAACTTGTGAAGCCATTGAGGAGTAAACTTGTGAGGGCTTTGCAGTTCACCTGATCATCGCAGCTGTTAGAGCGATCCGCATTTCTGAGTACCTCCAAATGGTTTCACGAGTCGGGTTTTCCCGTTTTCTTTGATGGGGAGCTTAATTGCTCTGTTGTTTATCTTGTGTTAAAGAGTAAGTCAATTCCTCCAGTTGTTAAAACATAACACAGTTCTCCGGCAGCAACAAAAAATGGACGCCTCCATCGAGGAAGACCTGCTCTCGCTGGAGATATAAAGGCCTTTTTTCCAAGCTGACATCAACCTTCCCTCAAGTGTTTTCTTCCTTCTCTATCTGACTCTCTTTCATTGCTTCCCACTCACAGCTGGACCAAACCATCTCCCCAGCCAGCAATCCAAATCCACTAAATTTACTTTTAATCTTTCCTCCTGTCCCCTCTCTCTGTATTTTGGTCCAAAAACTAGAGAGATTATACACTAAGAAGTCATAGTTGTGAATTTAATATTCTATTTATCGAAAGAGAGACCCATAAATTTTACAGACTGTATCATTGACGCCATTGGCCAAGTGCTTTGTTTTTGTTTTAGCTGGTCAATAATCTGTTTAAGTAATAAATGGAAAGGAAATTTACATTTGTCTCTACCGTTTTATTGGCTTTCTGGGTGGGGGCCCCGATCTGAAAAATGACCCGTTCTGAGCCGAGAGTTTTCTGTCCACAGGGAAATGCAGAGAAAATAAGGATTTTTCCTCAAAAGTTTTGTTGTCTTATTCCTAAGAACTGTTAAAGTGACGTAATCACACATGTGACGTAACACGAACTTATGACAGGAGCATGTGTGTGTTCATAACCCAAAGTCACTGCTAACAAGGGCTGCCGAGTTTTGATCTTCTTTTTTTTTTGCTCAGCCTTCCTGGATATGAATTTTTCATTTATGCACTTTTTCATATTGATTTTCTGAATACAGAACTTTACCTTGACTGTATTTCGGCATCTTTGAGTCCCAGCTGCTATGATAATTGAAACATTTGGCCTAAAACTTGAGGAATAACAAATATGATCATGTTAGATCAACCCTGACATTAATTCCAGCCTCTCGGAAGTCATTAAGGAGATTTCCAAAGAAATAAATCACGTAGGACCAACATTAACTTGATGGTTTTTGCTGGCAGCCCTGATCAGTGGTTGGGCTGGCTCCCATTCGAAACACGTCTGCCATCTTAATTGTAATTATATATGTCAGGGTTCCACTCAGGGCCAAGTTGTTTCTGGATTTTCTTTTGTTCAGGCCCACCAACAAAATTCCTGCTCTGCCTGGACATATGAGTGCGGTAGGACTAACACCAGTTTAACAATGGCAGTGAGTCTCTCAAACCTGTATCGCCCCGGTTACATGTAAAACATGGACAACGGGGTAAAGGGTCACCTTAACTGCATTTGGAGGAATCACTAAAAATAAAGGAAATACCGCATATTTCTTGAGTTTTAAGCTCACCCTGTTGTCTGGATCGGCTGCTGATCTGGGCATAGAGCCATCGTCTGATAGTCAGGAACTCCTCCCAAAATGCATCATTTTCCTGTGGGCTGTTGTGGGGTAAAAGGTCGACATACCTTTTTTACCAAAGAGAAACAAGTTTAGACTTACAAACTCGTACTCACTCACTCAATAAATGACTTTATTATTCATTTCAGGAAAAAAACAAACACATTTTCACCTCTCCACAAAGCAGAGGGCATCCTCCACTGCTCATTCTGCCCTCTGCCTCACTTCCACACATCAGATATGCAGCCTCTGCAGAGCAGAGTCTAGATCTCATCATGAACTCCAGTGCTGCAGTATTGAATACCTCCTCTTGCTGGGCTTTGATTTCCCCAGCATCCAGTAGTTGGTTGGGCTTCGTCCTGACTGAATGTTGGCTTCACCAACATTCAGTCTGTTTCCTTTCACCTCCTGAATATCAACCGTGATGGTTTACGCAGACAGACGAAGAGCACAGTGAATCGTGAGAACACCAACACCGCACTCCCTTCCCGCTTTACTCCACTGTGATTTGGATTAGCTGCTCCACCAGAAATCAGAAAGTTGGCAGCCCTGCTAGGTAGCTGTTAGCTACAAGCAGCTAACTTTGCAGCACAGGTCAAAGTCAGTAGTCCGACCTCATTACATGAAGTCAGTGAGTTGTTTAGTTCAATAAATGTACTTACACTAATTTAATTAATATATACAGAAGATGCTAGCTATTTAAATTCAACCCAATTACCAGATTGTTGGTTTTTACTAGATTACTTCAGGCGGACCAGAATAAACACAGTTTAGAAAAGCCAATCAAATAGAATTTTGTTGAATTCAGTTTAGTTAGCTGGACATTCCTGATTCGCCGTCAGCAGATAATGCTGCAAATACCATTGATTGTACAATGAAGGGGATTGGGGACGTTTTCAGGGATGTATCCCTGCTGTGTGGTTCGACAGCAAAGGTCTAGTCAAAACTTGTTAAAAGTCTTTCCTCGACCTCTGTCTGTGTCCGCTTTGTTGTTGTGGTTTTTCTGCCAGCTGAGTTACTCACATAATGAAAACAATGAATTTACCACGGCCATGAAATGCTTCACACTGGGAGACCCTCAATCCTGGGCTAACAGCTCCCAGGAGAAGAGGCACAGAAACCCTTCAACCACTTAAAGAAATAGGTTGTCCCAGGTAGAGATTATTTCAGGTAAACATTATTTCAGGTAAACATTATTTCAGGTAGAGATTAGTAAAAGAATTCACCTTCGTTCTGGTTTGGATGATTTACTTATTAAATCGTTGACCTGCGTCGTCTCTGCCTCCGACTCATGTCTGCTCCTCACCTCACCGACTCCAAACATACAAAATCCCTCGTTTTTCTGTTCCCACACATGAAATCAGACGTCAACAATTATCCAACCATTGTGTGTGAGCGACTTTCAAATTACAACCCTGTCCTCTCGGCTGCTGCAGCTAGCATGGCAGAGGTGAAAGCCGCAGCTGTCCTTTTGTTTCCCACGATCTTTTTTCTCTCCAGTCTGTGTAAAGTGGCTTCGTCCGCCATGATTATAGAGATATTTGACGAGGAATAGATCCAGTCTGTATTGTTTTAATTTCCCCCATGTAAACAGCATCTTTCCGAACTTCTTTTCGTACATTTTTTTTCAGACCTGGCAGGGGAAGCCCACTTTGTATTCTTCGTTTAAATGTAGGGAATGGATTGCTGCCTGTAAAATCAAAATTAGGCAGATTTTTTATTTGCATACAGAGTGAGGAGTGAGATCCAGTCTCAAGTGGTCGCCGGAGACACGAGTGGAGATGCATCATAATGCCTTGTGTTAACTCAGGAAGTTAGAGCTCCATGCTTGTGAGTAGATTAACAAGATGCATTTTAATGTCTGGGGCGAAAAAGGGCCTGAAAGAGCGAACTACACGTAAATATATGAATATATTTGTTTCATTCTGTCTTCATATCTGATAATATATTAAATAAATACTGTTCTGAAACGCTGCGATGTAACAAACCTTCATCATCTGTTTCTGGGGTGATTCCCGAACCACTGAAAATACAACCGATATACTCATCTGCCATATCATTATAACCATTGACAGGTCAGGTCTGAGAGAGGTTATGTCATCACGTTTGTCAAAACATGTTTGTCATGTTGGTAAAAAAGAAATATGTGGAAATGGAGAGAAATGATTCCGTTCGGCTGTTTGTGTTCGAGATATCCCAAAACATCATCAAGCAAACTAGATTGGAACATTTTGTTATCAAATATATTGAGGAGAGTTGGATTAGATTGTATAGTAAATCCAGATAAATATCTTTATTTTTTTCCTGCTCTGTTATCTTTGACAGTGATAACACGATATTCTTTCTTTTTATTTGCCTGAATAAATGATTAGCTTTTGGTGTAAATTCTTTAAAAAGTCCGGTACAGTCAACTAAGAATTGACGATTGTTTCTTTTTAGGGTAGAATTAATAAATATTTTAAAGTATACATGATGGCTGTTGAACGGATAGTTCTCCATCAATAATTCAGTTTAATGTGCTATTTATTATTTAATATGGCATATTTGTGTCGTCCTATTGATCCGCTAAGAACTGCAGACCATGAGACATCTACTTAAGTGGGGGTGTCAAAGATAAGAGGAAGTTTCTCAGCTTCTGTAGCCTCTATGTAGCCTCCATGCTAACAGCAGCAGGAAGTAGCTACTCCCAGAGGAACCAGTCTGTGCGTGTTCCATCACAGCCTATTTGAAATTGCCTATTCTCTCTCAGACCGCGTTTGCTCTCACCTTTGCTGTCACTGGACTTGTTTATTGCATCTGAGGTGGAGAGAGAGCTAGAGAGGGGGAGAGAGAGAGAGAGAGAGAGAGAGAGAGAGAGAGAGAGAGAGGCAAATTATTCAGGATAAGGTCCATTTCAGAGCGGAGCTGGCAGAGACATCGGTGCCCCGTCTGGGTCAGATCCAGTGATTGTGTGTGATTATTTGTTTGTACCAGGAGATGGATGTTCCATCAGAAAGACAAGCACAGGTGAGAAACTAATGAACCAACGTCCACAAATCAGCCATTACATAATAACCACAAATGGAATATTTGGCATGTCCGTCCTATGCTGCCAAAAACGGTTCTGATCCACTGAGACATGGACTCCAGCAGACCTCTGAAGGTGTGCTGTTGTTGCCATAGATCGGACTGGTTTGTCCAGCACATCCCACAGATGCTGCATTTGATTCAGATAAGGGGAATCTCAAGGTGTTGTGTCCAGTTAACACCTCAAACTCAATGTTTTGTTCTACGAACCACTCTTGAGACATCTCAGCAGTATGGCGAGGAAGAAGGAAGCCATTGTCATTGGAGAATATTGTTTCCATGAAGGGGAAATAATAATAGTTTAGGGTGGTGTTATGTGTCATGTTTACATCCAATGATCACCCTGATTCAACTCCTCAAGTTAGATGTGACTCATCAATGATCTCAAACAGTCCATATTGACTCAACCTGACTATTTCCATGAAGTGAGCAGTCTGCTCTGAGATCACATCCCACAGTGACTCAATAATGGAGATAAATACTGTAAACCTTTTTTTATGTGCTCAGTAATAAAACGAGACAGATATCTTTGTGTCATTTGAAGTTTAGACACAATTGGACTTCAATTTGGACTAAATGAAATGAGCAAGCAGGAAGTTGTCCTAAAAACAGTGTTATAAGAAAAAACATCTCCCCCTAGTGGGTCAAAAATGAACTATTAGACTAAAATACAATATACAAGATAGATCTCCAGTCAATTCATATGAATGATTTGGACAACCTTCCCTAAAATATACGATTCTTCCTCACACTAAGGTTTATGGAGGTATAAAAATTAGAAAATGATTCATAAAATAGGTTTTGAGTGATCGCATTAGCACGAAGGATCTGCGATGGAAGCAGAGGTGGACGCAGCGGTGGACGCAATGGTGGACGCAGCGGTGGAGGCAATGGTGGACGCAGCGGTGGAGGCAATGGTGGACGCAGCGGTGGACGCAGCGGTGGACACGTAGGCGGGACTTAAATGTATATAATTACTACTGACACAATAGTTCAGGCTTCTTTGACGACAGACATTCACATGCATCTTGCTAACCCAATCACAAGTGGAGAGCTAACTGATAGTCATGTGACAGAGCAGCTGAGTGTTTCAGCACCATGGACAGCGTCTGAGTGAAGCTCCTCAGCCCCCGGGCTTCAGCACCAGAGACAGCAGCTCAGAGAAAACGCTGAAACCGTCATGTCGAGCCACGGATAATGCTGTTAGCGCTTCACACCCCTCCTCCGCCGAGATGAAAGAGCCTGGACCTGGTGTTATATACGCCATTGTTGGACCTTTGAACTAACAAACCTCACTGCTGTGCTTTGGAATCAGTGGGTAGGCGAAAACTTAAGAGCCCCCACTGTTCCTTTACAAACCTGCCATCTCATTCCACACAGTCAAACACTCACTGGCTTAAAATGGCTCAGGGCCGCCTTCCAAACCCCACTTAGTCACATCCATCACAGTCTCGCCGACTGAAGGATGCTGCATGCTGGGGAGATAGAGGGAGACATGTACCTCGCTCTAATAGTTCCCTTTGTCCTGAAGAATCTCACAACATGTATTGCACGTCCGTCCGTCCTGGAACCCTGTTAAAAGGGTTTTTGGGGGAAGTTGTTCCTGACCGGGACCGAGGGTCTGAGGACAAAGGATGTTACGTCATGTACAGATTATAAAACCCGTCAAAGCAAATTAGGAATTTTGATTTTGGGCTAAATAATTAAATTCCCTTGATTTGACTCCCACAGTCCAGATACAGGAGATATCGGTTAAATAAGGGTAATAATAATGATAATAATAATAATAATAATATCTGCATTGCAACTTGCACATATACACTGTAAAAAAGATTTTTGTCACTGGTGACATTCAATTAAATTAAGTATTATATAGTGTAAAATAGAAGATGAAAATAGTTACAGGGGTGGTTAACAGGTTTACAGGTTGTTATACATGTCTTAAAACATTGTGTCTAATAGTGTATGAAGATGAATATAAAAAACATCTTCTTTGATTGCACTTTTATAGTGCTAAATTATGAGTACGACCCTCCATTTATTCAATCAGGATACTTGATGCGGTCCTGGAGGATGACATCTTTTGACACTTGAAGGCCACCGTAGATTCTTGAACAGGCAGGAGTGAGCTGATGTGTCAAAGTAGTTGTGACGTGGAACACCATTGCCGGTTGCCACTGAATTTTACGCATTGCACCTGCAGGAGCCACTTGTTGCCCTTTTTGTATTTTGTTTTATTGTAATTCTCCTCCGAGCCATAGAGGGCGCCATTGTTATGGCTGAGCATGTCCCCCTATTCAACTTAAAGTCAATTAATGTCAGGTGTTTTGAATGATGGGATGAAGCCGAAACAGAAAGAATGTATTGGATTTTATTTCCTTAAGTTAATTCATGTATTAAAAAATAAACATGCGTTATTAAAATACACCCAGAAGGACAGGATTGTTTTTTCTTATGAACCGTTATTATCAGCCAGGAGGGAGTGAAGTATTGGGTTTTAGTCTACAGTACCTTTTCACACAAGCTGGTTGAATAAATCTTCAAAACTCAAGTCTTTGCTCTCAATAATCCTGAAACCTCTAGTCTCTGACGACCAAAACTACACTCTAGTCCAAATATCTCTGTGAGTTGTTCTTTTCTCACTGACTACATCGTCTGAGGTGTCTGTCTTCCTGGGATTGTGATAGAGCGTTTTAAAATCTTCTCCAACTCTTGGGGGTTTTCACTCCTTATACACCTCCATGCAATTTCACACACGGCTGTAAGACTGCGAAGACTTTGAACCTCCCGAGAAGTGAGAGGTGTTGGAGGCACCGGAGAGATTTACATTCAGATTTTCCCTGTCAATAATTATGTTAAGATCCATGAAAAGCTGCACTCTCGTCGGGATTTCGTGGGCTCAAAAGAATCCGCCCACTTCAAAGCAGCCTCTTTGGAATGCCATAGAAGGAGGTTTAAAGTTTGACCAGAACTCTCTGCAGACTCTTAATGTACGTATTAAACATAATGGTGAGAGTGAATCCGATGTATTTGTATATTCAACAGAGAAATACGTTAAATAAGTTTGTCCAAATGGTGTGGAGATTAACATAGATGTGAGTTTCTTTCCTAGAAGGGTGATGTCAGGTTCTTTTGTATTGGTTCTTGTCTTTTACTTTGGAAGTTTATTACGATTATTCGATGTCTTGTGTTTTTATTAAGTGTCTCCGTGTCCTTTTGTGTCACCACACCCTTCCTGTGAGTCTCCATGATCTGTTTTCTACTATTAATCCCTCCGTTAGTGTTTATATTTCATTTTATTCCTCCTGGCTCAGTGCCAGCTGGTTGATTATGTTCATCTTGGTGTCATATTTTCCTATTTCCCTGTATTCTCCCTAAAAAGTGGTCTGTGTGTATCTGGGGAGTTATTGGATTTTGACTATGTCTGTTCATTGGATTTGTGCCCCTGACTTTTGTATTTTTTATTAGTTTGCTTGCTCTCGGTTTTGACCCCTGTCTACTTCCTGGAATTGCTTTTAGAGCTAATGCATTAAATCGTTGAGTTTTATTGTACCTCCTGTGTTGTCAGCATTCAGGGCCTCCATTTTTGAGCTGCTCAATTTATCATAAAAAGCGGTAGGGAGGTAGAATTCTTGGCTAACATGCCAAATAAAGTGCAATTATAGGAGCGGGCGGAAACGTTAGAAAGAAACTTCTGGTTATGAATTTTCTTCTGAAAACTGTAGAAATTGTACTGGAAACTGTTTAGAAGTGTTTAACACACAACAATCAGGCAATCCAGTCAGGCTGACAACGATTTTTTTTTTCTTTCATTGCTGGACACTTAACCGTGTTCAGACGAGAAAAGCAATTAGTTCTTGTCATTGAAAATATTCTCACCGTAGTTATTCCAGGACAGTGACATGAATAACAGGTTGGTCCCTCAACAGCAACGTCCAACTGAAGGAGGACCATTGTCCTTTTGTGCCTGCGCTCAGATGGTTGAATCCCTACAAAAACATTGTTTAGATGACATCTGTAGTTCAGGACTGCACGATTGGAAACCACAATCTCTGTCCTCAACCATATAGGCACATTTTCAGAAACGTATAAATGTGGAAAAACGTGTTTTTATGTCTGGGGTTTGAAATGTTCTACTTCTGCTCTGGTTCCCGATCACATCTGTTAACCGTTACTTGTCTGGCTGCTAATGGATCAGACAGCTGATCTCGTCCTCAGCTCTGTGGTATTAGGCAAAGCAGATGACGGATTTACCCGACAAAGACGTGGCAGAGGAGTGTATTGTTAAGAGTGCAGAGAAGGCTTATCCCGGATGATGTGTGGGGGGAGAGGAGATCCGGAGATCCGGATGCTGCATAAACCGGCCAAATGCATGGCAGGGTAGCGCTCTGACTTGACCCCGGACTCTTACAAGGAGCGTGGAATTGTGTTCTGTGATGTCACTTCGGATTAAATCCTTCACTGAGAGGTCTGAGCGATTCTATCCAGCTTCCTCTCAGCTCCACCGGTCTATCGTGGGTTCCATCTGTTGCAGGTTCCACAAAAAAAACAGGCTCCTAAAAACACACAGCACTCCTGGAAACCCACTCTGTTCCAAAAATGAGCCTCCATTTGATGCAGCTTTGGCCGCAAATGAGATCCCTGCTGGCAGCCTATTACCTGACTGCTTATGCAAAAGGAGGCTGGCATCCGTCCCGCGGGCCGGCTGTGGACACCTCTGGGTTTTGCATATGGCTCCCCATAAGAGTGAGGGAGGATCGGCACCAGGGATTAAAACGCATTCAGAGCCCAGCGTTTGTTATCGATGGACGTGAGATGGAAGTGAAACGTGGGTTAAATAATATGTGCTGCTCCTCACCGCTGTGTGAGCCTCTTAAAGGTGCAGTGTGTAGAATCTGGCGGCATATGTTTGAACAAATCCAGTATAATATTCACGACTACGTTTTTGTTGGTGTATAAACAGATGAAAATGAGTTTAGCGTTTGAGTAGCGTGGAAAAATCTGTTTACGTCTGCGGAGTTTCGCGGGGCGCTCTTCCATAGAAGCGGCCATGTTGTGTACAGCAGGAAAAAGCAGAATGAAGAAACGATTTGTTATTACTCGCTAACTATTTTTTATAAAGGAGCGAGGGAGAGCCACAAAAAGGATCCAGAGAAACCTGACTCGCCTCTTCTAATAATATTGTTCATCTCAATTTGTAAGCTTTATCTGAAAGCTTTACGGACTGAAAATAATTTCTAAATACATCTATGTAAAACAACCTTGGTACTTGACGAGATACTCGAAGACATCTTTTGAGACTTATGAGCAACCTTGGATTCTTGGAAAGGGAGGGTCGAGCTGCTGATTTGTAAAAAAAGTCACATTTTGGACCTTGACCTCCAGATTCCGCTGATTATTAGACAAACCACCTTTATATTCCCTTATAAATGAAAAAAAAATGTTTACATCATAATAACAAGGACTACGCTAACATCCCAAACAAATAGGCTGTTTAGTCGATAAGTGTTTTATGTAAAACAAAACTGTGAATTCTCCCTAATGAGTAAAATATGAGCTATTAGAATAAAATATTATGTATCCAAGATAGTTGATTCATATGGTCCATATTTGGACTAAATCTGACCAACAGTGGAGAAATCATGGCCTGATAACTTTGACTTTGGTGATAAAGCTCCTCCTAGTGGGGGAAAGATGCTACTGACGTTTCCCTAAACCAATCCAGTCCCTTCTGGCGCTGAGGTCTATGGGGGTATAAAATGTGAAAATGATCCCAGAAACAGTTCTTGAGTTAATCGCGTTAACCTAAAAGGATCGGAGGAAGCAGCGATGACGATTCAATAATGTCCCCGATGTGATATTAAAAGTGAGATAATGCCGGTGTCAATCATCCATCCCAACTGTTTCATCCATTGACGATTATTTGTCTTTGTTTGAGCTTTAAAAAAAAAAACGCGATTCGTGACAGTTAGGACAAGACGCAGGTTTTTGACTTGATTCACAGAGAATAAGAACTGGCAACCATCAGCCAACATTTGGAGGTTTGATGGAGACAAACTTTGACAACTAGACTGCAAGTCCCGCCCCGCTCAGCAGAGGAGAGGGGGGAGAAGTCCTGTGTGGACCCCGATGGGACGCTCTAACCGTTTCTGCTTGTGGAGGAGCTTTCAAAAAATTTGTGCCACTGATTTATTATCTTATATTTACTGCGAGATGAAAAGAGCAGTAGAGATTAGCTTTCACATTCAGTGAGTGCTGCTGGGACGGCGGGATATCCTCCAGGTACCCGACTAAGCGTTCCTCTTTACACCACACAAAAAAACCTCCACCTTCTTCTTTACCGGCATGTCAAACTCTGGAAGCTGGTGTTTCAAATAATCCCACTTTGTCAAAGACAAATGGTTTTAAATGCCAGCTGCAATATTTCAGCAGCTGTCAGTCATGCCGTTTTGATAAAGGGGTGACTAAATCGTTGTCTGGCAGAATTTGGCTCGTAGGATAGTCGAAGAGGACGCCTCTCCCCTTGTGAGTTAGTCTGTTCTGCTTAACCAAAAACATGTAATGAGCATAGAGAGAAAGAAAAATGGCAGCACCAAGAAAATAAACAACCAGTAGATTGATCTCATTTAAATCGACATGAAAGGTCTTTACTTCCAACTCCTGCTAACGTTTTGGCTGCCTCGTCTTCATCAGAGTAAAAGGAAGAGAAGGTGGAGATCAAGGAATGTTAAATAGGTGCAAATTTCCCCTGCAGAGATTTCATCAAATCTAGAGATAAACTTCTTTACAACACGGAAAAAGGGAGAAAACAACTGTCTGTCACCCCAGTTTGGGTGGCTGTTCTTAAAATCTTCTGCCGGCCATGCCTGCTGTAGTATCTGAAAGGAATGCCCAGAGGATTCAAACAAAGATTCAACCGTCTAAAAGCACGAGAGGAGATTGTTTTGTCGCCTGAGAGCCAAGCTGTCGGCTCCAGCTGCGGCTAACGTCAGCAAGTCCGCTGCAGCTAATGTTAGCATGTCTGCAGAATCTACACCTAATGTTAGCACGTCTGCTGCAGCTGAAGCTAACATTAGCACATCAGCATCCAATGTTAGCATGTCTGCAACGGCATAAATGCACCATGTCTACTGTGGCTAACATCGGCATGTCTGCCACAACTGTGGCTAAAATTAGCGTGTCGGCACCCACTGCAGCTAACATTAGTACGTCTGCAGCAAATGTTACATGCTTGCTCAAGGAACAACAAAACTTTATCTGTCATACGTCTGGTTGACTGTCTGTTGGCCTAACGATCATTCAAAAAATCAGGCTAAATGTATATATGTATATACTCTCTGCTGTGTTTTATATATATAACTATATACTATATACCATTATAGTTTATATATAAACTCAGCTACACACACAGTTAAAGCAGGTTGCATGACTTAAGTGCAGGCTGAGTCTTCATACTGTCTGCATGCGGAGGCTGAATGGTGAGACTGCACGCAGACGCAGAGCCTGCAGACACAGTCTGCACGCAGACGCAGAGACTGCAGGTGTTTGCTCAGGATCAGGAGCAGGCGGCGTTCCGCGCGAGGGCTTTTATTCCTCTCCATGAGGACAGACTGAGTCTCACGGTGAGCGGAGAGCTTTTTTTTATACGGAGCAGAAATATCTGGGAAGTTCTACCACTTCCTCCCGCGCCCTCAGATTGAGAGTGGTCCACATTTCGCGCCGATCGACGGGAGGAGGAGACCCCGGAGTTTGTTCTCGCCGGCAGAGCGCTCAGAGCGGCGCGAGCCTCGCTCCGTTGAGACGCGCGGAATAGAGAGTCTGCCGGCGACACGGATCGGAATGGAAATTACCAAAGGTGTCGGAATTAAGGGTGAAATGAAAAGTACGGTGCTTTGACTGTAGACGGCGCCTGCTGGACAGAGAGGAGAAGTCTGGAGCAGGAGGTAAGAAGTCTCTGTGGGAATCTGCGCTGGATGCTTTACATGCAGGAAGCATTGTTGTATAACGAGGGGGGCTGCAGAGGGGGATCAGTTCATGCATCGCGTTCCATCCTGTTACCATGTTCTGCCTGATTTAGATTCAGGTTTTTTCTCAGAACCTGCAAGGATCATAAGCTGAGATGATCCAGGCTGCTGTGGCGTGAGAGAAGGTCCAGTTAGGAGATGCAGCTGCGTGTCAGCCTTTTTCTTTTTAGTATTCAGCTCAACTTCTTGTAGCCACATAAACGAAACTGCACCTCAAGTGTCAGCATCGCCCTCTGAGTGCTCCCACTCTCACAGGGTGACAGCACCCACACCTGGTTGGGATTGAAAAAAACCCAACAACAACATGAAACATGTCCCACATGTCTCTGCAGGGATCAAATCCCCTGACTGACAGGCAGCCTTGATGCAGCAGGACATCCTCCTACACCCTGATTATCTCCTGCCTTGCGCCTTCACCTCACAGTTCACGACCTTGACTTTTCCCATGCTTCTTGATCAGGCAGCCACGAGGAGGAGTGGGTGCCGGATAACGCACGGCCTCGGACACCCCCTCTGAGTGGCGAGGTAGCCGAGGGTGGGATCCGATGGCTGCATCTTGTTTACTAGGCTTTCTTGCAGAGGATTTGGAAGTGTAGGCGTCGGGCGACGGAGCCTCCGGCCCTAATCTTACTGTCTGCTAAGAGTTGACCTTTGCCTCTCGCGGATTAGAGCCATACCCTAATTGACTTACCGCCAACCCTCCCGACAAATATTTCGATGTCATGCTAGAGGTGGCAGAGCTCCAGTGCTTTGTGAGGTTGTTGGAAGGAGGCGGAGGAGGAGGAGGAGGAAGGGGGGGGGGGGGGGGATTAATCTAACTTGTGGTCCACGGCTTCGTTTCCAAGCTGTGCAGCACAATGAAGCTGGTAATCCCTCCACAATCATCATAGCTCAAATCTGTCAGCGCTGTGACCTGTTTTACCTCACCGGTGCAGCAAATGGAACGTGAGCGCCGACGCGCCGCTGTAAAACATCAAACATGTCGTTAGGGACATGACTTATTTAGTTTTTCTCACAGGCCGGTGTTGCAGAAAGTGTCAGAATGAGAAGCTTGTTTCTTCTCCCTTTTCTTTCTAGAGTTGCGTTGCCGCCACAGTTCCCCTTGAATTCTGTGCTGGTACCCGAGGGAGAACCTTTATTTTTGGTACCTTGCTCTGTTTTAGAGGGACACGAAAATGAGAGTGAAGCCGTTCAAAGACTGAGAAGCTGAGGAAACTGTAGAAATAGCTGCACATCGTCGGACTGAATCCGCAGGGGGAGGAAGATACATTGGTTTTACAAATAACATGCTGCTGGTTTCATACTCGGGTTCTGGATCCAGAAATTCGAAATTTGAAGCGGTTTTGAAGTGTTAAACTTGTGACAACGCTTAGCTAACCGATGAAAGCCCAGTTATCTCCAAGAACTACTCATCCAACTAGCTAATGAACTAGATGATGATGTCATGAAGTTGATGCCTCAGATGATGAAGATCAGCTACAGGCTATCAGATACGGTCAAATCTTGTATTTAATAGACATTAACTGATGGCAATTTTCTAGGTTGATCACCGATTTTTATCAAGTCTGACCGGCCCGTTCCCATTTTCTTTCTTTAAAGTTTAAAAATCATAATGAGTGATGTATTTTAAGGGTTCTTATTTTGAAGGATAGCAGTGGAACTAACAAGGTCTGTCGGCATTGTGTATGTATTCTGACCTGTTGAAATGAATCACGCGCCATTCCCCTCATGTTTATGTCCTTTATGACATTTCGAAGTGAAAATAAAACTTTGTACGCCTCGTTCAGTCCGTTATATGATCTATGTTGGTTTTTTCTTCACGGACTTCGGGGCTCGTGATTTATTCTGAGCTCCCGCTAGCTATAGCCGCTCTTCTAACGTTAGGTTTTCACTTGCTATTTCGCTCAGGCGATCAAATGTGTGTGATTACGTTCGTTGTGCAGAACGCTTTCGGGGGTTTTTCCCACTGGAGCTCCTTTTGTCCTTAAGTTTTAAAACCAATCATAACCATATTGATACCTACCTCATTATTTAATTTTATAACCCCACGGACCTTAGTGTCTGTTTTTGCAGCCGTTGGTCCAATTTACTTTATAGAAAGTGACTTCGGTTCGAATTTAGGTGCTTATGAATTGAGTTAAAGAGATATAACTAACTAATTCACGTCGCATTTTAATCTCTTAATTCACATTTTACTCACTTGGAGACAGTTTTTTAGCCGTTACTTCCCACCGTATGTCCTATTATGTCCAAATGACTTTCATATGAATCTACATCAGGAGATTTACCTTGTATATATCATATGTTACTGTAGTAGTTCATATTTTACTCCCTAGGTGGAGCTTTTTTTTATGAAAAACACTGTTTCTTGGTAATCACTTTCCCTAGTTCAAATCCCAAAAAGTCCAAATATGAATATTCCATCTTGGTTCCACTTTATCACTAAAGGTTGGTGCCATTAATGAGGAGGAGGAAGAGTTTATGTGGTTTTCTTTTTCGCTTCTAAATGTCCTTTTGAGCTGAATGGTGGCCAGGTTGGTCTTTGGGATCTCAAATAATACCTTCTCTAAGCAGCCCCTGGGCCTCTCAGCGGATCTGCTGGCTATAAATAATGGCACATATGTCATCATGCTCCTGGCTGACGTACACTAAGCCCCATGCTGAGCTCCCCACGGACCTGCTGGGAGTTGCCTCTCAGTCTTTACTCAGGCGAGGACACAGAACATGGCACACCTCACGTTCCATCAACGTCCTCCTGAGCAGCATTCCTACTTCTTACCTGCCCTCCATGCCTGGCTCTGGCTATTCACTGAATCACCTCCGCCTCCTGCTGTCCCTGTGCAGCCCGTTTGTGCTGGCGGCGCAGCATTAGCAGCAGTCTGTTTTTTGTAACAGCATCTTATGTGTTCTGAGAAGTCCGATCTCGGCCTGCAGCTGCAGACCGGAGCAGCTGGAGACCAGTCGTTGAGTCATCATCTCATAGAAACAGCAGGGGCCTGTGAAACACCACCACAGCGCCGTCACACTTATAGATGAATCATAGTTTGTGTGGCCGCTTCAACATGTCGATGATTAACGCTTTATCCCGCCAGAGAGCTAAAAAAAAACCAAATCGGTTTGTGGAAAATTCCAGTTTGACACATATGCATGACTTAAAGGGTTTAAATGTAACCAAGATAATCCCACAGTGTATAAAATCCACATTAAATATTAGATCAGCATAGTTTTATGCACATTTAAAGCATCATAACAGAAAATGTTGATGTCACAGACAAATCAACAACACTTCCTCTGTTTTGCAGAAATCTTCTACGGTTGGTTGAGGTGTGTTTTTCCATGAAGAGGTCACCATTGGACGATTTCTGAATATGTTCTGACAAAGCAAACATTTCACTGCCACAACTCATCAGTTGTTGCCGTTCGGAACGGGCCATACACTTTAAAATTTGAGTCCATTTTAGCCCAGATTTTAAGGTGCCACAGCTAATTAGAGTCGGCGGGAGTGGAAGTTCCGTCTGAAGCCACTAGTGTTGCTGCGAGCGTACAGGAGAGAGTTAGGGGCGATCAACTCCACCGCTGGCCACTGAATGATCAGAAGAATTCCCGACGTGTCAGAAATATTGGCCGACTGTTGTCACGTTGGCTTTCATGTCATGTCATGTCATGTCATGTCATGTCATGTCATGTAATCATGTCAGCTGGTATGAGAGTCAGCGCATCCCATTCTTAGGCCATGGTTCTCCTGGTCCCCTCTGGGTTGGGGTTGACTTGCTGCCTCAATCGAAAGGAGCTCAAGTATCTTGGTGTCTTGTTCTCAAGTAATGGGAAACTGGGCCGTGAGCTGGACATCAGCAGTGATCCTGGTGTTGTGTCACCAGTCCGTCTACGTTCCAACCCTAGTAGTGATGAAGAATGAGCTTCCTTTCCCCGACCTGATCCAAATAAGAGTAAGAATGTGGAATGGAATGTTGTCGGGTTCTTGTACTGTTGGGGTCGGATTAACAGGATCCCCAATCCTAAATAGAAAACGTTGCATCTGTGAAGCTTCATAGCGAAGCAACATAAGGTCCTGTGCGGCGATGGTGAAAAGAAACTCAGGGTTTATGTGACTAGGATGAAGTTTATTGCTTATAATGGCGTTACATGTACAGAAAATACAGTATTAAATCAGGATTAAATCATCAAAGTAACAATGTCGATTTATTTAATGCTTTTCAGTTTCATGGAAAATTCTATAAAATTCACAACAAAAAATAAGATTTTCTCGACATGAACTTCGTAACTTACCAATATTTTACCTCTAAGTTTGAAAGTTTTTAGTCAGCTCATTAGCAGCGGCGCTTTGGTCTAGCTATTTGCGAGTTAATGTAGCTTAGCTTCAGATAAAAACCTCTGGTTAAAGTTTAAAGTTATTTACCTGCTGTTGATGTTTCACTGTTAAAAGTAGCAGACATCACATCTGAAACGTTAATTATTATTATACATGCATTAATTGTTATTATAAAACAATCGTTTTAAAATTTTAACTCACATGGACCTTCTTGCTAGTAAGAACTGGAGTGGTTTTGGGAAAGGTCGCTCATATATTTCTTTCTCTCAATATTCGGGCCATCATTTCTCAAACATTGATGGGATTTGGTCCAAATTTGGTGCAAATGAATCGACTTGAGGAGAGCCATTTTGTTTATATATGTATATATTTTACCCATATTTTCACCCAATAGTTCATATCTGACTTATTTCTGGGATTTTTTACACCGTGGCTTTCGGCACAGGGTATATCCTGCTGTCAGCAGAAACACCGTCTGATCTCAGATTATGTCAAAAGATGGTTTTAACGGCTTTAACGCGTGTAAACACTGTGAGCGGATGTAACTTGTAAGCAGGGAATCAAACCACCAGCAGGTATTTAACACTAAATAACATAGGGGTTGTTTATTGGGACGTTTCACTCAATACTTAAATGAATTGTTTCTTTTTACGTATTTCAATCAGAATGAGAATGAAGTAAAGATGAATGTTTATTCCAACAGATGATCTGTCAGAAAGTGTTTGCTGCTCAGGTTCTACAGGGGAAATTGGGATTGCAGGATATTCTGCCCCGGAGCAGCAGCAGCAGGTAAATCAACCTGGGCACAGGCTGTGGTGGCTGATGACTCTGCTGAGACTGATAAATGATGAAGTAGATGGAGATTTGAAGACCGGGCAGAGATGGGATTGTGAAGGTTGTGCACACTAGCAGAATGAAAGAAGTGGATGAATGGAGGGGATCATATTTACAAAGACAGCAGTAAGATGAAACCAAGTTATTGGATGGATGTGGCGGGGTGAAGGGAACAGCTGGGATCAGTTGATGCCCCCGACCATGAGGCAACCAATTCTGACTGAGCTTGTGTGACAGATTTCATTACAGAGTGGTATAAAAAGCTAGTCCTACGCCATCCTTCCCGTCAGCAAGGGGATTTCCCCGAAAAAGTCCCTAATCCCCTGTGTTGTACAACAAGTCTTTCAGATTAAACACAATAAAATAAACAAATTGCACATTCGCTGCTCGTACTGATATACGCTGCTAAACGAAGCTAACCAGGTCTCTTGTTCTGGTGGCTGAGGGCAAAGGTTTTGCTTAAGTGTACTTAATTTGGAGCTGCCTTGAAGACCGGAGGCCCCGGCAGGTTAAAGACCTTGACCTGAACTACTCGGATTTAAAATGAGATTTAGCATTAATTACCTTTGATGGGGTAATAAAAATTTGTCTGCAAAAGGGAACGTATCCAACCCGCATGAATTAAGTTGATCCAACATAGCCGTTTAGTGCAGAAACAAACCTTTTCAATGAAATACACGCCTGGAAACTCGATTGTATCAGTACACGCCAACGGGATTAATTATGTAAAAGTTAAGTTAAGTATTATTAAGTAAATAATAAGTTTGTATTATTTCATACAAAGTACATGTTACACCCACGAAAACGTAACACCCGGCTAATTTCCTATTTTGAGTGAAAAAAGAATGAGGAAGAAAGAAATACCGTTCTATTCCCTACTAGCACTAGAAGGACTAGAATTGTAGGTCTGTGTGACTTTGAATTTATAACCTGTTAGATTTGAGAATGACTACACAATGCTAGTGTTAGCATGCTGTGGGTGAGACATGATAACAAACTTAAGCATCAAAACCCTCTCAAGTTAGTCACCTACACAGACGTGTAGGACCAGGAAAAGTCTGAAGGGGAATGAAGTTAGTCATACTTGGAAGAAGTCTCAAGGAGCTGAAAGATGAGTAATGAGACTTTTTTTCTGTGAGTGATTTGGGGAGCTGCACCTTCGGGGTTTCCGCTGAAGACAAAGAAGGAGGTTTAACAATGGACCTGTCATGTAGCCTTTTGAAAACTTGTTTGATGGGTGCGCTTCCGCCACTTTAGGCTTCATGAGAGCCGACTGACAGTTTTTACAGGTATCACCTGAGGGAGCCATCACAGATCTGATAGGGATCTGTTAACCCAGTTATAAGGTAATTAATAAATCAGGATTATTTGACCGAGCTGTGAGGAGAGCTGGGTCACCAGAGTATAAGAAGGCGTCCTTTTTCTCCCAGGAAAGGTCTATCAAAGCCTGGGCCCCCTTCATCTGAGCCTGTTGGATGCTGAACCACATGAGGAATAATGATATACTATATCCATATCTTAAAGAACGTATGACAATGTAAATCCTTTGAAATGTGTGCTACCCAGTTATAAGTAACTCGCTCTCTGGCTTCTGAAGGGCGTTTGTTTTTTCTCTCTCTTATTTTTCATATAAAGGCCTTGAGGGTGGAGGATGGGTATTTTCCTTTTTCTCTTTATGAGTGCCTAATGTCTGCCTGTTTCAATTTGTCAAGTGGAAATCTCTATAAAAAGAAACATTTCTGTATATAATTGAATATATTTCCACACATATCTTTTACATAATCACTCCTATACATGCACATGCCTACCTGCCGTATTACCTTTAGATTTATGAAGAGTTTCTCCAGCTATTTAAAACACAGGAGATATTTTGCGGAGGAGAGGGAACAGCCACCGTTTTTCGAGGATCATGAATGCGGAGACAAATGTTTGGTTCTACCCGGCGTTGGATTGGCTGTCGGGTTGCTGGCGTCGGCCGCGTCCGTCATGTCCTGCGGGCCTTTGCTTTTCTGTATTGTCACAGTTGGCCTACTGTTGTGAGGGTCAGTGAAGGAGCAGCCTCTGAGTCGGTCACCGCCGCCGGGCTGTTTGGGAATTAAAGGCTCGTGGTAGAAGGAGCGATGCACGTTAGGTCTGCGCTGCTTTCTTCTGAGTCTTAATGTCACACAATCATCTGTTGCTGGATTTGGCTGAACCCTCATTTCCCATAGATTCTGTTTCTCCCGCAACATCCCTAAAGCTGGGATTATATAGTCATGCTGGCAAGTTCTTCCGCCTCTCTTTTCTCCGAGAGAAGCTCCTATAAGTGGATATGATCAAGGATGTGTTGTTCATTTGACCGAGGATGTGTGTGTGTGTGTGTGTGTGTGTGTGTGTGTGTGTGTGTGTGTGTGTGCGTGTGTGTGTGTGTGTCTTTGGCAGGCGTGAAGCCAATAACCTGCTTCTTGCTCAAGCTTCTGATCCTTTTCCCTAAGTGACAGAATATGGGTTGGTGGTCTGTCGCCCCTCCACCTGCCTGAGCGAAAACATGACCCTCTGGGACAGATTAGGATCGCACAAAGCTTGACGACCCTGCCGTCTATGGCTTGGACATACATAGACAGAAAGACAAGGAAGCCGGACTGATGGACAGATTAGGAGCATAACTACTGGCCGATCATCAGCGAGGCGTCGTGAGGTTGCCAGTGGGCTAACAACCGTGCTAACAAAAACAATACAGAGAAATGGATCCCCAAAGAAGTCCGGTGTTGTCTTTTATCGTTATGAATTCTCCAAAGAGACACCGTAGTAGAGCTACGGTGTCTGCGATTCCAAAGCTTCTGTAAAGAACTAAACATCGCACATATTGCAGCGCTACTGAAAAGTTCGACGATTAGCTCCTGGTCAACAAAAATGCTATTTAGCATGCTGTATAAGATGTTAAACAGAGGAGCCTTGTTGGGTTAGTACAAGTTGGATTTATCAAAAGACAGGACAGGTGAGATAAGGTCAGCAGGTTAGGAGGACGAGATTGGAAGTTTGAAATATAATATATATGCTGTTGACTATTTGTAGGTTTGGTCATGTGATCCTCTTCAGGATGGGACTCCTGTCCAACCGGTGGAGTTTGGGGCAGATTGGAGCAGACATAGCCGAGTCATGACAGCTTCCTGTTTCACGCCACGCTGCACCATTAAACTGAAAACTGAGGGTTTGAATGGATTTTCACACTTACGATTTTAATATTGAACTGATTAAATTTGAAGTCAATACGATTCATGTTCTGTTGCTGAAGTCCAATGATTGTGAGCTTTTCGCACTCTAAACGATCCAAATCATGTTTAAGTTTGATTTGGAATGAAACAACCTCTTCTGTTAGGATTAATCTATATACTATATAACATACTGATTACTATATTAGAAATTATATACTGATAGTTTTGGACATAGGAGCTGGTATGAAGCGCGGTGGAAATCCCTCTGACTTGTTTATTGTCAGGTTGTTGGTCTTTTGGCAGTCGAGGGCCTCAGGGCACACTCAAATGTGAAAAGACAAGGAAACTGCAGGAAACTTAATAACTTCCTGAAATAAATACATTTAATGGCCAGCACGGTGGTGTAGGTGGGCTTTTCTGAGCCCAATTTGGGTTTGTATATTCTCAACGTGTTTGAGAGGGTTTCCTCCGGGTACTCCATCATCCTCCCACAGTCCAGAAAACCTACAATATTGATGACTCTAACTTGCCTGTAGGTGTGAATCAGAGCGCTAATGATTGTATCTATGTGTTGGCTTGTCCACGGCGTACGCCGGTTCTGGCCCAATGTTTACAGGAATGCGCTTTGGCCCCCACGACCCTGAGCAGGGCAATCAGTTGCAGGAATTGGATGGATGGATAATGACTTTCCTTTGTCATTGTTTATACGGGCTGGGACTAGAAGATCGGAACCTGGAAGCCTTATTTGATGACACGGATTCACTGACAGGGGTTCCGTACCATTCATGCGCTGTACAAGCACACCAAGCATGAGCTACCAATGCTACAGAAATCTCACCAGCTTGTAAATCTTTCATCGTGAATGATGAAAAACTTAAAACTCACAATTTTGTTACACCAGTAAGGACAAAATAAGCTGCAGAGGAACGACCCGGAAAACTTTAGGCACAACAAACGTGAAATTTAATCACCCCGAGGTAGATAGAAAGTTTCAAGAAGCTAACGCTGGCAGTGCGGCTTAAGTTAGCGAGAGCGCTGAGCTGTTTGTATGGTTTTAAAACGTTCAAGAAGAGAAAATCGGTATTGGCCGGTCAGACATTATAATAATCGGTGAACTCGGTACATCTCTAGCTGTGACCATACTTAATGATTGATAGGCGCATAGACCAGCATCTTATGTCGGTCCTACTTTTTTGACGTTGTTGTAATCCTGCTCTAACTTCAAGTAATTAGTCCAAACGAAACCCAAAACTGTTTTTCACACTGTTAACAATCTGAACCATGGGTCCGTTTGATCCGGAGACCACCGGATTTGGTTAGATGAAAAGTCGGGCAGTTTGATCCAGGCCTTGGTCCGCGGGAAGGTTTTACTCCCTGAATTTTGGTCCAGATCAAACTTTAAAGTCAGAGAATCCAGAACAAATGAGGTCTGAGCGTGAAAGCACTGGCCTTCAGTACAACTGGAGACAAACCCATCTTCCGTTACGGTCCATCACAACTCCAGAACATCCTTATGTGTTTGTGTCTACAGTCAGTCGACCCTCCTCTACTGTGGATGAAATGATGTTCCGCTGCGTGACAAATGCAAACCAATAAAAGCCCAACATTGTCCTCTCATTTGACCGTATGTCAGCTGACCTGACCTCGGCCTTTGTAATCACGGCGGTACCGGCCTGCACGCAGCCACCGCTCACTTCTGGCACGAGCAGAGGGAGGAGAGAGCCGGAAATGAGGCTCTGGCATGTTGTTGAGCAACGGTCCTGAGGGACGGATATCTGGCTCCGTGAGTGCTGATCTGTCAGAGCCAGGATTGGGCCGGCTATACGAGAAGGGATCAGAAATCATGAATAAATGAGCAGGGCCTTTGGCTTGAGGCCCGCGCCGCTCTCACACACACTCAGGATCCAGAGAGGCTTATGTCCAGTAGACACCAGTGCACCAGCCCCATCACTATTTATCTTTCATCCGACAATACTAATCTTTTTTTGCGGCCATTGTTGATGAATAAGTCAATTCCACTCGGTGGATTAACTGTTCAACAATTTTGGCATGACCATAATAGGCATCTAAAGGGGTCAGTGGGCTTCTGTTTCCAGTACTTCATTGATACAGCGAAGACGTGATTTAAATGTTTGATCCTGTAATAACCGACGATATTTTATTTGAGTTCGTGGAAAAAAAACTAAATACAAAAATCATGACCATAAAAGTCTGAAAATTAAACAAATTCAGGTGCGTTTGGACCTAATGATCCTGGGTGCACATTTTTAAATGGCATGGAAAACATACACCAATCATTCATATCATTATAACCACCTGCCTGTTACTGTGTAGATCCAGTTCCACCACAGATCACCATTCTTTGGCCAGCACATGAGAGAGAGAGAGAGAGAGAGAGAGAGAGAGAGAGAGAGAGAGAGAGAGAGAGAGAGAGAGAGAGAGAGAGAGAGAGAGAGAGAGAGAGAGAGAGAGAGAGAGAGAGAGAGAGAGAGAGAGAGAGAGAGAGAGAGAGAGAGAGAGAGAGAGAGAGAGAGAGAGAGAGAGAGAGAGAGACAGCCTCTCCAGGATTGGGCCTGGTGAGGACAGACTATATACACTGACGTAATGAAACACAGGTGAACACGATGACCAATCAGACAGAGGGAGAAAGGAACACAAGTGAAAAACCCAAAAAGGTAACACAAATCAAAATGACAGAACTTCTCCTAATAATAAATAAACACAAGGTCTTGACAGTAATAAGAATAATAATTACAACAATAATAATTGTAATTATCATATTGTAATCAGCGGGCATCAAGCAGGTCCACAGCAGCAGATCCATCCTCCATCCACGAGACCCTGCAGGGTGAAGAAGCACAAAGACTCCAGAGACCTTTGACTTTAGTGAGAGGGAGGGAAGGACAAACTGCTGCAGGGACGACCAACCCAAATAAAAACCGCCCGGACATTTATCATAAAAACAGGCATGAAAAAGAAACTGAAAGGCCAGCACTGACAATATTAATTGTATATATGTAAAATAGTTCAAAGTTCAAATTGTTTAGGTGAAATTGTTTCTTCAGGTCATTTCAGAGTTCTGGTCCTGTTATAAACTTGAAAAATCCAAAGCCGTTATTATTTTTTTTCCCTTTAAACTGTTATCGCACAGTCAAAAAAAATATCACAAGTTATTTAAGTGATATTAAATAACTTGCCGGATACTGAAAGTTGAAGTTATCTGGGAAAAAGGGGCAGAAGCTTTCACTCACTGCACATGTTTTGACAATTCTACAGCTATAAAATCAAAAGAAATCCAGGCGGTCTGAATATAATTATAGTCATAAAAGGGTGAAAGTGAGAGGGATGTATAAAGAGAGAGAGTGAGAGAGTAAGAGAGAGAAGCTCAGTGCATCATGGATAATTATATTTATTATTAGAGGTAAAGGATGTAGAGGAGGAGCTAAACAGATGACACAGTGAGCAAGAGAGAGTAGGAGAGGGTGAAGCTATATCTATCTTTTAGTTAGCGGCTAACCGCTAGGTATTTTTAAAACGAGGCACAGATTTAGCCGGATATATATCTATATATATATATATATATTGTTATTCACTTCATCTCTCAGTGGTTATAATGTTATGGCCAGTTGCCTGTAATTATTGTCACTTCATTTTTACGATATCCTGTTTGAATCCCTCAGCTTTGTCGGTGTGCCCCCCCGTGTCCGACGTTGTGTGCCAGTGAAGCTGACAGTCAGCCGTCAGATTAACGACTCCTCCAAACGCCCTTTTTTTATCTTTTTAAAACTCTTAAAACTGATGAGCAGGAATGAATTACCATTCTGGGACCATGGGGAGAGAAATGATGACAGGACTCAATGACAAAAGAAGAAGAAGAGAGTCGACGAAGGTAAACGAATCACCCTAATGACCCACAGCGAGTGAGGGTCAAAGGTTAACACCTGACCTTAACTCCTGCTGACCTCACAGGAAGTCAATTGCCCCTCAGTCAGTTAGGGCTGACCTAATGGTTGAAAGAATCGTCTGTGCTAGCTGGATGCATATGTGGACCTTCTTTTATGTCCCCGATGACTTTTTAGTTTATTCCAATAATTTAATAATTTGTCTGTTTTTCTTTACCGCAAACTTTCTTATTTTCTTTCTTTTGAATCCTAAGTTAAGTTCAATTTTACGTCACTTCTTTAGCTTAAACTGTTATTCAAATGAAATTGATGTATTTGCAATATCTAATGCGTTTAATCAAAGTAACGAGGAATCAAAAAAACTAAGATTTGCTCCAGAAAACCTTAAGATGAAAAATTCTGTAAAAACAAAAAGATAAAGTGGCGAGGTGTTTCCTCGGGTCTCTGCTGAGGATCGTACGTCACATCATTTTTATTCTGTTTGTGGCGAGGTTTCCACTGGGTCAACATGTTAGTTGCGTTTCTTTGCGGCGCAGACAAAGAGGTTTATTCTTGTTGTTAACATCTCTCACTTTAAATACCAACATGCTTCCAAACGACGTCTGAGGCTCCACTTTTGAGAAACAGTTTCTCCGTGCCGTTTTGTTTCCAGCCACGTAAGCATCCATGTTACTTTGATTTCTTTGGCAGCATAGCATTGCATACCCAACCACTTTAAAAGTCAGTAGAGATTGGTCACGTAATTCTGATTGTCGGACGCAAAGATCATTCGTCACCAAGAGATTAAATCTCGATTAGTAGTCCAGCCCTGATTCAGACTAAACCTTGGATTGTGGTTCTCCAGCACGCGTGACCCGGGCCTGATTGGCCTATGAAGCCGTTACTGTTAAACCAACAGTGAAGTATTTGTTTAGGAAGAAGAAGTATTGTGTGACAGGATAGTTATTTTGTTCCCATCATTCTTTGCCAGTTCATGTTCACACCTCGTCTCAGGGGCTCCGGTTTCCCCCCCAGTGTTTGGATTCATATCCCTGATCCTCCTCGTTTGCAACTTTGGATTTCCTGCCGGCTCCCTGTCGGATTAGTTTGCACGGTGGACTGCTTTCCACGGGTCTGACCCTTTTCCTAACACTACATCCCGTAAGCTTGCGTTCTCCTCCATATTTTACGTACCATCTGCTCAGCCCTCGCTGTCTGTCATCCTTTATCACAATCACGACAATGAGATCCTCCTGTGTGAGGAGAACTGTGTTACAGCGTCCACACTGCAGAAACAGCTGTACTAGAAAGAAGCCAGATATCCTCATACGTGATTAGATCCTCTTGCATTGAGCAAAAGAAAAATAATATGGAAATGAGGTAAACCGGAAAGTGTAGGGATATCCTGGAGTCGTCGTCGCTGCCAAATATGCTTTGTGATAACGCGATAACTCAAAAACTATTTCATGGATCATTTTCAAATTTTAGACACATATAGACATTGGTGTGAGGAAGAGCTGGATTGATTTTGGCAAAGGTCGCATTTATTTTTCCAGCTGTAGGGGGAGCTTTATCTCCAAGTTTCTGGGCGATAATTTCTCAACCGTTCATCCGATTTAGTCCAAAATTGATGCATATGAATCAACTTGATCATGTTTTACTCCATAGGGAGAGCTATTTTGTGAAAAACCCTATTTTTCAAATGTAAAACCACATTTAATTTGAGGCGTTCAATCAGGGGAATTGCTTGTACAACGCATGGGATTGGGGGCTTAGGACAGTGTAGGCCTAGCTTTGGATTTGTCATTCATGCTAATGAGCAGAAATTGTATCCAGGCCAATATCCATCAATTTGACTGTGTTTAAGAATATTTGGTTTCTCTCTCTAATGTTGCTGTTTTTGCACTGGAAAGGCAGGATGTGAGAATAAAACCGGCGAGAGCTGACAAGCAAAGAGAAGCGAAGGGAAGCCGATACTTGCAGCGAGCAGCAAGCTCCTATCAGAGGCGTTACTTTGTCGGCCGAGAGCTGCAGCTGACCTGCTGCCACTCGCTGCTCCTGCCTCTGAGCCAATTAGAGGCTCCACCGGTGCTGTTTGGTTCCCCCCACCCCCCTCTGCACGCCGTACGCTCCAGCCTGAGGCTGAGGGTGGTGCTGCTTTTGTTTGTTTCGGCCTTAATTAGCCAAATAGAAGCAGGTAGATTGAATAAAAAAGCAGGTCCTATTTGCTTTGGCATCCGACGGACCTCTGGGGGTCCGCGATGTTGTTCTTGCTCCTTAATGAATGGAGCTCTGTCCCAACACGGCCCGATAGGCCAGCTGATTCCCTCCTGCCTCTCATTATGCACACAACATACACTGGTTTATTTAATCAAACCTGACACGAGGTTAGCTGGTATCTCAATAAGCCGCCCTTTTGTAGCTTCAATGTGTCCCTGGAGGGATTGAAGAGTGACTCGGGTGCCCACCCCTGGAATACAATCAAGCATGTGACACCTTATCCCGCGAGCATTCTATTCTACCGCCAGCATACAGTCTGAATTTGACTTGTCCGTTCGTAAAGCCTCGACCCGCCGCGGCTGTTTGACAGAATTAATTGCTCCGTCTCTAGAGATTCCTACCACCCGACGTGGGTGGGGGTGGGGCTGTGCCGATAACACCGCTGGTGGGGATTAACATATTCATTACTACTGTTTGTATTCTGTAGGGGAAATAATTGAATAGGAGGGAATATCTGTCCGAAAAAGGGTTTAATTGGGGCGTTCAAAGGGGAAAAAAAGGGGGCACCATTCCCATCCATCTCTACCAACACGGGAATGTTCTCTCCGCTGGACAGAATGTAATAAAGTTTCACACATGACTTCTGTGGTCCTTAAAAGTCCCAAGCATTATGGATTTCTTCAGTTTACACCAGTCTTCCTAGCTCTCCACTTATAGAAAGACCTGTGGTTCCAGCCAGTCGACAGGTTGAATCGAACAGAGGCTGGTTTCTGAGAGGCTTGAGGGCGATTAAAGTATAGAGAGTAACAGAACCGTTAATAAATGTCTGCATCATTTATAAAAAAATATTTTCTATGTATAGAGAAATCTATTAGTGAAATTCAGATGATGCTTCCACAACTAGAGAGCAGAGGAGGACAGACTTCACCGTCCTTCTCTGGACACTATCTATGAGATCAATTTGATTTATTTCAATGTGCTTCTTTTTTTCGTGCTCGTCTAACCAATCAAACAACCAGAATTCAATTTTGACACTGTAAGAGGAGTGTGACGTCCTGGTGGTAAAGGAGAACGACTCTCACGTATAACAAATAAAACTGTATTTTATATAGGCTTTGTCTAAATAAATTTGTGGAAACACTCAGCACTCAGGTGCTGGTCTACGACGTTTCTGCTCTACATAGTAGAAAAATACATTGTGGCTAAAATGAAGATACAGCTGAACAGAAATATTCCAACTGTCAACACTAAAGAAATCAAGTCTCTTGAGGGGCATGACCCTGTCGCAAGGCCACCAGTTATCGTTCCGTAGAACTATTTTTATTGCTTTCAGCTCATCAACTTCAGGAGAAAATGTTGAATTACTGCCCAATTTATCCCGACTACTGACAGGCGCCACGTTGACACGCAATCAATGTCATTCCATTCACATCTCAGTGGTTATAATCTTATGGCTGATTGGGTTTTTATATGTTTGACGTCTCAGGGATGTGTTCTCCTTCGGTTCTTGTGTGGTGACTTTGTCTCTTGTTCTTTTGAAATAGTCGTTGGGACCAAACTTGGAGGGAAATATCTTCATTTAGACTGAAATGATCATTTTTGAAATTTTATCCTCCTTCTTTTATCTACCCCCTATTTACAGTTGCTCGGTCAAAATCCACTTTGACTCATGAATTGTAAGCCACGTTATGCGGACTACTTCCACTTAGCTGCATGAAACCTGAAAACAAAAAAAAAACACAAAAAAAGAAAAAGAAAAGCCGGCTACAGTTTTCCATTTGAAGGCCTGTGGTATAACGTGAGCCTAATGACCGAGTGTTGTGTGACAGCAAAGATGCGTCTCGCCATTGATCTGCTTACTGCGGAGCTGCCGAAGTGAGACGGCGTCTGAAAAGAGGACGCAGGAGCCCAGGGGACCGCTGGAGCCGCTAAAGGAAAGAGGCTTTGAAGAGAGGCTAATAGAGGAGGAAGAAATCAACCTACATACGATCCAGCGCGGCACAAACGGGAGCAGGTACGGCTGCTGTTCACGGCTCGCCGTGGAGTGTGGGCCCGGTTTCTGCATCTGCTGCTCCCACTGATGATATTCAAAAAGTCGGGGATGTTATTAAATTGTCTCTTCCGCCATCGCTGCAGATTCTTCACGTTGAAGAACGCGATGAAGCAAAATCTATTACATGGATCATTTTCACAGATGGAAACGGATCATCCGCTGTGGCTCGTCACGTTTAGTCCAAATTTGGTGTACATGTATCAACTCGGCGTTATCTATCTTGTATATACCATATAACAGTTCTTATTTTACCCACTAGGCGGAGCTTTTTTTATTAAAAACACAGTTTTTCGAAAAAAAATTTCTTCACCATTAATTTCAGGCTTTCAAACAGCGGGGGATCGCTTGTACAAGGCAGGGGGTTTGGGGCTTTTCATGGATTCCCCCCTTGCTGCCTCGGACGACAACCGGAGTGGTGGTTTCTGGTTGTCTGATGGCGGAGGCCGCGCTGTGACTCATGGATCGGTCCGTAACGTGTGTCGCTTAAATACCGCGGCGAGTGGCATCTGTGGGGTTACTCACAGATTTCACTGTTTCCTGTGGGGTCTTTCTCGCGGGCCGAGGAATAACCTTTGGCTCACATCTGGTGTCCAGCAGCATTTGTCACACAACCATTTGAGACAGACGAGGGATTAGCCGCCGCCCCCCCGTCGCCTCCCCGCAGCGACCTGCCATCCTGCTCGGAGCGCCAGCCTTCTGGATTGGCCCCGATCGGGAAAGTGTGTTTAATTCTGTGAATGAAGGCTGAGAGGGGCAGAATTACAGTCTGCATGTTGAGATGGGACACAGTCCGGGTCAGGGTTCTGACAGACACATGTCAAACACGGCAGTGGAGGTCCATCTTTGTCCCGTGTTACATAAAGATCGTTTGACGCCATTTGGTTTCGGTTTAAGTCCCCAGTCATGAGATGAAGACGTTTCAAAATGCATGTTTATACACCAGATGGGCCATAACATTAAAACCCTGTGCCTTATATTATGTCGGTCATCCTTTCGCAACCAAAAACAACTCTATGGTGACGATGTGTGTTCTGACACCTTTCTGTCAGAACCAGCCTGAACCTTTTCAGATCAGACAACCCCGGCTCTCTTCAACGAGACATTTGGACAGGAAGTGTTGACAGCTTATTGTTACATCTTCCAAATCATCATTCAGGTTTATTTACAACAATATTCATGAAAGGGCGTACGAGTAGAAGCAGGAAGTTGTGACGAGCGTTTCTATCCGTCTGTCTCCACTGGACCTTTGGTAATAACTTGACACTTTTTCATTTCTTTCATATAAATCATCTCAAACCCAGCTTGTTTGATGCTTGAACGCTTGTGTTTATTGTCATTTCTGTTAATACATCACTGGATGCACAGCCTTGCACGTCTCTGAATCTGCAAACATTTATTATTTTTTTTGCTCAAGAATCCATTACGTTGACAATTTGTCTGAATCTGTGACTCTAATCAACCGTTTCTGCGCTGAACACACAACAGACTTTCAGAGTCTCCTGCTGCATGACGTCAAGCAAATCCTCAGCCGGTAAACACGCCGTAAAGCGGCCGTTTCACTGGAACCAAGCAGGTACTTCCTCATTTTTTGGCAACTGAACAGCTAAAAACGTAGACGAAATCATTTTGGAGGCCGGGGTCGACTCAGAATAGTGTTACACTGAGGCACAGAAGTTGGTCTGCAGAGACTGTGAGGGGAAAATTGAGTCTCCGTCCCCGTGGAAATCGGTTAGAATAGAGGAAGTGTCGGACAGATGATTAAAACGGTCAGTGACAAATTGGCCATTCGCTCCGATAGAAGCCAGGGGATGTCACTCGGAATCGGAGTTGTCTTCACATCAGACAGTTTTTGTCTTTACATTATAGGGAGGACGTCTGTCTGATCGGTGGACACGCGCTGTTGTGGAGAAGTTACTCTGACTTATTTTAAGGTCATTGAGGAGCCGTGTGATGAACAACTGTTCACGTTTTGGTTCTCGTGTCTCCGTTTCTCGTGGACTCCACCCTTCTGGGGTCCAGACACTTCTTCTTACATTTGTTACCTCCTCCCAGGAGGATACGTTTTTTATCTTTTGTTTGTATCTTTTGAGATTAGTGTTTACCTTTTCCTGTTCTGGGTCCTGTTCTAGTTTTGACTTGATCTTCATTGAAACAGGTACTTAGTTTCAGAGTTATCAGCGGTACTGATGAAACGTGAACCAACGGGTTGGTGCTGAAGAACATCAGAGAAGACACTGTGGTCCTTTTAGTCTTTGTCACTTGCTGCATTTCCTCCTGGTTGAGACGAGCCTTCCGTCCCGTGAGGGGGCTCCGGCTCTTAGGGAGGGAAAGGGATGTAGGGAGGACATGGAGCACTAATGCAGCTCAATGCATTAAACATGGCCCAGCGGGCCTCCATTAGCGGCAAACTGTACCCACAGATCAACCATGTCGTCCTTGAGGCTTTCAGCAAGGTGACACCGCAACCACCTGGCAAAAACAAGGGGAGGTTCGCCGAGCCCCTTCACTTCACAGGAAACAAACAAATGAAGGACCTGAGACTCAAAGTTAAAGGAAAGAAGTATGGGATCAGCGTGTAATTTACATCTGTAAAATAAGTGTTTGCAAGTCTGAATATGCAAATGAGTCTGCAGCTGAGAGAGAGCAAGAGAGAGAGAGAGAGAGAGAGAGAGAGAGAGAGAGAGAGAGAGAGCTGAACAAGGTCTGAAGTGATGTTAAAGCTTTTATAGTGATGTGTAGAGCGTTTATAGTGATGTTTAGAGCGTTTATAGTGATGTTTAGAGCGTTTATAGTGATGTTTACAGCGTTTATAGTGATGTTTACAGCGTTTATAGTGATGTTTACAGCGTTTATAGTGATGTTTATAGTGATGTTTACAGCGTTTATAGTGATGTTTAGAGCATTTATAGTGATGTTTAGAGCATTTATAGTGATGTTTAGAGCGTTTATAGTGATGTTTAGTGCGTTTATAGTGATGTTTAGAGCGTTTATAGTGATGTTTACAGCGTTTATAGTGATGTTTAGAGCGTTTATAGTGATGTTTACAGCGTTTATAGTGATGTTTATAGCGTTTATAGTGATGTTTACAGCGTTTATAGTGATGGTTAGAGCATTTATAGTGATGTTTAGAGCGTTTATAGTGATGTTTACAGCGTTTATAGTGATGGTTAGAGCATTTATAGTGATGTGTAGAGCATTTATAGTGATGTTTACAGCGTTTATAGTGATGTTTACAGCGTTTATAGTGATGTTTAGAGCGTTTATAGTGATGTTTATAGTGATGTTTACAGCATTTATAGTGATGTTTAGAGCATTTATAGTGATGTTTAGAGCATTTATAGTGATGTTTAGAGCGTTTATAGTGATGTTTAGTGCATTTATAGTGATGTTTAGAGCGTTTATAGTGATGTTTACAGCGTTTATAGTGATGTTTAGAGCGTTTATAGTGATGTTTACAGCGTTTATAGTGATGTTTAGAGCGTTTATAGTGATGTTTACAGCGTTTATAGTGATGTTTAGAGCGTTTATAGTGATGTTTACAGCGTTTATAGTGATGTTTACAGCGTTTATAGTGATGTTTATAGCGTTTATAGTGATGTTTACACTTTTATAGTGATGTTTAGAGCATTTATAGTGATGTTTATAGCGTTTATAGTGATGTTTACAGCTTTAATAGTGATGTTTAGAGCATTTATAGTGATGTTTACAGCGTTTATAGTGATGTTTACAGCGTTTATAGTGATGTTTAGAGCATTTATAGTGATGTTTAGAGCGTTTATAGTGATGTTTATAGCGTTTATGGTGATGTTTACAGCGTTTATAGTGATGGTTAGAGCGATTGGGCGACCCTGAACAGGAACAGGATATGGATAATGAATGAAAATATTAAAGGTAAAGCTAATCCTAGCATTGGAACTATTCGCCTGACTTTTCCCAAAATTACTCCAGTTCTTCCTCACACTAAGACCTATGTGGGTTAAAAATAAGAAAATGATCAATGAAATTTTTTTTTATTTATCGCATTAATAGGACATCGCGGAGGCAAAAATAATATCCCTCACCTTAGAACATCATTCAATTATAATATAGTACTGCAAAAAAGGAACTTTTCATTGCAATTAAAATGTGACACATATGTCACCATGGATTCTGATGGGTCAAATGTTTCGAGCCCATCCATCACCCAGGTTCATGAGAGCTTCATGTTTCCTTCTGATGGTTCTGGAGAGAACCATCCTGGTTCTAAATAAGGCTCCTTTAGCGTCCATTCCCTTTAAAATGGACCGTGTGTCTCGGCGGCCTCCCTGTCCCCTGACTGAATACATGTATGTGTAATACGATGTGAACTGAGAAGGCGGAAGGAGGTTCTCCACAGGAGCTTAGACAATCTTGTGTTAACGATGAATCATGATCTTCTACACTAAATGTCACACGGTCCAGTTTCACAGTCAATTCATTAAAGCCGCCATCCGGCGCTGGCGCGGGTCAACCGGCTGAATTCTTACAATTCCTTTTTGAGGAGCACGAATTAACTGATACCAGCAAAATTAAATCCTTGTGAGGATCTAAATGTCGGTTTGCGGTCAGTTTTCCAACCACTAATCCAGACCACAACTGATTATATTCCATATCTATCCATGAATGAAGTTAAGGTCAGAGCGAAACCTTCATGTCATGCAACAAAAACATCTCTGGGCTTATTTAGGGGGAGACAGAAATGTCTGGCAGCACTCTGTAATAATAATGATACATTTTGAAGACCATAAATATATATATATATGTATGTATATATGTTTAATGTATGAGAGAAGAAGAAGCGTTTCTTCTTCTTCTCTCCTCATTAGGCTGCCTTTTAGCTATTATGTCGGAACACAAGTGCAGCAGCGAGTGGGTGAGAGGAGATGTTTGAGGCTACTACAATCCCATTCCGACGTGGTTCGCTCAAAGGTAACATTTATCATTAAAGACAGAGTCAACACATGTTTTTATGCACCGTTCCATTCTAGTATTCTGCTTCTCTTACGAGTATTATTCCAAACTGGTGGAACAAAAATATTCAAAATGTTGTGTGCAGGCAGAAAACGACGACCCAAACGCTGAAGGCACAGGAGGCAGGAGCGGAGTTCCACGTTTTAATGACAGCGACTTTATCGTATCAAAAACTAGCATGTTAAACTGCAAAAAAAAAAAAAAATTGTAAAAACAGTTAAATTTGAAAAACTAAGGCGGATCCATAATAGACGAAATAAAAATCCCCCAAAAAGCTTACAAGGAGATCTAGGAACGTGAGGAGGATGAAAGCTGGAGGACGCAGGACAATCCAGTGACTCCCATCAACAACATCAACAAACTGACGAAGACAGAGAGGAAGATGTAGATGTACGTCAGGGAGGAGACACACAAGGAGTCAGGAAACAGTCCAGAAACATGGGATTTAGGTGAACCGGTGGTCCGTGGGCGTGAATGAGATCATGATTGGTCGTTTGTCGCCGTAATGAGCCGGCGGCTTGTCCAGAGTGTACCCTGCCTCGCCCTCCATGTCAACTGGGATGGACTCAAGCCCCCACCCCCCCTCGTCTTCACATTGTCCTTCCCTCCTTGTTCAGTCGTCGTACTTTCATTTCCTGCTTCGTCCATTGCATCATGTCGGCTCCAGCTCACACTTTCACACGGGGATCATCTTCCGTAGCTGATATTCCGCGTGCGACAAAAGAGGGACAAAAGAATCTAGCAAAGATAATAAGAAAAACGTCGGATTCTGCTATTTTCCTACCGGCTGCGGAAAAATGAGTTTCCCTCTGATTAAATCTCACCGCCTTAAAATCAACCGAGCAATATGAGGAGAAGAAATACACGCTAATGAATAACTGTGTCATATATCCTGCGGCTATGTTGATAACAAATTGCTTAAGTGCTCCTGAAGACGAGCGGGGTGTTTTATTAATGACTAACGGACCGAGCGAGAACCGGCCCCCGTTCGTTTGCTCAAAGCAGACCCTTGAACCAATTGTGGATCCTCAGAAGCGACGACACGCAGGGAAAATCAGCTCAGCCATTTTTCTCCAGTACCTCCATCCCATTCTCCCCGTATCAAATATTCATCATCTGTATTTGTACCAGTGACCCCCGTGCGCTGCAAAGCACTCTCAGCGCTGCTCATGAGCCTCGCCCATGGAATATTTATGACTCATATTTGCTTAAAAAATTAAGTGCAGCCTCCCTAAAAGGAAGCCGGATTCAACAAAAATGCCGAGGCTGGGGGGAAACGGCCGGGGAATACAAATCACCCCCTCTTACGTCGGAGCCTCTAACGACCGCAGCTCTCCCTTTGGATCATGTTGCCAGCTGTGCTGCTACTTTTTTTTTTTTTGGGGGGGGGTCTAATTAACTTTGATAGGCACTTTTGAGGCTCTGGGCCGCCGCACAAGAGCCAGTGGAAACAGGCGACGCACTTTCTAAAAACACAACTTTTTCTTCCCGTCCTTACAAATTCCCTCTTCCCTACAATCTGGATTTTTCGGCCAGAGGAGAAAGCACGTCGCGATAGAAGCCTGTGAAACCTCATTAGCAGTTTAATCCGCCCGTTAACTCGGAGCGCTATCACTGCAAAACCCAAGAATAAACCCAAGTAAGAAACGGAACTATTCTTACCTGCCGCTGAGTTCTTCACGCGGCGCCGTCTGCTGCTATTCTGGTCTCGGAAGCTCAACACCTCCTGGATTCTTATACACCAGAACATCCTTTGGTTTATCAGTGTATATATATATATATATATATATATATAAACTATATATACTATATATGCATTCAAACAGTAACCATAAATCAGCTTTAATATGTCCAGGTCTCCATACAGCTCAGGTTGCATTCTTTGACGGACTGATGGTTTACTAAATGACGTAGCGATAATGATAATTCATTCAA
>JBBDHG010000172.1:660000-712500 GCA_037951165.1 Lophius americanus
CATAAAGTCCAGAGAAGCGAACAGAGTTTCCTCCTGATCTCCTGAGAGGGAGGTGATCAGGGGTTTTCTGGAAACACTCCTGAACAGGAACCTCCTAAGAATGCTCTAATCAGGAAGGGATGTTTCTTTACATCCAATCAAAGACGAGGTAAGAGGTACAGCCGCTCTGTAGTCGCTGACCTTTGACCTCAGTCCTCATCCTTATACTGTTGTGCTGGAAAGACGCTACGAAAGTCCTATTCACCATCTGGCGGCATTAAGACGTCACTGCCAGGATTCTTTTTAAAAACATCTTTATGACACGATTTCAGGATTTCATTGAGTACAACTCATTTAGTCATAATTTAATGACTGTGTGAATATTTCATAATGGCGGCCCCGTCCCTAATTCCACCCACATTTCTGCAGGAGGTAGTTGGAGTGATGACTCATTCTTATGGCTGCGGGAAACGATTAAAAAATAAACACGCAGCCTTGTTGCCGTGTGACTCAGGAGACTCAAAGGCGGAAAAGGCCGATTTTTTTTTTTGTTTTTAGTCCGGTTTGGCAGATTCTGCCTCTTTTTCATTTCCCATGAAATTGGCTGACCAAGTGCATTCAGGTAAGAGGCGCCGCAGCTCGAAGCAAAGTGATTCAACAGCCTACCATTTTTCAGCTGTTGTCACTAAACAAATCACAGACGAGCAGTTTAAACAAAACTCAACACAGAAGTGAGGTTTTTTTTCTTTTTCTGAAAATCCAACACAAAAGCAGCTTTTCCTGCCGACGCGGTCTATTGATGATCGCAGCCTTAATGACGAAGCTTTAGCCCATCCCTCATGTGCTGAGGCCTAAAACTGTAGAAGAAAACCTTCTATGCTGTATCTACAAATTTAAGTTCGACCAAGAGACTGAATCCTTGCAGCCTAGGTGGGATTTTATTAAATATAGAGTCAGGGAGGGGGGGCGCCCTTTAGCTCAGACTAGTTCGGAGCCAGAGCTTGACTCAGCACCAGTTCTTTGAAACAGACGTTTTTGACGTCTTGTTTTCCATCAACTTGGCGGGTCACAGCGACCCATCAAGTTGAAGGGATGTCCGACCGGACAGTTCATCCAAACACTTCCTTTAGCCAGAACATGATCCGAGAAGGGGGACGATATTTTACTGGCTTATCAATGTCCCGACAAACTGGGAGAAACAGCGACCTTAAAACATTTATTCTACCACAATACCACCAGAGAAAGACTCTGGGGTTCATGTCAGGTAACTCTAAAATTCTCCTGGACTTCTGCTAAAGTTTGAGGTTTGTTTGAAATTATTCTCTGTTTGGAATGTCCAAAGGTTCATTTTTTTTTGTTTTGTTACCTATTGGTTACAAAACCCCATCTTTAGTATGTTGGCTAGGACGTCCAATCTTGGAGAATCATTTCCGGTGTTTTGGCATGAAAAGAAAGCACAATAAAATATGTTAAACCGATTTAGTAGTTGTTCCTCTTTCAGTTTATGTTCCTCATTTTTGCCTCTTTGTCCTGGTTAGAATGAAACATCCTCTCTCTAGTGATGTGGACGGCAATGTGGAGTAAACTGAGAGTTGCATGTTTTTCCGCTTTATGATATTTATTTAAACATTGTTTTTTAAGAAACCCAGATTATTACGTCTGCTTGGTTTTTGCGTCGCTGGTTTCTCTTGTTTTCGATTTCGACTTCCTTTTTGTTTTTTTGTTTCGACTTTAATGAACTCATTTTCTTCCTGTTTTCTCATTTTAATTTGTCAGACTGTGACCGGCAGCTCTCTTCATTTAAACCTGCTGAAACCCCCTCCAGCATGATTCATTCTCAAAGCAGTCAGAAAAAACACATTAAAAAAAAAAAGCCTCCATCTTTAACCCTTTGATGTAAGCTAAGAAACAGAAAACAATTTATTTGCATATTTAATCTTAGACTCTAAATTTACCATAAAATGACCAATTGTTTGGTTGAGCATGTCTTTAAACAGTTTTCTTTTTAAATCAGAGGTTTAAAATCATTTCATGGTGAAAATCATGGAAAATAGTAATAACTTTAAAATATTAGCCCGAGCTTTTGGTTAAACACGATTTTAGAAAAACGTTTCGATCCTGATTGGATTTTCTTTCGTATAAAGCTACATAATTCTCTTTTGTAATTTGTCACATGATTTAATATATAAAAATAAATCCTATTTATGGAATAGGACTTTTTAAGTAGCACTGGTTAATGCCTGCTCCTCTGTGGCCTCTTTTAACCTGTGGCGTCCCCCAGGGCGCCATCATCGGCCCCTTTCTCTTTAGGCGTATAAATGCTGCCACTGGGTCACGTTATAAACACGCTCAATCACATTCTAAAATAATAAATAGTGGCTCAAAATGAGCTCAACTAAACAGTTGAGCGGGATATTAAAAGGTTAACCTGACGGATGCAGAAAATCAGAATGGCGCCCGTATCGTGCAGCGCCGGCGAGAAGGCTTTAAGAGTGGCGTGCTATTTATACGCCTTCCAGTGTTAGGAGGTCCCTGGATTTAGCCCAGCTAATCAGATCAACTTGGCATGACAGGCCAAGAGGCCTCTGGCATTAGTGCGTTCAGCCTCTTTCACCGCAGCCTCCTCGCTCTCACAGGTCAGCGCTTAGAAAGGAACCTGCACAGTCGGTTTGGAAAGTCCACGCGGCGAACTGAGGCCGGCGCTGTGGGCTGAGTGCCGATAGACGTTCCTGCTCCCTGATGATTCCTAGAATCTGTCTGTGGTTTCCACTCAGACACTTCCTGATGCTGTTGTTAAAGTTGAGATGCGGTGGTAGTTCAGGCGTATCCTTATAAGGAAGGTGGCAGCGACACAGCATGTCTGAAGTGAGGTTCTCCTAAATATAAGCATGTAGAAAAAGGAGGTTATGAAGGTTCTGAGCTCATTATTCGGGTTTGGTCAGTGGCACACATCATGACAAAGATGGTGGTTTTGTGAAAATGATTCACAAAAGTCCTTCTGTAATAATTACAGCTTTTCCTTAATTAATGTTCGAGACGCTGGCAGCAGCAGAAACCTAATGTTTCCAACCGTCGCAGTAATGGACGATTTTAAGGCGCTGGAAACCGAATTCCTCCTGAAAGTGTACATTTTCCGTTCCACCACTGAAGGCTTGAAGCTCTGCTGCATACAAGGAAGGAACTGAATGCTACTGAATGATTCTGAGAGTTATCTGACAACACAAACAGAATGGTTAGAGAACCAGAACTGGGCCATTCTGCGTAAAGCCCTATCTGTTTTCATCCATAATGGAATGCAGCAGAATCGCTGCGACTTAGAAACGGAATCAGAAGGAGGCGTTTTATTATAATTAATCACTCAGCCCTCGTGGGAACAAGCAGATCCTGAGTTTGGATGTATTCTATTTGGATATATTAGCTCTATGTGGATTTGAAGACGTAGTAGATTTCACATCTGTAGTCCTTCACGCTCATTCTTATTCACATCCAGGTGTGATGCAGCGGCATTTAACGGACCTCCACTGGAGAGGAACCGCACAAAGCCAGATATTTAATACAGAATATATGTGGTAGTAAGTGGACATTCTGTCCTGAAGTTGATGGGTTTGAAGCAGGAAGACCGGGCGAGGCTAAGAATCTGAGAGGCTTTGACAAGAGCCAGATTGTGACGGCCAGACAACTGGGTCAGAACATTCTTCAGAGCTGATTGTAGTCTGGAGTGGTTAGAAGCTACCAAAGTAGTCGGTAAGATGGACTCTGGTGATTTCGCAATTTTAACCAACTAGCACCAGGTTCTGATTGGTTGAAAAAGGGTAAAAGTGACATCACCGCTTCCTTGCTCTGGTGCCGATGTCCACCCAATGAATGTGTTTCATCAGAACTGAACCGCAGGGCAATGGAAGAATGCGGTCCAGTCCGATCCGATGACCGAGTGCATGTTCCTCGCTTACCATAGGAAGAGATGTCCACGATGCATTATGGGACGAAGGCAAGCCGTGGCTGTGTGGTCAATGTTCTGCTCGGAAGCCACGGTCCCGCCTTCCGTGTGGATGTTACTTTCTTATGCACCACCTACCTCTAAACATTAGTGCAGCCCAAGTCCCCCCCCCCTTCATGGAAACAGTATTCCCTAATGGCCTCTTCCAGCTGGATAACGCTCCCCGACACGCCGCAGGAAAGGTTTCCGGTACGGAACATGGCCGCAGCGTCCCTGAAAATGCCATCAACTCTCTAACCACTTCATTCTACTGGTCTGCCAGTAGTTTTTTGGGATAAAGTACATCATGTATACGTGATTACATTCATTGAATTCATATTTCAGCGTTTAGACGTATCCGTAATACTCCACACATTCCTGCCGAACGCCTCGTGCTGTTTTAACTGTCGTGGGATTTTCTCTCCTGGCTACTTTGTGCAGGATTCTGCTTCTTTTTTTCCCCTTTAGATTGTCCCTGTGTTTCACTGCAGTGACCTAAATCTTCCTGCCGGCATGATCGCACTTCATCTCATTTTACCACAGAATGCACATGGGAAATAATAGGTAATCCATGCAATGACTACTGGGAGCTGAAATATATCCAACAAAAACCTTAAAATAGCATCAGCTTCTACCCTCTTCATTTTTACCTCGCTTATGCTTACAGAGCTAAACTGTAGTGTTCAACAGACCGCGGTGATTCCATACCAACGCATCATTTCAGTTCGATGGTCTCCGCTGTTTTATCCAGGAAGTCGTTCCGTGAAGAATTGGACGTTTAATGTGATTGAGATCATTGGATTGTGTTTGTGAGACGGATAGAAGTGTCCTCTCACCTCTGCTACAACGCAATTATAGTCATTAGGTCTCTGTCAGGGTGAACCATCGCCGGTACCGGCTGACAGCTCCTGCACACTTGGAAAAGTTGTCAATCACTTCCCATTCTCTCCCATTATTGTCAAGGTCCTTTGAAAGACAGGGCTGACATCATCGGGGTAACTTTGGAAACCTTTGAGGTAGAGGTTCGGGGGTTTTGGGCCGAACAAAACCCGATTGTTTAAAGCGATAACTTCACAAACATGTAGTATTCACACGGAAACAGAACCACGCTGATATATTATGGGATCCCTTTAATGATATGGACTAATAAGGAATCCTACAAAAACTTTCTTTGTAAAATCTGCCCTCTAACTGAGAGAAAACACGAAAACTTCGACCCATCAGCGAACCGTGGGTGCAGATCTGCTCTGGGTTCTAAAACCGGTTCCGTAGTTTTTGTGTTAAATTACTAACAAACCCGTCACTTCTATAAGGGAGCGCTCGCACATCGATAAGACAGCAAAACATTTCCGCCTGAATTATTTATCGTCCTTTTCATCATTCCGAGAGCCGCGCCTCTCCTCGGCTTTAAATCAGTTCAGAAGCTTTTCACACATTGGAATAACAAAGCGACAAACAGTGACTGAGAATAAATCGCTTGGTGGAGGTAAAAAATCTCAATCTGCTGACTCAGCATGAAAATTATGGTCTTTTTCCCACCGAGCACGAGAAAATCTTATTATAAACTCGGTGTAAAAGGTCACTTTTAATGCTTCTTTTTTTTTTAAGTGAATGTGAATAAATTAGAATAGAGCATCATTAATTAGAATGAATGAATTTGATGAATAGTACTTGAATTTAAAACAGTTGAATCTCCTTAACTTTACACCTAATAATAGAATAAGGTTGATGTATGAGTTTTTGCATTCATTGACTTTAATCAGAGTTATGTAATTTATTAATTTTCATGGAGGGACAGTTGATTAAATCTATTTATTTCTCCGATTTTTTACGATCCATTTTCCTTTTTGCCAGTTTTCTTTTTTTGTTGAATAATTGATGTTGTAAAATTGGAGGGAAATGTTTCAAGTGATTAAAAGACTTTGAGTCAAAATCTTGTTTTTTTTTCCCAGTGTAGATTCTTAGTAGTTTCTCTTGTTTATTAAATATTCAAAATGTGTGTTATTTAACACACATTTAAATGTGTGCCTCCGGAGATCCAAAGTCAACATCATCTAAATCTACTTTCAAGTTGGCGTTTTGTATGAAAATAAAATTAAAGTATTAAATTAAAGTATAATACACTTTCAGAACTCAACCTTGGACATCGGAGCCTGAACTTGAAAAATCACATTACGTCCACCAAACTCAGTGCGTCTCCTCTTTTGTTGTTACTTTCACTCAGTGGCCAAAGTTGATCCGGACCCATCAGGAACCATTCACATGCTTCAGGCTCAGATTAAAACCTAACGCGCTCTGACTGGTCGACTGATTGTCAACTGAAGAGTCAGAGCAGAAGGAGTCACGTAGTGACAAGCTGAACGCATCGGTGGCCCCTGCAGCGGTCTCAACCCCAGATAAAGCCCGGAGCGTTTCCCTGAAGGCGGCCAGAAATCCACGTTTCTCCAGCGGCCGGTAAAACATCACAGCCGAAGCAAAAACCCATCAGCTGCTCTGACCTCTTAGCGAACCGTTGCTCCTCGTCCGTCCCTGCTTCTTCTTCTTCCTCTGCTCCTGCCTGCATGCAGATTCGCCCCGGTTAAAGTCCTCGCTGAAAATGGAGTCATTAATCATACGCCAGGGTATCCGTCTCTTTCAGAGTGAGAATCCATACACAGATATTTGTCTTAGCGACAGCGCCGCGGCAAAAGTTGCTACTCAATCGTTAGACTTAAACGCTTCCGCCGCCATCCGTCCAACGGACATTTATCACAAGAGGATTTCTGTCCATCGACTTTCCAAAGGGAAGCTTCAATGAACCATTTTTATGCTCTTATTAAGACTAACAAGAATATTAAAGTTGTTTCAGAGGATTCCAGTGGAAGACCGTCGCCACCGTCTTCTCTGCTGGACATTTTCAGAATCAGAAAATCCTTCTTGTTATTTTCTCTTAATTTGACAAACTTTTCAATCGAGACATTCAGTTAGACATTTCATTGATTCCCTGAATGCTCCATCAATTCATTGAGCTCATGTCAATAAGACGTTTGTTTTATGGGATTTCTACGGAGACACTCTGGTGACATTGAAGAAAGAAAAAAGATAGTTTGTGGCGACGACTTAATAACTGGTGGGAATTACATTATATCTCATGGCCGCGACTTAATAAGGCGTGGGAATGAGTTATTATCTTTTGGCATTGGTTTAATAACTTTAATAACTCCACGAGATAATAAGACGTTCCCACACCTTTACTGAGTCTAGGCCGTTAAATCCTTTTCTTCTCGTCGGAGTAACCAGAAGGGCCTCCGTAGATTTCTTCGCTGCTGACTTTGGGTAAAAAAAAGAAAAAAAAATCTACGCTGAGGCTTTCAAGCATTAAAATGAATCCATTTCCTGTTTATAACCAACGGGATAATTTTTGTTGCGTGTCATGCTCTGTAACCAATCAGGTTTTGAATTTTGTCGTGTTGGCCGTGTTCTTTGACACATCAGAGGATTTCTAGCCTCTAGACTTTGCCTTTGTCTGTATTACGTAGTTGGAAGGAAGTTCCTTCCGATACGACTTCTGCTTCTGTCGAGCTTCATTTTCAAGTAGTTTGGTGTCAAGTCTAAACTGCTCAAGCAGGGATCTCCAAGGCCTAGCGGTCCTGATGACTCCATGACCCATGGTCACCAGCCTTGAGGACCACCAGACAGGATCCGTGAGAAGACCTCAGTAGCATAGCCTGTGGGGTCAAATGCTGTGTGACATAAATTGGTGCCAGGCCATATTGGGCTTTAAAAGTTAGCTTAAGAATCCTAATATCAATCCTGAATTTGACTTGCAACCAATGAAGGGAGGCCAGATTTGGGGTTATAGGGGATTTATCTTGTAATCCGTCTGAAGCTGAGCCACTGATGTTTGACCTACAGGCATGTGAGAAATCCTGAGAGGTCGTCCAGATGTGAAAAGACAAAGGCATGGATAAGCTCCTTTTTTAAACCAGGGAAATACAGTGTAGCTATACATGGTTGTAATTGTTTTTACTAGGTGATAAGGGCCAAGTAATATTACCTCATCTATAACTTAACAATAAGAATTATCTGGTTTAAAGAAGACAAGTAGATTTGCGTGTCGTCGGCATAATGGTGGTAGGAGACCCCATTAGATTGGCTGATAATGTTTCCTAACGGAAGTAAAAAGGTTATATATGAATAGAAAAGGGAAATACAATGGGACCGAGGAAAGGTCTTTGTGGGACACCACATGCCGTTGATGTTGACGAAGTTAAGTTACCAAAGGGGGCCGAAAAATCTCCCTTTGAAATAAAGATATGGTTTGAACCATTTAAGATCATATTTTCTGTATTGACAACACTTTCATCCTGCAGAGTATCAATTATTATTATTATTATTATTGTTATTATAGTTTTTTAGTTGCCCTGGGTCTTGCCTTCTTACAGTTTACCTTAACAGTCTGGTTTAAAAGACCGTTAAAACGATCCATAGAATCTCAATGTTAAAAAAGTCCCTAATGCACATTATATTATGTCGTTCACTTTAATGTTCGCCTCAGTGGGGATGTTGTCACCGTGGCAGCAGAGTCAGATCACCTGAATGAAGGGGGTCTCATCCTCAGGCAGCTTCCCAGATCGAACTAGCGTTTATTAGAATCCGGACTGAAAGCCTCATCTGCTCCGACAGAGACGGATTCAACATCAGCGGCAAATTAGACGGACGGGAAACATTTGGATCGGAGCCCACTCGTAGACCTTTTCACATTTCCGAACCCAGTGGTTCAAAGTAGAGGCAATTCTTTGTGTTTGGTTTATTTCCTTTGTTACCAAGAAATGAGTGTGTTTAAAAATACGCACACTGTGTGTTCTGCTAAATGTGACGGCCTAATGAGTTCGATGCCCCACAACAAACAAACACGCAAATCAAGGATATTAATGAACAGATGTGTGTTATTTAGAGAATAGTGCAGGAAACACAACAACAGTCGTAACCAAATGGAGGGAAAACTGTGTCTGCTGTATTCACTGCAAACTATTTTCATCCACGTTTCTATTTTTGCGACGTATCTCTGCTGAGGATTGTTTGTTTATTTATGAAGCAGTGTGTCGAGCTTTCTGGGCCAGCACAATAAAGTGTGTTAAAGATAGAGCAGTCTAAGAGGTAGGGATGGGATGGGATGTTTTGAATGCTTGAATTGTCATTTCTTTGATTTTTATTAGTATGTGATCAAGAGAAAACGTAAAAAACGTCGTAAATAAAGACAGCGCACCGTTTTTTCTCAGAAACGATAGCCGTTTTCTCCGTTTTCATGTTTTTCTCCGCTCATGTTCGGTCTTCTCTCTCTTACAGACATGGCCTTGAACTCTGGTCCAAATCTGTGTCCCTGCAACCACATCTCTGCGATCATCTGGTGAGTACGAAGTCCCTCCAGCGGTGCTGGGAAATCATTTTCATACAAAATTAAACCCATTTCAGAATGACAGCGTGAACCAAAAGTCCAAGTTGACACGTTGTAAGTAGATTATTGTCGGATCTTGGATGAGGCGTACAGAACATCAAAGTGGACTTTATTTCATCCAGACTGATTATCAAGAAATTTATTTGGTTAATTCTCCGCTCAGCGCTGGATTTTAGGGGATTATGTTAGCTTCTACCCTAACACTTCTGACTTAAAGGGTTTTCAGGTGATGTTTGGTTCTGGAGCGGACCGGCTGTAGCCTCCCATGACTCAATGAGAACAGGCAACTTCAGATGTGTGCTCGCAGCAGAGCTCTAATCCACAGCAGTGACGGGCCGTGTGTGCCGGGCTTTAGCCGGACCCGATAAACCAGAAGCTCTTGCGGGCCGAGACGTGTGTGATCTATGTAGGCAGCAGATTGAGGTCATGTCAGCCCATCCAGAGCCAACAGAACCTAATGTGGCTGGGCCCATTCGGTGGAGTCCGGTGACTGGACTGATCTGAAAGCTTACCTGCTCAAAAGTTAGGGCGATTTTTACCTGCCAAATGTGAAGGAAAGAAACCTTGTTAAAGTTTTGTTACCAAGTTTTCAGATTTCTGCAGAGAAACGTTCAGCTTTTTGACCACGTAGTTTTGGTTTTGTTCTGTGAGTAACCTTAGAACCAGGACATTTGTGACTGTGATATTGAAAAAGTTCTTTTGGGTGACGGCCAGACGCCCACCAGGGCTCAGTGTTTGGCTCTGTGTTGTTGTTTATCCCTGCCAAAGAGCCGCTGTGCAGACTCTCTGATCTTCTGACAGCTTTCAGAAACAAGAGAAGGAGGATCCGCTGAGATCCCCCAGAACCCACCCTGTGACAAGTCACCGATCCATTATTCATCCCCTCTGCAAACATCAAAAAGGTTTTAACGTGTCGTGGGGTGTTGATTGTCTCCATGACTGACAACGACACGGGTCGCTAACAAACACTTTTGGAGGACTGATTTGTGATGCAGCTACGTAGGAATAAAGTCTTTTTCACCTTTTACTGCTGTGAATATGTGGTTTATTTTTATTTCAACAGCTCACTCCGCTTGTTTAAAGTAGTATGTTTTTCCTCAAATGTCAAAAATATAGTGTTTAGCACTTTTATCTACACCCACTAGGCGAAAAAAACGATTAGGGCCAACATATACACAACATAGGTGGTCCTCTGAATGTGGGAGAAACCATCACTGTTTGAGCTACATCTGGATCGATGTGCTGACCCAAGATTTTTTGAACAGCCTTGGCCGATGTAGCACCCTTCTATTTAGGATTCAAGAGAGTGGGCTGCAGAGCTTAGATACGTCTGAGATACCCTTAGGTATCCGGGGACAGGGGGGCCTTCAGTCCAGGAAGGTGTATTGGTCAGTCCAGGAAGGTGTATTGTTCAGTCCAGGAAGGTGTATTGGTCAGTCCAGGAAGGTGTATTGTTCAGTCCAGGAAGGTGTATTGGTCAGTCCAGGAAGGTGTATTGTTCAGTATAGGCTAAGAAAGGGATTTCCAGACATCCCTCTCCCAAGCAAAATACTCCAGCTCATCCAAGGAGATCCACAGGTTTTCCGGAGCCAAATGATAAATACGGCCCCTCCAGCGAGTTCTGAGTCCACTGGGTCAATGAAGAAGCCAAAGAGGGATTAGAAAGGACAACTGGTGAACTGGCGACAGGGTCATGGTCACCAAAAGATCTGAGTGTGCAGTGTTTGATGTAATACACGTTCCTTGTAGAACCAGTACCACTGGGAGTGAAAGAACAGATACCTGGTTCTTGCCTGCAGCTGATGGAGAACCCCAAAGGCTTCTCTAAATCAGCGTGGGCAGGGTTCTGCTCACAGGCCTCCGACACCGGCGCTGTTCTCACTGCAGAATGACCGTCGTATATCAGGCAGGCGTAGAGAAGGTGGTAATAGGATTATCGATCAATTCTAATGATTCAATTACTTCTCTGTTTTTTCGAGAGTTTAGCTTTCTGGTCCGGTGACACGGCGGAGAGCGTTCAAACATTAGTGAGAAAAACTACAGCAGTAGTTTATTACTTTCACATTATTTCCGCCGTCTTTTCGACATTCCCGTTTATTCTGCTCACCTCTGTTGAAGGAGGGCCTCGTAGTTTAAGACAGCTAGTAATGAAAAGGAGATATGGTTGATGTTGTTGGTTGTTATTGGAGGTCGTTAGCATCCAGGGTCATAGCGACGAGTGTTTGGAACTTAAAAATGGATAAACGATGACAGCTGGGACAATATTGTTTTCATTTATTTCATTAAGAAACTGAAAAAGATGTGGTCGTGGGGACTATGGGGGCTGAACAGAGACGCTGAAGTGGAAGGCGTATTGGAATGAGTATTTGAGAGATGCTCAGAGAGCTTGTTGGGGTTGTCGGTAGATTTAGAGGCTGGCAATAACTCTAAATAAAGCTGTTTACTGTCATGCCTTGGTCAATGATTTGTTGTGGGTGAATGTGTGTACGTAAAGAACATAGTGATATTTACACTGTGTTAATGGATATAAAGTTATTTCCACGTATAATATGTAGAAATAAAAAAAATAAACATTTACTCTGATTACACAGATAATTAAGTTCCTTTGTCAGAAAGAAAAACAGATGAATGAATTCTGCATTTCATTATCAAAGTTTTTTGCCGTGTCTGACTCTTGGGCTTTTTAGTTGGCAAGGGATTAAACACTCAAGATTGTCGGAAGAAGAATGTCTTATGGATTTCTTACAAGTGTTGCCATGGCGACGCTACATAAATGCCCTAAATGAGCTTCTTCTGTTGTGTTATTCTTCATTGACAAGTGACAGGAGAGTAGAGGAGGAGACAAAGAGCTCCTCGCAGAGCAACACAACAGTACGCAGCTATTGTAACGCCATTGTTGCAGAAGAATCAACATCCCGATCAGAACAGATCCGACAGAGGAGCCGTTCTGACGGCTGAGAGACGTCTGCTCTCAACAGACACACTGATTGAGTGATGACTGATAAGAAGACTGAGGCCTGTCATAATAATGATAATAATAATAATAATAATGATAGAAATGTTACTGCGGGCCTGATGCATAAATTTGGGGCCTTGTATGTTACTTAATGTTCGTATTATTGTATACTAGTAGTATTGCAGTATTGCTTTGAGAATTGTTGAGCTCATTCAGATTCTTTTCCATCGTTTGTTATCATATATTTCATCATTCCTGATAAACCTGCGTAGTTAAGATGTTACGTTTGTTTGCGGGGAGAATTGGCAAGTTGTCGTAGTTCCAGCTGGAGATCCAAATGTTGACTGAAAGTCAAGACAAGAGTTGAACAAGTTCGGTTCTTTTTTTTCTTTCTGTTATGCAAAATGGACGTTCAGTTGAAACTCCAGTATTCGGACCTGTGTTCATGTCGTCCACCACCGTCCACCATTTTTCTGGCGTTGTTGTTGTACTGATGTTTCTGGCTCGGATAGAAGACGATGGTTTTTGGTTGGCTTTTGGTTCTCGTGCTCAAATTGGATTTTTGGATTAATGTACTTTGCATGCTGCCGAGAGCTTTTCAAAAAGATCCTGAACTCCCCTTTCTTGGACCCGCAACAATGACAATAAAGTTCTATTCTATTCCATTCTTTGCCGACACGGAAAATCTTTGCATTTCAACGGGACAATCGGACATCGGTCGACCTAGCAGCAGAATTATGTGACATTAGAGGGAAAACCAGATAAAGAGCGAGTCGCTTTTAACTTTTTTATGCAGATGATGAACTGCAATTCTAGACCGATCACACTGATCAGACCCGGCGGAGTTCACAGACTGTGGACTAGGGGAAAAGCAGTCAAGGGCATTTAATTTAATTGTTCCCTGCACATATTCCTGAGTGGGAACATAATGTGTTTAGCATAAGAACACAACAGGGAACATGGAGTCTTGTTAGGGGCGGCAGCTGCTCCGAGTGTCCAGGTTCTCCATGCTTTGGGGGGGCCTGTTTGCTCCTCAGAACGCACCTGTGGGCTGAACGCTGGACCTTCCAGGAGAGTCCAGTCGCCTATAAAGAAAGAGGATGTGCAAAGTATTAACAAGTGCACTGATCAGCACCTTTCACTTCAGAACGTGATCCAGAGCACCACCGCAGACGTTAGAACCCCCCCTCCCACCCTCACTCATCGTTCCCTGATGCCCACAGACAACTCTGATGACGAAAGGCACTCCTCTGCATCCAAGAACTTGTTAATAATTCACAGCATATTTTCATGGAGCCGCTAATAGCAGGCTTACATGCGCTCCCATTAGCGCTTAAAGGGCAAGTCCATTATTTTCACTGTTTACGTGTTTTTTTTTTACAGGAGCCTGTAGTTTCCCATTAGAGTTCCTCAGGTCGGGTTCGCATTAGAGGAGTCACAGGAGAACGAGAAACCTCACAGATTATCTTCTCTGTAATTTCAAATGCACATAGATTATAGACATAGACCTGAAAGCGATGCTGCATCACATCATACCACTTAAAAAAAATAGGCTGTTTATTCTTCATCAAGACCCGGAGCTTCACTTTCTTGCACCAGTAGTAAGCGAGCTAATGTTAGCCTCAGGAGATAAGATGTTTACCATCGACATCATCGCTTTCTCTCTCTCCTCGGCTAACGCGCCGCTGTTGGGAATGTCTGAGCCTAATCAGAGCGGCCCCATTGAGATAATATCTGTTAGCGCCTAATCAGATTATCTAGGTCAAACATCTGTGTCAACCAAAGTCCAGCAGCAGAGCCCGGCACGAAGAACGGACCCACGCATGCTAGACGGCGTCTTCATCATTTTATTGGCAGCACATTCATTTATTTACCTCAAAATGAAGGTGTATCTTTAAAAAAAGCCGATTTATATATATCAGTATTTTGACTTTCCATCGATTTGATTGGATCGTTGTTCAACAAACGGATCTACCGACATGGATGGATGAGTGGTCACAGCCTTAGTAAATGTTTGGTATATGCTGCTGTGGGCAGAGGCGTAGTTTATTAAAGAGACTACATGGTCTGACTATGAAAATAAAACATCAAAACAAGGGTTAAAGGTTTGTAGTCCGCATTTTATTTGTCTTGCAGAACCGTCATTATGCTTTTGTCCTGGTACTGCATTTTAGTGACAGGGATTAAGATTCAGCAGGAGACAAAGGGGGAAAAGGCGGCAGCAGGTTCATTACTGTACACGGATTGTTGGGGCTGAAGCAGGTGTTTCCCGGCGGATGCTAACCCATACATCTACATCAGCACCGGAGCGCCTGGGCATCCCGGCTCTACGGCATGTGCCGCTGCAAATGTAAGGGACTAAACAACGCTGTCCGGGTTATTTACCGCAGGCTGATCCCGACCTTCTCCTCCTCAGGCGCACTATCTATCTGAAAAAGGTTTCCCTGCAGTAGCTTTAAATGAAGCTAGCAGATATTTGACACTTGATCACTCCTAGACTTTAATTAGCTAATGGGTTAAAGTCTTGTTGCGTGAAACTGGACACTTATGACATGACATCCAATTCACCAAACCAGTGAGGCTCTGGCTCCCCATTCTGCTTCTCTAGGGGCGACAAGTTGCCCTGCCCAGCTAGAAGGATAATCTTCTAGCTGGGTGAGAGAGAAGTGCGAGTTCTTGCACAGATGTTGGTGTCTGACATTTCAGAACTTTGTGCGTGAAGAAAAGGATTTCAATTCTACTGTGGAGACGGTGAAGACCGGCTAATATTACAGAAACACATTCTGGATTAGCTGTAGAGTTGTCAGAGGCTTACAGTCATAACCCATAACATTATAACCACCTGCCTTACATTGCGTAGGTCCTCTTTTGCCACAATAAAAGCTCTGAACCGTTTAAGCATGAACTCCTGAAGACCTTCTGTAGGTGTGTCTGGTATCTGGCACCAAGACGTTTGCAGCAGATCCTTGGAGGTCAAGTCAACACCCTGAACACACAAACCATTCCTGAACCATTTTTCCTTCCTGCTGAAAGAACGAGATAATAAATTCACTGAACGGTTATAATTTTATGGCAGATCCTTGTCTTTTCTCCCTTCTGTGTCTTTTTCTGAATTAAATGGTAGAAAAGTGGAGTTGATCCATCATATAAGTCCATTTAAGTTAAGTTGAAGTAGCAGATAAGTTTCATCCGGAGTCGTCGAGAAGAATTGAAGTAAAAAATGTTTGGTTACGTAAATAAACTAATATCAATCCAGCGAATAGAAGAGAGACAATGATGGAGAGAATGTGACGATGAGGAGCGACAGAGCAGCGTTTGCCGGGGACGCTTAACGGTTGTACATGGAGATGAAGAAAATGAAAGGGGTCCGGCTCAGGAGGAAGACATCGGTGTAATCAGAGCTCATCAGTGAGGGAGATGGTTCGTGTGAAACACCGGTAGCGCCCGTTGAGTTTCACGGAAAACGATAGAAGCAGTGGGAAGAAGATCCTGTGTGTGTGTGTGTGTGTGTGTGTGTGTGTGTGTGTGTGTGTGTGTGTGTGTGTGTGTGTGTGTGTGTGTGTGTGTGTGTGTGTGTGTGTGTGTGTGTGTGTGTGTGTGTGTGTGTGTGTGTGAGTGTGTGTGTGTGTGTGTGTGTTGGCTCTGCCCCAAGGGAAGGATTCCATACCGCAGTAATGAATAGAAAAGGAGACGACACCGGGGGTTCTGCTGCCTCGTGTGACCATCCATAATGCATCCTGTTCCCTTCAGGCTTGTGGATTGGCTAATTGGCAGTGGGGCAGGTAAACTCCAGCTCTTCAATGGAAACAAAGCAAACATCTTCCTGACCTCGTTGGGTCTGAAACCGCTCTGCTATTGTTGCATCAGTTTATTTTAAAACCCGTTTGTTGGGGGGCAGCCGGACCCTGAAACGTTTCACACCGTCACATGAAAGAAAGAAAGTTTTAAGGGCTTCAGGTAAAAGGGAAAAGGGTAAGAGGGGACATCGTTTATTCCACCTTCATAATGTAGGTTGTTTGTTCTATGCTAGTATGATTCTGTGGTATTTTCATTCTTTACCCTGTAAGAATGAGAGAGCTCTCACCACGCCATTGATGCCGTCAACGCCATCAACGCCATCAACGCCATCAACACCATCAATGCCATCAACGCCATCGACGCCATCAACGCTCTAACTGGAGGACATTTTCCCCGTTCGTTAAGGCTACATCAAAGAAAAAACTCTCATGATTGTTTATTCATGGTGTATCAGAGATTCAAAGATGGGAAAAACTTACTGGGATGCTATTCTTAACAAATAAATATCCTTCCATCCACTTCCTGTGAACACTCCTCTTCCCCTCCGAGGTCTTGGAGGGGCTGGAGAAAATCCTATCTGGCATTAAGTGACTGACAGGTCAAATCCTCCCAGGGCCGACAAAGACAACCATTCACGCGCCATTTTAGAGTCACCCATTCACCGAAAGGGATCAGCCATATCATTAAAACCACCTGCCTAATGTTGTGTTGGTCTCCTTGATACCGTTAAAACAGCTGTGACACCTCTTCTATCAGAACCGGCTTTAAACTTTTCCGCAATTTGTGCTACATCAGCTCTTTTGTAGGATCGGACGACACGGACGCTAAAGGGTTCATGGTTTGGGGCCTGATCTGATCTATGACTCGCGTTTATGCTGAAATCCCTTAGATCATCAGGGATCAGTCTGCTAAAAGTTCCTAGAATCAAGACAAAGCATGCATTTACTTATTCTGCTACACATAACTGGAATAAACTTCTAGAGGAGCTCAAACGTTGCCCAACTCTAGAATGTGTTTAAAACAGGCTTTGTTCTTCAAATCTGTTTTTAATTAGCTCCTAATTATAGTCTGACTCTGAAATGCGCGGTGGATTTTATTGCGTGACGCTGCGTGAGAATTTTACACTGCTACTCTTCTTTTTGTGTTTTGTTCTTCTATCTGTTTGGATGTAAAAGCACTTTGAATTAACTCACTGTAAAAAAATGTGCCGTATGAATGAATCTGCCATACTTTGCGTTATACTCCATGTCCATACACGGATTGGGTAAAATAATGTCCTTTGATGCCTTTTATAGAAGTTCTGTAGTCACCAAACTAGTTTTATATACTTTGTATTTATTCTTCTGTCACACTCATGCAGGGGGATTTTGGAGTCACATTCCACTTCTGCGGACAAACGCTCCACGTATTCCTGCACCTAAACATAAAAGTGAAAATAAAAACCTTCTGTATCATCTGGGATCTTCAAATAGTTCTAAAGTTTACTTTTGATGTTAATTCGATGAGCATTTCAGGCTAATTTTACATAAATAACATCCAGGTTTAAGAGCTTCTAAAAGATTTCCGACATCAGATCGTATATGTAGAGTAGACGCTCGCCGTGGCTTTATTTATAATTAAACATCACAGGAGCGTGAAAACCGCTTCAGTTACAGCAGGGAGGACCCAACCCCCCAGGCTGCCAGCCTCTGCGCCTTTTGTTGAACTGACAGTGTAATAATAATAATAATACATTTAATTTATAATGCACTTTACATTTGGATCAAATCTCAAAGTGCTACAAAATAAAAGCAGATAAAAGCATCAATAAAAAATAAAATAATAACTATATAAAAACGTGACCAAAAAGCAGCAATGTTAATTAAAGTTATAGGTTCTGCTAAAAAGGAAAGTTTTAAGTCCTTTTCTAAATGAGTCAGTCGTCTGTGGAGCCCTCAGATGGTCAGAGAGGGCATTCCACAGACGAGGGGCAGCAGAACAGAAAGCCCGATCACCCATGGTGCTGAGCTTAGTCCGGGGAAGGAGCAGGCGTTATGAGTGGGTAGAACGCAGGGATGGTGTCGAGGTCAGTGGGGTGAGTAGTTCTTTCAGGTAGGTGGGTGCGTTGCCATGGATACACTGGTGAGTGTGGAGAGAGATCTTATAATCAAAGTAGTAGAGTAGAGTATTATAACGTTTGTTCCTCTCATGGCCTTCACTCTGAAGAGCCCACAGGGAGCCGTCGCAGTAGAAGAAGATGTTTATTAGCTTCTTTCACCAATATTTCCAGATGACTCCTTCTTTTTCTCTTCACTGCTTGTCTGGACCTGCGAGATGTGTCTCACGTATCCCTAGGATCAGGCGCCGGTAAAATTCAGATCAACTCTCACACAGTTCTGCTCCTATACATCAGGAATCCTATGAAGTATTCCCTTTGATTCTCTGGAAAAATCACCCGCCGTTACTTTGACTCTGTAACGCAGGAGCAGAGGGACGTGTCGTTTGAAAGTTCTGAAAGAAACAAGAAGTTTCCACCCCCGCATGGTTATATTTACAGAACTAGAAAAAGCTCTTCAAACCTCCGTCACAGCGAAACTGTACTCTACAGGTTTTGGAAAAAAAACTTTTGAGATTTGATCCAAACGTAAAGTGCGTTATAAATTAAATGTATTATTATTATTATTATTATTATTATTATTATTATTATTATGTGAGCAGAACCTGATGAAGTGAAGCACGAAGGGTTCAAATGTTTTGAAAAGCATTTGTGTTCAAACACTTTCAAAGCAAATCCTGTTTTTCCCGAGGACAAGGACAGCTGTGCGTCAGCTTGGGCCCCGCGAATCAAATTTAGAACCGCCCGTCACGTAGAAGAACCACAGGGCCCTTTACGGCTGCACCGAGGACAATAAAGAAACGCAGCAACCGGGTCAAAGTAATAACGACCAAACGTCCCTCGGTTCCACTAACAGCTATAAATTGACGGGGCCGTTACTCCGGAGCGCCTGACGCTGGCGAGAGAGTGAGCACACCTGATGGAAACATCTTCATCAGAACACGTTTTTGTAATATACAGTCTGAGGAGAGGCTAACGCAACATTTCCCAGCGTTCCCTGCAGCTCCTATATTCACGTTTGTGTCTGTGGGGTCGTGTAATTTCCTTTAAGGTGAGTAAGTTTACTCTCACTAACTAGGTGATCTGTAACTGACCAGGATTAACCCAGAACCAGAACCCGGGCGTTTAGCCCCATTAACCATTCAGGTCAGATATCTTCGACTTTGATGAAGAAAAATCTGGCTATAGAAGTTTTTACTGATATGGTTCTCTTAGACAATTATGGATGTTTTCATTTCAACATATTAACGACTTCAATTTAAATCTATGTTAAATTTGGTTTCTGAAGACTTCTGTATGTTTTTTCAAATGTTTTTGTGCTGCTGCCAGTCTTGGCCATATATATATATATATATATATATATATATATATATATATATATATATATATATATATATATATATATATATATATATATATATATATATATATATATATATATATATATATATATATATATATGTGTGTGTGTGTGCATGTATATATATATATATATATATATATATATATATATATATATATATATAGGTTAGGGTTAGGTCTTGTCATACTTCTCAGTACAGACCGTCTATATCTCAACTTGGGGTCCTTCGTAGACGATGACGATGGTAGACGTACAAAATACTTAACAGATTTCAGATCAGCGGCCAATTTATGTGAAAATCAATTTATCTGAATTTGTTGAAGAGATGTTTAAATCAAGTATGATCAACATAGTCCTTCGTCTTCTTCTTCTTCTTCTTCAGCGGTTCCCCCGTAGAGGTTTCCACGGCGGATCATCTGTTCCCAGTGTTTCTACTGTAGCTGATACGGGAGCCATATCCTTCTCCATGTAATATGCAAGGACATCTGTCATTCCTTTCATCTTCTTGAATCCTAGGCATGTTGCACATCATTATTTGTAAATGTTCCCGTTAGCGACAGCTGCGCTGCGGAGTTCCTCAGGGACGCCGCTCTCTCTTCTTCTATTTTTTTCAGTCTTGCATCATAACTCAGTAGTCTGATTATTTTGCAGGTCATGAAACAATTTCACCGTTTCACCTCTGCAACTGAATTAACTTTTGACTTTCTTTTTTGCTCTCCACTTCAACTGGAGCCAAAATGTGTCCAAACAATGGACACGGCATTCCTTTTAGGTACCAACTCCTCTGAACGAAACCTGTTCTCCAGCTCAGAGTTCAGGCTCCTTTCAGACTTAGCACTCTACACGCAGCAGCTAACACTGGTTGGACATGGCAGAGCCACAGGTCTATTCATGATGTGTTCAGGGACAGCCTGTGCGCACACTCAGTGGAGAAAGTATGGATTGTCTTTATCGACATAAAGTTGAAGTGTCTGTATGTCGATTTATGATTATATTTGATGAATGGCACATCCCTGTGACAATGCTTATGTTCTCTCCACATCAGCACAAATTGAATTTTTCCAGTGGCGAGGTATTCTGTGACCTTGGACACAAATATTGTAGTTGTGTTTTGCAGACTGCATGAGGGATTTCTATGTCACTCCCTGTTCCTTTACTGTGGCACCAGGAAATACCAAAGTTTTGATATTGACTTTTACAACCAGTGACTTTGTAAAGTCTTTAACACATCATACACGGTAGAATAGGTTCCGTTCCGTGATTTGATCAAAAAAAAATCCATCAAACAGACAAAACCGTGAGAGAAGTCAAAGAAAGTAAAACCCAGAATAAATCAACAAGGAACTGGCACAGAGGACAGGAAACTACAGACTAAACTCAACGAGTCTTGAAGAAGGAAAATGGCAACAGAGACTTTGCCATTGAGAGAGGCAGGCCGCCCGGGCTCACTGACAAACACATGAAACATCAGACGGTGGAGGTGGAGGTGCTGTGTATATTAGCCTAGTCAGAGTTATGGGGTCAAGTTGAGCAGCGTTGGCCAAATCTGTCACTCATCACAGCACCAGAGAATCCATTTAACCGGGGGACACAGTTAAAGGGGTTGAACGGAGACGGCCTCATCTTTGTTTTAATCGTAGGACAGAGTCCGTGATTGCTTTTCAGCCAGGTAGACGTGTCGGACATGGGGAATGCGTGCGGCCGGCCGTTAGCGCGTTTCGTGTCACCACAAAGCAAACGGGCTGCTGGCCTTTATCTGCGATTCATTCCTCTGCCCAAGGTTGATGAGTCCCCGTGGTTTGATATGCCGCCAGAGACGCGTAGATTTATTTTGTAGGAGAGCTGAGGTGCCGCCGCCGCCGTCTGCAGTGAATAATAATTGGATTGCAGATGCCCTGTGACACCTGTATGTGTTTGTTGTGTGTGTGTGTGTGTGTGTGTGTGTGTGTGGCTAGTAAATGTGTTTATTAGACAAAGCTTGAGGGATGGGGGGTCTTGGCATATGAACCACAGTTAAAGTCAGCCTCCCAGAGAAACAGAGGTGGGATCTGTTTACAAAGCAAAGATATCCTGATGCTCCGTGCTGGAGCTCCACCCCCTGTGGCCTCACCTTGAATTTCCAACTGTTTTAACCCCGCCTCCACCTCCTCATCCTTCTGATTTTGCAGTTGCAGGGGTAATGCAGACAGGATGTTGGTGCCTGGGGAAAATAAGACCTGCTGTTTTATTCGTTCAGTGCTTTGTTTTTGCTGGTTTGCCATGCAAAGCACCTCAGCATCCTGTCAACAGAACCAGTGGAAGCTTGTAATGTGATATTATAGTACAAAACAAACCAGTGGGTTTCAAAGTTCTGTAATGGGACCCCAAGACATACAATAATTATTAACTCCAGCACGGAGGTTGTTTTTACCTAGAACGATTACAAAGAAGAACTAAGAGATTTACGGAGGTACGTCCTATAATAAGTAATAATAAACCGTATAAATCAATATTTGCATCAGATGGATGACCCAAGACAAATTTATGTCACGTTAAGGGTTCTTGAAATGGACACTGTTATGAACCTCCATCATCCACAGTAATTGTTTTCATACTACTGACATGGTGGCACAATCAAAACATTGGTTGGGGCTTGGTCGTATTTATTAAAATCAACAAGACTGGCATGGTTCTTTAAGCCTAGCCTTGAAGATTCATTGTGGACCAACTATAACCTGGATATAAGTTATTGGGCCATTCCTGGTGTTCCGATCACCTTCACTTAAGTATGCGTTTAAGTACGTTTAAGTGCCTTAAAGAAATGTAATTTAGCTTACATTATTAAATTATATTTGTCGCTTCAGCCTTACTTCCTGTTGCCAGCAGGGGGAGCTTATTAATAAATGACATCATTTCAAAAGGGTCTTCACATTACTTCCTGCTCAGGTCCTAATGAGTTCTTTTAAAAAGTCTTTAAAAGACAGTAAAGCTTTAGCTCAGGTCAAAGTCTAAAGGGGACAGGTCTTGGTGGAGGCCTTTATTAATTTGACCTAGATGTTTGATTGAGCCGTCATACAGTTTCTAATGAAGTATTAGAAGTTTCACTTCTGTGTGTTTGGGCGGCTGTGGCGAGATAATGTGGGATAATTATCCCGGCTGATTAATTTACTGATTAATCTACTTTTGTGCCACTACAAGCTTTCATTATCATTTCAACCTTTTCAAATCCACTGACGCACAACCTTTAGAAGAGAGGGAGTGATGTTTATGACACCTTAAATCAGAGAAATAAAACGTTATCATCTGATTCGTCACGGTGGTAACAGTCTCCGGCACAATTAAACACACCTACACACAACATGGACGCTCCATTTTTAGCCTACTGCTTAACACACACACCAACACACACACACAGACACACAACAAACAAGGCACTTTGAAGTGGATGTGCAACAACAAAGTAGTTAACGGTATTTATCTGCTTTATTAAGCCACTGTTGGATTTTATCATATAGCTGACTTCCCAGAAATGGTCAGTTCGGGTCAATGTGGACCGTTTGAGATTATTAATGAAGCATATTCAATTTGAGTTGAGTTCCATCAGAGGGAATTAATAATAATAATTATAATAAAAAAGGTCAAAGCAGCTAAAAGCATCAATAGAAAAATATAAGAATAACTATATAAAAACATGAGCAAAAAGCAGCAATGTTAATTAAAAGTTATAGGTTCCGCTAAAAACTAAAGTTTTATGTCCTTTTTTAAATGTCTTAGTCGTCTGTGGAGCCCTCACATGGTCAGGGAGGGCATTCCACAGATGAGGGGCAGCAGAACAGAAGGCCCGATCACCCATGGTGCTGAGATTAGTCCGGGTGAGGAGGAATTGCTTGTACAAGACCGGGGATTGGGGGCTTTTAGGGGTATACCCTTGCTGTCCGGTTCCACAGCTAAGGACTAGTTAATTTGAGCATTTAGGTTTACAGTTAGTACGAAACTGGTGGCAATCAGTCGGGATGACGTTGACATAAAGGTGTCATAGAATAGGAGGGTAATTTACGTTTCATCCTTTATAAAAAGCCAAACCTGGCCGGATCCAAAGTTGCATATTCTGGGGGAAACCATATTTAGAAAGGGTGAAATGAAGTTCTGAAGTTTTGCTCTCTCAACTTAAAGGTCTTCATTTTTGAGCTGGATGGGGGAGGAGATGTTGTGTGGGACATTCGTCCGGTGTGAAGCAGTGGAATAAAGTCAGCCTTCGCATATTTTGATTTGTTTGTCTCCTGTCGTTCCTCTGAATGCTTCAAATCCCGTCCCTTATAAATTCATTGACCCGCTGTGACTTTTGTTCTACGAGGGCTGCGAATGCTGTAGTTGTGACAGTATAGCTGGAATAAATTACAGCTTTATCTTCACTCCCTCTTGGCAGAGTAAGAGCTTTTCCTCCAACTCACCAATCAGGCTGTCATGCTGAAGAAGCACAGCACTCCAGTGTCGCCGTGTGATAGCCGCCCGGGTTACAGCATTGTAATGGAGGAGCTTATGTTACGGATTAGATGACAGGAGAATATGTAGTTCATCGATCCGTTCGCTCAGGCGTAGATATGGAGGGGCATTCATTCCAGGAACGGGATAAATTGATGGAGCGGTTCATAAGTAGAGAGAGAAATGATCATTACTCCTACATCCACGGATCGGCAACCTGCCTGATAATGTGAAGGTCGCCCATTTTACCCCAAACAGGTCCGTGATGTCACAGTTCGGGAATCTCTCCGAGAACCAGTAGTGACTCTGTATCTTCTGTGGGAGAAATCAACACCGGGATGCTAACCCTAACTAGACATATGCTGTTCCCCCACAGCAAGGGTGCCCCCTGCGTTATATAAGCCATCCCCCCTGATGAACTCGGGGGGATGAACTCCAGACTAGAGCCAGACTTTGCAGGAAGGGTTACGTATGTCTTCTGACCTGGGAACCCTTCAGGACCCCAAGGAGGAGCTGGAGAGCATTGCTGGAGAGATGGATGTTTGGAACGCCTGGTTTGCTTTCGCTGCTTTACCCCAGATAGATAGAAAGATGGATGAGTGGCAGGTTAAGGGAAATGGCTGCGGTGTGATGGAGAGAATCAGAGGGTCCACAGGTGGAGCTCTCCTCACGGCTTCCTCTTGGTTCCTGATATCCTGAGGGAATTCATACTGGCTGCGATGACATTCATCTTGTTTACTCGGCTTTTATGGCAGACACACACTTGTGTCTATTTTTCAGCAGACCAGTGTCTCATTTGTTGTGTCTCATTCACACACAGCATCCATAAAACACTCCGGATCCATTCTGGAAGCTACTTCTCCTGCCGACACGTTCGCCCTTGTCTCAGCCAAGGACAGGTTTCTTTGTTTTCCATCTTGTTTGCTTCTCATTGTGCAGTTTTTTCCTGCAGGACTGTACAGATAAGGAAAGATTCCCGCTAAGCAGCGCTGAGGTCAGACTCTTCTTTTCCACAGGGCGTGGCACTAAGTTATGCAGACGTGGCATAAATTATGTGAACGCTCGCGCTCAAACTCCATTTTTTTATCGACAAGGTCAAAATAAATTGGGGTGAGATTAGTCAACGTGTTTTAGAACTTTGTGTCAACTTTTTCACCCAATGTTGGAATTCAACATTAATTTACCATTTCCCTTCTCTCCTTTAATGGTCGATATTACTATCTCTACTATCTCTCGCTGTTTGTCGTATGAATTTGTACTTTCTCACATTATATTTAGCTAAACAAATCTTTCCCAGCAATCAAAGAGATTAAATATTAAAACAAAATCATCCAAACAGTCAAATTCAATTTAAAGCTTCCGTATTTTCTTTTACAAGCCCTAAACCGACAAAAGTAGACCATGTACTGCATCTCAGTGAGAGGATATACATACATACATAAATATGTTAATCAGCCATAACATTAAAACCGCCAGACTACTAGAACAGAATCAGTTCTTCTTCTTTTCTCCGCCTGTTTCAAAACCAACATATTGGAAGCTAGAATGTGTGAATGAGGGCGAAGGCATGCAGTGGTTAATGACTTTGATGGCACGGCCGTGAGAGTACATACATTACTGCAACAATGCGCTCATGTGGCGCCAGAGGCGGGGTCGAACCCTCTGCCGTCAGGACAGCAGAGTTCAACTGTCGAGTGTCTTTTTCTTCCAGAGAAAGATGCAGGACTGATCGGCTCACTTATAAACAAGCGCTGATGTGCCTTTGCCACCTTCCTTATAAGGAAGATATTGCGCTTTGGTGCCACACATCCAATTCCTGAGGTATTGGTAAGCTAATAGAGATTGAGCTAGCAAACGTACGATGTCAGCTGAGATACGCTCCAGACCCCAAGAGCCTGAATAGGATATGGGGCAACACATAATGAATGAATGAATGAATGAATGAATGGGGGACTCTCAGTAGACTCTCAGTTCTAATCACCTGATCTATGAACCTTTTCAATCACGGACCGTGTAGTTTCATATTTACCCTTCAAAACTCATAGTTTTTAATTCTTATTTGCCTAAATGCCACAATCAACCCTCACTAGTGGGTCCCTTCACTCTAATTTCACCTGTGGTGTCTTTGATGTTAATTTCCCCCTCTGTTGGTGTAATGTAATTATCCTCTTCCCTGGTGTATTTTAAATATTTTCAATGTTTTTTTACAGCGACAAGCCTGAGATAATAAAAGAAAATGTTTTATTTCTACTATATCTAGGATTAAACGTTCCTGTTTTGTGGATGATGACATATTAACATTCCGGTGTGATGGTGCAAAGTTAAACACGTGACATCCTGACATTGTTGATTTGGGCTTTAAAGGGTTATCTTGTTTACTTACAATCAAACACACAAACACAAACACAAACACACAAACACACAAACACACAAACACAAGCAAAACTCTGCTTCACTTCTTTCTAATGCCCCCATATGAAGGGGCACATGGGGTCAAACTGAATATAGTCTTCTTGTCAAAAAGTGCCGCACATTTTCTCAAATGCTCTGTAGGGTTGGCACATGTACATGTACATGTACATGTACGCACAGACGTCACGAGGTTCCTGCTGGCCTACGGGCAGATTACTCTTCTAACTGCTATGGAGTCCAAGTGACACCTGTCCAGTCCGACACAGCTTCTCCAGAGCAACTCAAGGTTAAACGCGCAATTTGATGTGTTGGTGGTTGGAGGCGAGAGCGCCGGCATCAAGCTCTCACACTCACATTGGCAATCTTCCCGTTAGTGGCCCCCGGGCTGTGGCAGAATGACGGCGGACTCGCTCTGCGTCTGTGTGGACTGAAGACAAGAGAACGGTTCATTCGGGGTCAAGGATTTTTTGTCATAAGCCCGCGTGAACACGCACAAACCGTCATTTCCTGTTACTGTGTTCACTTTTCATGTTCTCACTGAACGTTTGATTAATATCCTGGCAAGTTGATTAAGTTAATGAAAGGGGAATTTACCCCATCAGCGACACAATGAGGACTGGCTCCAGTGACTGATGGGGATCAATACGAGGCATTAGAGAGACCCTGTGGGCTGTTGGACCGACTCCCGGCTTAATATATTTACTATCATCTGCATCATCCTCCCTCAATTTCTCCCCTTTTTTATTTCCCGTACGTTTCACTCAAAACGTTTATTTCACCCACAGAGGCCTCGGTTAATGGCGCCGTGTTGTTCTCAGAGCCGAGCCTCAATCGAAATGAACGGATGCCGTCGACTAATTGATGACAGCTGACAAGGGTTTTGTCTGCACATATATAAGTCACTGCGTACGTCTTCTTCTTCCAGTTTTTAACTGCCTGGACTTTATCGTAAGGCACCGGATCCGACGGCAGTCGTAACCTGATTATTACATTCACTGCATCGGATTAGAAAATCGGCTCAGTTTGCTTAATTAGCCAGCTGCGCCGCTCATGAACGCCGCCTGATGGAGAAGGTCAGATGCAAATCGGAGGAGCTCACAGTTAACTGTAGCCGCAAAGTGGATTCTGAAGTTTCTCTGAACCGAGCAGGTTAATAGGACTTCTGCCCCGTTAATATCTGATGGGAGGTTTGCGGTTTTGAGAAAGTCTTCCCGTCCTTGAATCATTACTCAAACGGCGCATCCAGTTCTTCAACAGGAAGCCGTTCTACCATGATTGGACCTCAGCCAAACTCAGCATCAAGAGTCCATCGCTTTTCCATCTGAAGGAGTCTCAATGTCGGGTCGCTGGCTATGAGCATGAACAGACTTCCTGTCAGCGAGAAGGTTTGGAGGCTAAGATAGATCCATTGTTATTCTCCGCACCTGTTATTATTTTATGTTTCAAGAGTTTAGCTTTTATTATCAATCCATGTTTTATGTTCCATCATCTTAGTCCGTTTTTTTTATTTTTCATTATTTTATGTTTCTTATAGTCCCTTTTTCAGAGTTTTATGGTTTTTACTGCCTCGAGTGTTTCCTCCAAGATTTATGATAACGTCTCTTCAGTCGAGTTCCTGTTTTTATAGTCCCATTACAAAGTTGTTGTTGCTTGGGTGGTGAGTGGAGGGTGGAGGGTGGAGGGGGATGTTGATGGGTGCAGCAGTGATGGTGGACATTGTTGGAAAGTGTTATTTAAATAAAATTCGATAGAGTGGATCATGTATGCCGACATTGAAGATGTGTGGATTAATAAAAGTGTCTAATCTATCTATCTATCTATCTATCTATCTATCTATCTATCTATCTATCTATCTATCTATCTATCTATCTATCTATCTATCTATCTATCTATCTATCTATCTATCTATCTATCTATCTATCTATCTATCTATCTATCTATCTACAGAATATAATATTCATAATCATGTTTTTTTTAGTGTACTCAGCTGAAAAAGTATACTTTTTTTTCAGCATTAGTTTTGAAGAGGCCCTTTACATCCACTGAGGGTAGCAGGTACTTTTCCATGTACAGCCATATTTCTACAGTAGCCCGAAGGGGGCAAACCGAACTCAGGCTCTGGAGAGGACTTCTCAGATTTATAGGCTGCAGTGGCAGAAAGTCGATGAAGAAATAGTTTATTCTCTAAAAACCAGTGTGGACTGGTGGTGGTTGTTGTCGCTGGATAAAGGTTTCGTGTTTTGACAAGTGGAGGACCAGACTGAATACTTAAGAAAGAGCTACAGCGCATCAAACGTCGCCCTCAAAGGAAACATGAATACGCGACTCGTGAAACCGTCGAGATGCAAAATAGTGAGATTTCAACCCAGCAGGAGCGAGACAATGTCAATGTTGGGGAAGGCGGCTTTACGGCCTTCTCGTCTCACCCGGACCTCACTGCTTCTCAGGACCGTGAATCCAGTATCTACTGCACCGTCTCTCCTCCATCAGGGAACAACCGCTCCATCACCATGAAGCTGTCCATCACCTGCCGAGTTGAATTACCCAGGTGGACGGCAAGGACTTCAACAAGTTTACCTCACCAGTCGGATCGTCATATTTACCATCTTTGACAGCAAGGTCTCGCACACCGTTATTTTTATTGACCCCCCTGCCTACAAAGGGTAGCAGCCCCGACGACAATGCCAACAAAATGTCAAACAAAGAATAATATTACATGTAAACTCTGACCTTTGGTTGTACAGAATGAATAACTGACAGATAGAAGTTCTAAATCTATTGATCTAAAGAAACCTCAAAACTTGACAGGAAGCTTGATGACATCATTCTGACCCTCGGGAGGATTTCCGTAGATCCTTGGAAAGCTACTATTAAGCTGTTTCTGTGAGACTCTTCACATCTAGATTGGGTCAGGCTGCACCTTTAATCTTCAAGCAGGATTCAAATCTTATAAAGGAGTTCTACATTTTGACCCGATTCCCCGCCAACAAACATAAATTCAAGAAAAGCAAAAGTCTGTTTAATAAGTTGAATACAGGAAACACGTCTGCTGCTAATCTTTGCGGTGTGTGTCAGAAAAGGGCTTTTAAATTCCCACCTCTGCAGTTATCACCCACAGAACCCAAACACTTGCTGCGGATAACATTTGCCGTGTTTTCTGCTCAGCCTCTCAAAAAGTGGTTTTGCTTCTTGAAAGCCTGTTTTTCGTTGTTTTCTTTGCTGTTTTTGTTTTGTTTTGTTTTTGCTTGCTCTGCATTCGGGCAGTCAGAGACATTTCTATTCAAACATTGGCAGCAGCAGGAGCAGCTTAATCATCCCGTGTCACAGCGAAATGTCTGCGTGTAAGCACAGAATACATCGCTCTCGCTCACTGCCTCTTTGAAAGTGTTAAACGTTACAGATAGAGACGTCAGGCTGAGTGCACCGTCGGCCGGGAGCAGCCAGCTGAGACCGGCCGGCCGGCTGCAGCGCTCAGATGGGTCACGGAGGGAGACGCTGGAGGACAGATAGCGCGGTTTAACACAGGAATATGTAGGAAAGCAAAGCGGGGAGTTACTCGGGGCAGCATTTGGTTGTGTTTGTACGCAGGAGTCCCTGCCGGCAGTTTTCATTACGTAACATCCAGCGGTGTGTTTCGGTCTCACGGCGTCACTCGGAGGTTCCAGGCTGAACTGTCATGTTCCGGTTAGAAGGTTTTACATGGCCTCGTTCCTCCCCTCTGAAGGTTTGGTGTGTTAGCTGTTTACATGGGTTGTGATCTGATACAATTCGTGGGACTAAAGGACGGTCAGCGACATGGGGTCCCCCAGGGGGCTGTTCTCGCCCCATTTTATATTTGGACTCCACACAAACGGAGCTTTTGACTATAACACTACAGTTGGATGTGTGGGATACGGGGAGGTATTGAGATTTCATTGGAGACCTAGTAGACTGGTGTGGAATGAATCTCCAGTATCTCGGTGAGATGAGATGAAACAAATACCTTATTGAAACTTTACAGGAAACTGTTCTGCCGCGGCAGCTACGTCCAAGTGTCGCGAAAAGCTGAAGAATAAGCAAAAACTGAATTAAGTCATTTGAAATGAAGAGAAATTCAGGACTTGGTCTATGATAAATAACTTTAAAGAGAAAAAGAACAGTGCTAATGAGATAAATAAGACATGATGCATCATGGTAAGGCAGTGTGCAGCGGGCGAGAGAACAATATAAATAATCATCAACAGAACTATCATCAACAATTATCAGCAGATACTAAATAACCAAAGTTCGTGCAAGAGTAACGGTCTGTGCAAAGTAAAAGAGACTCTATATTCAGATGTTGTGTTTGTTTCTGTCCATTAAACAGTTTGATGGCGGCTGGCGGGAAGGACTGAACACTTCCTGCAGTTTTCAGTCCTGCACTTCGGTTGCACCAGCCTGTGACTGAAGGTGTTCTGCTGAAGCAAGACGTGGGTTTGAGGGATTGCTCATTATTGTCTTCAGTCTCCAACTGTCTTAAAACAAAGAACCAAGAAGCTGGTGGTGGAGTTAGGAAGATAGAAGACCCCACAAAAACCTGTCTGAGTCCAAGGGTCTGATGCTGACAATGCACAGTCCTATAAATACCTGGGAGTGTACCTGGACAATAATCCGGACTGGACGGTGGACAGTGTTCAGAGTCAGGCTGTCCCCCTGAAAGGTGTCAAGGAGGTGAGGACACTGTCCAAACGTCTGTTCATGATGGACAACCCCTCCTACCTAATGTTTCTGACCGTGGACAGCGTTCAGTCGCAGACTACCCCCCCGAGTTTCAGCCTTTCTGTCCAAATACCAGCACCATCTGCCTCTGCATGCCCTGGTATCCGAGTATTCATAATATCTGGGTCTGGTGTTCATGAGTGCCAACGTTTTTAGACAGAACAGCTGCGTGTCACGTGCGAATGTGACAAAAAATATGAGGTGTCGTATCAGAAGAAGCCGTTTTTGGTGTTGTTGTTATGATGCTTTAAAGTCAACAACAGCTTGCAGATGAAAATGAGCCTGAGGCTAACTCTGGCGCGGTTCATCAGATGGCAGCATTCATGCTTATAAATGTGCGTTGGCTCTCAACATCAAATAAACAAGTAGAAATTGTTGAATTAACGATGAATTCTTAGGTGAGAACCAGAAAGTCTTATCGGTACTTCAGGGTTATTAGTTAGGCTATCGTTAGCCAAGATTAATTTAATCAGCTAGTCTGGTTCAAATGTCTTTTAACCCTCTTATGACTTTAATTACATTCAGGCCGGCTGGATTTATTTAGATTTTATAGCTGTCGAATTGTCAAAACCTGTGCAGGGAGTGAAGTTATCTTTTTCCCAGATAACTTCAACTTTCAGTATCCGGCAGTTATTTAATACAACTGTGTGTTTTTGACTGTGTAATAAGAGTTTGAAAGGAAAAAAGACAAATAACGGATTTGGATTTTTCAAGTTTATAACAGGACCAGAACACTGAAATGACCTGAACCAACAATTTCACCTGAACAATTTCAACTTTGAACTATTTGACATATATTCAAATAAAATAGTCAGTGCTGGCCTTTCAGGTTTTTTTTTTATGCCGTGTTTTATCCGTAGATTATGGTAATTATCATCTCTATCATAATTACCATTGACAGTTTTGGATATTTGTGCGACAGGAGTTCATTATAAGTTGGTCCTTGTAAAAGTTCCGGCCTCCAGTAAATCAATTTCAGGAAAAAACGTTAATTTCCTGTCCAGCATAGCCCACCTACCACCAATCAGTCCCCTGTCAGTGTCTGTAATGTTATGGCTGATGGTTTTTAACAGATAATGGCAGTTGACTACAGGGGTTCTTTCTTTCACTGTGAATAAATCTATTTTGATGTGAGGGTTATTGACGCCGGCGTTGTCGGCGGTCCCCTTCGGTGCGACTGCTGCATAACCACGATTGTCGTCCGACTGTCCTCTCGTTTTCTCTTCTGAAGTCTGTGGTCCCAGAATGCCTCAGTAGATCATTACCTGGCAGTCATAAAGCTGGCAGAGTGTTTCACTGCTGAGCAGCCAGCGAGGCACACAGGTGATGTACCGACTGGACCCCGGCGCCGGGGCTGTTAGCTCTTTTACTGGCCTCACAGGACGGTTGTGTGACTTTGCGGAGGAACCCAGTCCACCTGAGTTCTCAGAAGAAGTGGAATCCTTGCTTGGAGAGAGACTGAGAGAACGTGAGGAACTGAAACGGCTGGTTGAATATAGCTGGGATGATTCAGGCTTTCCCAAAATAGTGCGTCCAGACTTTTCCCTTTATGCGTCATAGTAGGAGCATGGAGGTGGAGGTGTGTTTTTAGCGTCCGGTTCTCTATCGTAGTTTAACCCGGTGCCTGAACTGGAACCAAAAACCAGCAGTTTAATGAGCAGAAAGCTGAATGTGTTTCAGGTATTTTTGTATTTATATCAGTACTGTCAAGGTTATCACATAAACAATCCTAATTAAAACTTCATTATCTTAATCTCTTCAACCCAGAAAACAAAAACAATAGAAAAACTATTTCTTTGCATATTTTATTTCTTTTATATAGCAAACCCACGTCAAACCAACTGAAGTGGAGCCCGATAGGAGAGGCGAGGACCCGTGAGGGTTCTCCCGGTGCTGGAGACTTACGGCTCAGCTCTAAACTCTTCCTTCTGATTGTCAGCAGAAAGTTTTTTTTGTAATGAAAGGCGACTAAACGCAACCGATTAATTGCGTTGAGTCTGTATGAGTGTGCGGCGAGGGTGAACTTGGCGTCCGTGCTCTGAGCAGTAATTAGAGCGTGTTACACTCTCCGCAGCGGAGTCCATACTCTGATCAGGAATCCTAGTCCTTATTAGACGTGTGGGAACTAAGTAGCTCGTGGGAACTATTGAGCGGCGCTGACCTCACAGTTTTTACTCCCGACTTTTCCTCCTTTATTTTTCGGGTCTTTTTAGTACCGCCCACACCAGCAGGGGCATCAACGTCCTCGGGCGGAGGTCTTTGGGGAGCTCGAGGTTCTGGGTGAGGACTTAGGTAGACAGCGGGTTTGCATTCAGGGACCCAAAGATCTAGGACAAAGCTTTGTTTATTTTTAATGCTGTGTAAACGCACAGGTTATGTTCAGGTTACTAATCACAACATGCAAATGTTCACATGTGGGTCAGCCTGATACCCCGACCTCCACAGAACCACATGTAACCGTAATTGTTCAACCATAATTCACCACCTGATGAAGGTTTTATACATAGAAATTAACCTCATGATGATAAATGAGCCTTTATGGTGAATCATAGCAAGAACTCACAGGAACATTTCACGTCACTGCATGAAACACTGCATTAATGCAGAAACCCAGACAGGTTCTGGAGGATGACGGGTCCACAAAGCACAGAACTGACACCACTGCTCCAGTCCATAATCCGGTCCATGTTTTGATTTAGTCAACGGAACTGTAATTGAAGCAAAGACCCAGTTTTTGGTTGGATGTTAGGGAAAAAGAAAATAATACAAATTCTTTATGAGGACAAATAAACTCTGTATCAACATGTTTGTGATCCAACAACATCATTTGTCATAATTAGGGTAAATATATTCCTCTCTCAGTGTGAGGGCGGTGAGTCCGGGCTTTCAGAGTGCAGGATTGTCCAACAGCAGCGGACCCTAAAGTTGTTCTGATGATGATTGATTCTTCGTGTTGCTATTTTCTCCACAATTTCTGCCACATTTGAACTGGTTTTTATGTCGTTCCGCTCACATTCAGCCTCTATGAGGGGACTTGTGGTCCCCTCATATCAATATCAATGGTATTAGATGGTTCAACCAGTGTGAAGCTCAGCCGTTGCTGACCCCTATGAACTCAACTAATTTTGGGATCTGAATTCACGCTCTGAGGCGGCGGTTGCTCAAGGGGTGGAGCGGTCGGCCGCCAATTTGAGGGTGGTGCAGCTCGATCCCTGCACTAAATGACATGAGCAAAACCCTGTACACCAATTTAATCTCCAGGGGCTTCAAAGGGTTTTAACTGAGCTAAACAGCGGCCCCGTGTATCATGTTTGACTTTAATAGTTCATATTTCACTCACTAGGGGGAGTTTTTTCATGAAAACCACTTATTTTCAGACATAAAATATATCAATCAGCTCATGGGAGTGTGTACAAAGCAGGGGATTGGGGTCCTTTTTGGACAGCATGAGCCTAGTTTAACAAAGTTGTACTGCGGAGATCAGTTTGACGAGACTGGACCCAACCAGAATCTCTCCTTATTGATATCCAAGGCAGCAGAGGAATCTGAAAAACCGCTCAGAGGAGATTTGATGCGAGATGGACTGACTGTCGCGTGAACTTCCGACCTCTGTGGACAGCTGTGAAAAAGCTTCGGGAACATTTGGGACCCTGCCAGAAAAGTGTGTAAGACGCTGAGTGATTGACTGACGTGCTTTCTTCCCGCAGGAGGCTGTGGCGGTGAGGACGTGTTCAGAACCCGCTGGTACCGCAGAGGTGTGAAGATGGAGTCCTGACCTCAGGCGGTTCCTGACAATCCTCACACCATCCCCCCCGTGAGTATTTCAATCGACTGGCGACGCGCTCGCCATAAACACATCTGTGTGACTGTTACGGACCCATGAAGTCGTTGAGGGATTCACTAAATCTCGGGGCGGAGGATGAAGAAAGGTCGGCTGGTCCCGCTATAAAACGGCGGATGACAGATATGGATTGGACTTGCAGAACTAAAAGGTCGTGATTTGGATACGTCTGACGTGTTAAAGAAATCGGAGGTTTGAAAAAAAGGTTCGCCGTATCTCGGCTCTGACACAATATTGAACAATTCTGTTAGACCCCTTGATTATATTTTTAAAGGTTCAGTGCAAACATTTAATCTACATATTTACTATTAAATGAGCGGTTTATCCATCCGTTATAAAAGAAAACATGTCTCCGACTAAACATTATGCCCTCACCGACATTTTAACATAAATTAATCATAGTCATGATATTTGCGAATATTTATACCACTAAAAAGTCAGGGATACGATGAAATGGTCATCTCCGCGTCCGTCGTGGATCCTTTGGTGTTAACGCGATAACTCAAAATCTATATCACGGATCATTATCAAATTCTCTACCAACGTAGATCTTGGTGTGAGGAAGAATTGGATTGATTTTGGGAATGGTTGAATTTGTATTTCCGACACTAGTGGGAGATTTACCTCCTCAAAAGTTTTTTGGCCCATTTTTTTCAGCATTCACCATATTTTACTGTAAAAGTTCACATTTTACTCACTAGGGGGAGTTTTCTTTTCACACATATCTACCACCATAGGTCCAATTTAGTCCAAATGTGGTGCATATGACTCGACTCGAGGAGATCTATCTTGTTTGTATCATATTTGACTGAGTGTTGAAAATAACTTATTTAACTAAAAAAACTGCGAATACGGCGTCACATTTAATTTGAGGAGTTCAAACTGGGGTTTCTTTTTGCACAATGCAGGGCAATGGGGTCTTTTAAGAAATATTAATATTCCTGGAGGAAGAAGAAATATTCCTCCTCCACTCACCGAAAAACACAAGTGGCCCGTTCAGTTGACTTCAACTAAAAGAAAACTTCGAGAGTGTCTAAGAGGGTTTTTCTTTTTCCATCACAGACACATGATTCTACCATTTTAAATCAAATTACACAGCGCCGGAGCCAAGCGGCTGGGAATGGCTGTGGGTGTTGTTATAATGAATCACCCGGCTCATCCACTGAGGTTGGATCGGGACATGAAAAGAGCAGGGGGGCTGATAAAAATAGCCTCGGCAGCCCCGGATGTGAACTCAGACTGTAGCTTAACGCTGGCCCTCGTCTCAGCGGCTGTATCCGGAGCGTTCGGCGTCCTGGTCGCTTTTGTGCAGATTATCAGGGATTTATTTAAGATGAATATTGCAGTAAGGGAAGTGGGAGGGGGGACAAATTGAGAACCAACTCCTGAGGAAGTTTTACCCGCCGACCCCAAAATGTCAGGTGTGATCGGGCCTCGGGGTAACGGGTCAGGGATAAGCAGCACAAACACCAGAAATGTTAGTAACTGCACAGCGAACGCATCAGGGAGACTCCACATCCAGTTTGTCTTCTGCACGCATCAAAGCAGGAGGGGTCTGGGTCCAAACCCACCTCTCTCTCTCTCTCTCCCTCTCTCTCTCTCCTGTGTGGAGTTTGCAGGTTCTCCCTCAGTCCAGAAACCAAACGGTGAATTGGTGAATTATGAATTATGATAAAATGGATGGATGATTTGTTGCATTTTTTTTTTTTGTAGGACATAACGTAACTCAACTTTAAGACCCTACATTGTGTAGAACTTTTAGCGGTACTGTTGGACTCAGTCGTTTGCTGCGAAAAGATCGGTGTGAAGAACTCCGGCATGAATGCAAGACATTTTTTATTTTTATTTTTTTGGTCAGGGAAATATTCAATAAGAATGTAATTTTAAAAGTAATTTTGATTTCTGACACCACATAGAAATAATAATAATAATACTAATAAGTTGAGGCTCATTGTCTCATCTGCATTTTATAACTGGAGAATATTGTGTGTGGAGAATAAAAACACAACGAAGCACCTTTAACTTAATGTTCCGTCGTCATGTGATGCATTCAAGGACAAAATACGAACAACACAGCATCCCCTGTGTTGCTTGTACAACACAGGGGATTGGGGACTTTTTGGGGATGTACCTTTAAGACGTCAGCATAGTTCTATTTTCTGTTTTGATAGTTATGTTCAAAGATGGGACTCAGTCACTGGACCAGAGTTGGTCAGTTATGAAAAAGTGACATTCTAGACTAAATCCAGTTAGAAGCTCCTTCTCCGCCGGAGCAACATCTCCGCCGCCGTCAGTCAGCGGGCCTCTAGTTCTACCCACTATCAGCTGTTTCTACAGCGAGGTGGCTCAATGGCGCCCGATGGAAACCCTCCTCCTGTTTGTACCGAGCAAACAGCGGCTGCAGCGGCGCCGCGGTCCAGTGTTGGTTTAAATTCCTGAGGTTCAACACGGCACACAAGAGGGAATCTATTAAAGGCTGTCATCGGCGCCGTTACCGTCCCGTCTGTCTCCGGTAATTGATTTATAAAAAGCTTTCAGATCTTTCATCTTGATAACCTTAAGCTAATGAGCTTTGCAGGTGTAGCGTGATGTAATCGTGGAAAGTAGGTTATCAGACTTTCTTTTCCTTTTTTTTTTTGCTCTCAGCAGTGATTTTCTGTCGGTGAGGATTAGCTTCATCTCAGCGAGACGCTTCCTCACACACACACACACACACACACACACACACACACACACACACACACACACACACGCACACACACACACATACACCTGTATATATATATATATATATATGTATATGCAGTACTTAAATCACAAACTGCATTACTGCAGGTTATAAAACGGAGATTGTAGAACTTCAGCACAGAAATGAAGAAACGCGAAGAATCGATTCAATCGAATCAATTTTCAGAGACAGGAGAATGTTACAAAAAATTCCCTTTTAAATCCTGACCCGGTCAAAGTAGAACAAGATGAATTATTTTTAAAATGAACAAGTAAAGAGAAAATGAGAAAAATGGAAAAAAAAAAGTTTGAAAAAAAAAAGATTAACATTAATGATAAATAGCTAGAAAAATATAAATCTCTAAAAACACAAGAAAACGCTCATGAATGTGGTGCAGTGCTCCTCCTGTGTGTCGCCGTGATGGCGGTGTTCACAGTCACTTCCTGTCGTGACACGAATACGCGGGTTCCTCAGTGATCGACTGTAAATCAACCAGTAGCTCAGATTGCTGCATTCAAGCTAATCCTCAGCCCACCGGTTGTAAAGTGCAAATATATCTGCAGTAACGTCCTCATCGTCTCAGAAGAGTTCTCCTCAGAGGAGCCGCCGGGCCTGGCGTGGGCGCCTCTTTCTTTTTCTTTGCTTTGAACGGCGTCCCGGGGCCGGCTGAACCAGCAGATGCTGCTGCTGGGATTTGGATATGTTTCGCCTCCTGATGGGACGCCATCAAGGCTCCTTTGATGCCGCCTGGATCCAGGATCGATGCCTGGTTCAGTGAACGGGCTGAAGGGGGGCGGCGAGGCCTTCCTGCGCCGCGTCACGCTTCAGCGGAGGCGTCTGGCGTCGGATCGCTAACAGGAACTGATCTCATTTGGTGCTCACTTCCTTCCATGCATGTTGAACACCTGGACGACCGAACGCTTCTTAAAGCGGCGCCGCTCGCCGTAGAACGCTCCGTTTTTATTAGATGTGTTGATGCCGGCGCCGTCGTCCCGTCTGATAAAGTATTCGTTCCCCGTTCGTCCCTCTCACCAGCAACGCTCTCCAGCTCATTTGAAGTGACTGAAATGTCTTCAAATGGACTGATGTTCGGGGAAAAGGGTCCGTAGAGCCACAATGGGTCCACACAGAACCAAGAGGCAAGAAACTCTTCTGAGCAGTACAGAACAGTCCGATATACCGAGTTCTAGGATTAAGTCTCAGTATATTCCCTAAAGCGTCCTGAAGTCTTAACTCAGGATTCGTTTTGTAGAAAAGTTTATGGGTAATTTTTATTTTATACCTACATTTCAAAAATGGAGCTCAGTCCTTTTTTATTGCAGGGATCTGGGATGTTTTTCATCTTCAGATAACTCTACTCTCGTTTCTACCTGTCTTTATTTGAAGATGAATCTTAAAGCTTTTTTTTTTCCTTTCAAACACCAGAATCTCTCAGGTAACACCCGGGCTTTTCTTCCCACACACCTCTACTATAACCCAGACCGGCCCTGGCGTGAGAAGTGAGAAGATTTCGATCTTTCTCCTTCTTCCACCTCACGAGAATGAGGTGGAAGATTTGCGTGATCGCAGAAGTCCGAGGAATATGCAGATCCAGTTGTCATGAGACCGGTCGCCGACAGCTCGGCTTGATGTTCGCATCCCATTTACATTCCGTAAACCGGCGGCCGTGTTTCCGCATCTCTGCAGCTCATTCCCCGTGACAGGGGGGGATCTGCAGGTATTGACACGGGGGTCTTCTTACGGTTCCCTTCTGTTTTCACTAACGATGGAAGAAAACCCCCAACGCCTACACACGGCGCCGCAGCGTGGAGCAGAAATTCCCCTCTGAGGTCATCCGGCGGTGAGAATCACACTCAGCTAGGAACAAGAGTTAGCGCCCATCACGTCATATCCAACACAAACAGAGAGGACGGCTCTTTTTTCTTTTCCTCTCCTCGGAGGTGAAGCAAAACCATCTTAATTGACTCTGGATTGGACCGCGTGCCGAGAAGCTGGAATGTGAAATGTGTAAATTAGCTGTAAATGTCAGCGCCGCAAGGACCAGAAGTCATTAACATTCATCTCCATTCCAGCAGATCCTCAATGGAGACTAGTTACAGTCACTCTGGTGGTACGGGGGACCCATCTCAGGAGGGTTCTTCCGCACCGGACCTGACCGCAAGTCTATCAATCAAAGCTGGACAGACTGCTGCATGAAATTGAGTCTTTCCTCGCCTCAGTAGGTCAGGGGTCAATAACTACATTTGTACAACTACCAGACTTTTTCTAAGCCGACAGTCTGATAAAATATTAACTTGACCTGAAGACTTTTTTTACTGAGTTCTGGTTATTATTAGTCTCCTTCAGTACAGACATTCTACAGACTCCAAAAAACAGACACTCTATAATAACGAAAGAAGTCAGCGATATATGTTATACCTGCAGTTTAATTAAAGGAGCAGTGTGTAAAATTGAGTTACATTTAGCGCTGAAGTTCCAAATTGCAACCTATATTACACATCAGCTCGCTTTTAAAATGTTTTCTGAAAAAATTTGCGTACGAGAATATCTACTTCCTGTTTACTGCAGTGAGCGACGCCAGCTGTCAGTCCAGTGAGTGTGTTACATACTGCTTTGTGTGTCTCAGCTGAAGGTGTGCGTTCTCCCTTCGCCTTCCAGGTGGTCTGGTTCTGTTGGAGTGGGAGTGAGAGACGTGCAGGCTGTGATAAGCGGGCCGGGCCCGTGAGAGAACCTATGGCAGACAGGCAGCTCAGTGCAGGTAAGATCTGCCAAAGAGACAGAGAGTCGACCCGACAATCTGTGCCCATCTGTTATAAACAGAACCACATCTGAAGAAGAGTCTTGGATCGGTCCGAATGCTCCATGAATCTGTGGATAGCACCCCCAGAGTGGACCTGAGGGATCTCAGCAGGTTACCTCTCGAGGGTTTCATGAGTCAGGTCTTTCGACACAAGGTCTGAGGAACTAAGTTTTCTTTTACAACATGCGGCTGTCTGTGTGTGTGTGTGTGTGTGTGTGAGAGAGAGAGTGTGTACCTGTGTGTGTGTGTGTGTGTGTGTGTGTTGCTTTCCTGAAGAAGGGATGGTACCTGAACGCATTGAGGGAAGGCGGTGGGATGTTTAGGTCATTATTCTGAGTGGAAACCTTTGGTCCTGCGATTTATGTGGATGTTGCCTTCAGACGTATCATCTACCGAAAACAGCTGTAGACTAAGTACCCCCCCCTTCATTGAAATAGTGTTCCTTAGTGGCGGTGGCGTGTATCAGACGGATAACGCTCTCTTCCAGTAATGATTAAGTCCACGCCTCGATGGATCAGAACTGTTTTAGCTGAAAAACAGGCAGTGCAAAATTTTAAGGGTGGTGGTTATAATGTTATGGCTTATGAAACTATATGTCCTAAATGGCAGGGGCCCTGAAAATCATGTAAAAATAAAGGGCGGCTGCATTATTGTAATAGTTTTAGGGGACATTTTGGAGAAAGACGATGAGGAACGTCCAGCTGTCAATCAAACGTGCCGAGCAGCTGGAGCGCCAGAGGAAACTGTAATCGCTGGATGATTTCTCGCCATTTGCATCAGTCCAGAGTGGGAGACTCTTGAAGTCTCTTCCCAGGAGAGGTGTTCATGAGGCGTAGGAAGCTCAGCACTTGAAAGGTGCGCCACAGATTGTGTACAGCCGCGGCGTGGTGCGTTCAAAATTGTCGCATTATCCGTGAAATTTAATCAGAAGGATTTCAGCCTGGGAACCTTCTCAGTTTCACAGGCAATTCTCATATTGATCCAATCAGCTGGAGCCGCCGCTCAAGACTCCGCGGAGGCCCGGCCCGGGAGAATACCACCGGAGAAATATGTGAAAGTCCTGCCTGAAGGAAATTCGATTGCCTTCAGAATAAAATGCGCCGCTCTGCTCCGCAGAACCTTTCAGGAGGAGTCTTTATTTCTCTCTGTGTTATATTCACTGGGATGTTTCCGTGAAGCGACACATCCTCAGATGTTACTGAGGGGAGGAGGAGGAGGAGGAGGAGGAGGAGGAGGAGGAGGAGTGGATGATGAGGTGCTCAGTGGAGTAGACTAGAGACTTGAGGTTTGTGTCTTATTTTCCGCACACTAAACCAGCGGTAGATGAAATATTCACATCCATTAGCTGAATCAAACCAGATCTTCAATATCGTCCCTGACAGCGAGGGTATATCCTCGAAAAGCCCCCGATCTCCTGTGTCGCACAAGCGACCCCCCTCCACTGTCTGAATTCATCAGATAAAATGTGAGAATATGTCCAAAAAAAAAACCTGGGAAAGTAAACCGTGAATATAAGAGTAAAATATGATATACTTTATACAAGATAAATGCCCTTTGGGTCGAATCACATCCATCAAATCTGGATTTAATAAGATTCGTGGTTTAGAAGTTTTGGTAAAAATCTCCCCCTAGTGTCTAAAATATGACTTACTAGAGTATTTACAGGATGACTCTACTTCAGTCCATTTATTTTCATCAAATTTGGACTAAATACGACCAATGGTTGGGAAATTATGCCCATTAAATAGAGTTTTTTGTGAAAAAAGTCCCCCTAGTGAGTAAAATATGAACTACAAGAGTAGAACATTATATTTACAAGGTCGAGCCCATCGAGTCGATTCATAGTCACCAAATATGGAAAATGTCGCTCTTAAGGGTTTGTTCAAATGAATATGTATAAATCAGAAACCTACGCCTACGCTAAAGTAGATTATGTCCCCAAAAAGACCCCAATCCTGTGCGTTGTGCAATCCATGCCCCTGATTGAACTCAAATTAAATGTGAACTTGAGTCCAAAAAACAGTGGTTTTCGTTAAAGAAAATCTTCATCTAGTGAGTAAAATATGAACTATTAGAGTAGAATATGATATATTTACGTTAACTCTCCCTGAGTCGAAACGTACGGATCCAATTCCGACCAAACAGAACCAACAGTTGAGAAATTAAGGCCCAAAAACTTTTGGAGATAAAGCTCCCCCTAGTGTCAGAAATATGCAACGGATTTGTCCCAAAATCGATCCAGTTCTTCCTCGCACTAAGGTCCGTGACGGCATGAAATTAGAAAATGACACGTGACATAATAAGTGAGTTATGGCGTCAAAACGAAGGCTCTGCGGTGGCAGATGAGGCTTCAATATATAAATACTACTACCCGTTAAAGTAATCCACTACACGCCCAAAACTGCACTAAAGTATAAAAGTATCACCAGCAAAGTGTACTTCAAATATCAGAGTGAAATGTTCCGGTGTTGTATAATCACACTGCAGGTTTTTTTGGATACTATTACTGCAGCATTAATGTGAAGGTTTCTGCTGTAGAGGTCAAAGGTTGAAGTAATCCGACTACTTTATCAGCTGTGGAGTAACTGGATCTAAGAAAACATCATAGCTGTTCTCTGTCATACTCGACGATACTTCCCAGAGAATAGGCTCATGTCCTTACGACCTGCCGTCCACTCCACTTTCTTCTCCACCCATTTTCTGCCGCAGTCCTCCACCAGCTCTCCGCCCTCTGGAGGCTCCGTCAGCTCCACCCAGGATGAGGAAGGAAAAAAAACGCTTCATGCGGTAAATACAGATCTATGCGATTACTTTAAATGAATGAGCTTCAAAGCCTGTAATTAATTAGACTGTTGTGGAGCTAATTATGAAGATGAAGAGACAAATGATGAATATATATGGCTTGAAAGCCAGAAATGGGTTCCGTGTTTAAAGAGGCACCTCCGGTGAACGGGTGGTGTTCTCTTCTCTTCTTTTTTTTTTTTGCTCCCGGTAGCCTCCAGTCCAACCGGGCTCCTCCAGATTGATTAGCTGTTGGAGGACTGGGAGGTGATGCACGGCTACCTTCTGTGGATGACGGAGGCGTCTGCTGTCAGACATCTGTCATTCCTAAAGACGTCTTCGTATTAGCTTGAAGAATGATGAACTCCTCGTCTTCGTTCGTACGGCTTCTTCTCTTCTCTCTTTTAATGTATATTTAAAAATATGCGGATTCAAGAGGAGAATATTTGGTGTGGAGAGGAGGTGAAATACACCATTGGTGCGTTCAGGGGACACAGTATCTCAGGAGAAGAAAAATCTAAAATGTGTAAGACGCTTCTTCTTCTTTTTTTGGCGTAAATATCAGTTTAAATAAAGTACAAAAGCTGCAGCGTGCAGTTATTATTATTTTTTTTTATACTATCTAACATCAGCTCGATTGTTAGATTAGGGTGGGGTGAGCTGATCTGTCACATAAGTTGTAATATGGAACTTCACCACTAGATGTCTGAGACTAACTTTTACACACTGCGCCTTTAAGAAGATTGAGAAACGGAGACAGACGCAAACTATCTTCAAAACCTGCGATTTTTTAAACGCTGCGTCCTTCAACCTGACTTACATCTCGCTGGCGTCTCGCCCTTCACACCTGTTCAAGAGCCAGACGGGTGACGAGCAAATCTGCGCAACATGGACCCATGGCGTTCGGTGTGACGCACCGCTCGCCTCACTGATTCGCTGATTCAGTTTGTCAGGCGCCATTAAGGCTGTCGGCCCCAAATGCCGCCGACCGTTATCTTCCAGAGTCAGACGGGCTCCAGCAAAACTCAGCTCTTGTAGATTAACGTCAAAACCCCCGACACTCTGTCCTGGACGCACAGCAGCACAGGGGTCAGAGGTCAGAGATCCTCAGGCAACTCCAGCAGTGGTGGTGGTCGGCCCAGAGAGGAGACGGCGGGTCGGCGTCAGCCGGTCAGTGTTGAGGTGGATTAGAGGCTGAGGTCTTCCTGTTCATTGTCCACCTCTTGAATGCGGGTTAGAAAGGAAAAGGGAGGCGTGAGACGTCCATCTATCAGCAGCGGATGAAAAATGACAACGTACTGATGAGATTCCCATAGTGTGGACCGTCGTGAGCCTCCTGGTGGTCGATGGTGGCACTGCAGGCCGGCCACCAGCTCAAATAATTCACAGTTAATAATAATCCTAATCATTAAACTATTATTTTTATAGAGGTTACTATGAAATCTGTTCAATGTGAAACGATTCGATTTTGTCTCACAAATGTATATTTACTATATTAACCTACTGAACGCATCACTTATTCATTTTTTTCAAAGGAGGAAAAAATGATCAGCTATAACAACCCATTTTTAGATAAATCCCACAAAAGAAAGCATAATATAAATACATTTAGGCCTTAAAATGGTTTATATTAAGAGTTCCCCTGTTTGTTATAATGTATTTTATCCCACATCGGTGTTTATTCCCCACAGCAGCTGTTCAAGGCTCCCGACAGATAAATGCTGCAGGATGGTGATTTGGATGAAATGAAAATGTCAAAGTGTGCCCAGACTATCAGCGTTATGTGTCTGGATTTATTCCTGAGGTAAACGGAGGGGCTCTCAGTGCAGCGCAGGAAGATCAGCTGCAGATCTTCTCACCTTGAGACGTTACCCATGTGTATCACAAACACCATCAGAGACCCGGGGCGGCCTTGGTGCAGAGAATCACCGACTGCAGACGAGGCAGAATGTCCCCCGGATGAAAACTCTGTTAGATGTGACCCACTTGGTTCACGGTACCAGACCCCCTGCAGACTGCATGAAGCACGCCCGGTCCATGAGCAGAACCCTGAAGCCCAATTTTGTTCCCCGTGCTTATCACAGGGTCTCCAGGTTCATACAGTAAAACAGTCCAGGCTTGTACAGTGAAACAGTCCAGGTTCATACAGTAAAACAGTCCAGGTTTGTACAGTGAAACAGTCCAGGTTTGTACAGTGAAACAGTCCAGGTTCATACAGTGAAACAGTCCAGGTTCATACGGGGAAACAGTCCAGGTTCATACACTGAATCAGTCCAGGTTCATACAGGGAAACCGTCCAGGTTCTTACACTGAATCAGTCCAGGTTCACACAGTGAAACAGTCCAGGTTCATACAGTGAAACAGTCCAGGTTCTTACACTGAATCAGTCCAGGTTCACACAGTGAAACAGTCCAGGTTCGTACAGTAAAACAGTCCAGGTTCTTACACTGAATCAGTCTAGGTTCATACAGTGAAACAGTCCAGGTTCACACAGTGAAGCAGTCCAGGTTCATACAGTGAAACAGTCAGTTTGACCCTCAGGCAGACATTATAATTTCTTGACATATTTTCTGGTATTCATTAATGAAACATGTATTTTTGGACCGATCAGCCTTAACATTACAACCCTGACCGGTGTAGTGAATCATGTGGTTACCATGGTTACCTGTCCGCTGGCGGGTTATCAGTTTACCACCTAGTGAACAAGTCATCCTGCAGTGGATGTGTAGACGTGAGTGCAGACAGCACAGTGTGCAGGAAGCAGCACACGGGTTAGAACACAGTCTGCTGAAGACGAGGCTGCTCTTCGCTGAGAGGAGGATGTTAATATCGGAGTAATGGAGGCTGTCGAGGTTAATTGGTATCACTTCTGAGGCCACGAACACAATCGGCTCCCTTCTTCCGCCCCAGCATCATGCCGAGCAAACACTCGGCTTCTCAGGGAGATGAAGAGGTGTCTATGTCATTAGCTCCGACGCCGCCTTCACCTACATCCTGTGTCGAGAGATCGTGAGAGTTTACTTCCTGTGTGCAAGACGTTCGCCCAGCAGGCTAATGGGAGTCTGAAGACAAATATAGGACTTCACTGCGGAGCTCAGGGTGAGTTATCGTTATCCACACAGAATCGTGGAGAATGACTTCATGTTATCACACCACCGTGAAAAATGTGTGTTTGACATGAGCTCACCCTGTTGGCACCCATGGGTGCACAGCAAGCAGACGGTCCGATGACTCGATTTAGCCGAAGGATGGAGATCAAGTCCATCCATCCAAACATTAGACTTTCTTTGGCCGAAAAAATTAGAAAGATGATTCCGCTCCTCCACCAAGCATCCAATAAAAAGCCATAACATTAAAACCACCATCGACTTAATGGAGAGTTTGAGTTGTTCTGCCTCTGAGATGGCGGCAGAGGTAGTAACAGAGGCGAAATGGGCTCCTGTATAAACGAGAGCCGGAAAGACAGAAAAGAGGAGTGATGCTTTGACGGATCATCATACAATGCGTGAGGCTCTAAACCGCAGGACTCAATAGCAGCTAATGGCTATTAGCAGCTAGCAGTGGTTAGCGGCTAACACAAAAGGAAAGAAACTGGATCCATACACTTCGAGCTGAGAACATGTAGCGCCTCGGTGCAAATGTAAAATGTGACTTTTGCAGGACTGCATTATAAATTATTCTTCTCTCGTTCACGGAACCAAGCTCAACATTTTTGTTCCGCTGTTGATTTTCTTTTCAAATATCCATTTTCTGTAATCCTGCCCAAATCTGAAGCCGAACCCCTTTTTTTTTTTTTCTTCTTGTGTTCGGCTGCTGTGCCAAAAACTTTGCTTCCTGGGTTTATTCAATGTATAAAAAAACAAATAAAAGATGTCTTAGTAAAGGGTGTGCCTCAGAATGGGAACCAACTGGAGCGCGGTACAATGCGCTGATGTGGAGTAAAAAGCGGCGGCGCCGTGGGATCAGCCGTGTGCCTCAGCTCGGTCCTCAGCGGACCGGATCACGGAGGAAGATCTGGCGGAGCTGCAGCCATATGGAGGCTCTGTGTGTGTCTGCCTCACGTTACTCCAGCCTCCATCTTCTTGCTGCTGTGAGGAAACAAAGGCCACATCAGCGCTGTGAGGCCAACAGCTGAATCGCCAACGCCGCTCCGCTCGCGCCCGTTAGCTTTAAAAAGTTAATAAGTCGGCCCATTTTCACAGTCTGCTGGACGCCGAGGCAGTGAGACGTGAAAATGTAACCCATTTACAAAAAGACATGAGAAGATGTTACCGGTGTCAGACTGTGGGTTTCTGGAGGGCAGCAGGAGAGGCGAGTTCTGTTGGTCCAACCGAAATTTGGACCGCGCGTGAATCCGCTTCCGATCATTTTTACCCTTCAGGTATTATAAATGACGGTTCTGTTTGAAGGAGATCTTACAGGAGGGGAGGCTGCACACCCCTCCCCCCTCTAATCACCCATGTGATTCAGCCAATGTCACGGCTGACGTTGTTTCTCACCCAGGGCGTAGACTGAAGTACCTTCGTCCGAGCCGCGTGTCTGCAAACATCTGCACCGACCCACAAACCGCCATCCGTCACATTGGATTACTTATTTTTTTTAAACGCCGGCGGCCACGAGCGGCTCTGCCGTCCGTTCACAAGCATTTCCCCAGCAAACATATCTTTCACCTGATCACGCCGCCGGCTCAGAGAGACATTCAGTTTCCACGCCGAGCTGCATCATTAGGATGGAAGTCATTAACCGTGGAAGCGTTGGTTTGACAGTCTATAAATCACGGGCGCGGTAGATGGTTGCCTTCGGCCGCAGACGCAGGAGAACCTGGAAGATGTGGTGAAGATGAGCAGAAATCAATGTTCCCATGAAGAGTTCCCATGTAGCTGAGAAGACGGGCGACTTTGTAACCTTTGATTATTCTTTTTTCTCAGCTCGGATCACCCCTCCCGCTCCAAGGGTCTATGGTGGCCTTCAGGTGTCAAAATGATGCACTGTGTAAAAGTAGAGGTCAGAGCTCACATGATGAGACGGCGAATATTATAATTTGTTCCGATCTGCGGCGGCATTGACGGTCGCGCCGAGGGGTGAGGAGGGGCGGCGAGCGCTCGGTCCACAGAGGCGAAGAGGCGAAGGGCGCGCTGTTAACCCTTTAATGTTCCGCTCAACCGTTTGGGTCGAGTTCATTTTGATTCACTATGTCTGAGCCTGTTTATACAATGACCCAGTGCTAGCATTTATATGCTAAAGAGTAAGGGGCCGAGGTGGGGCCCCTGGGGGACGCCACGGGTCAAAAGGGCCACTGAGGAGGAGGCTGTTGAAAAAAGTCCTATTCCATAGGTAGGATTTTTTAATATTGTTCATTTTTGGCATATTTAGCGTTCGTGAGGATTTACAGAACAGACTTATGTAACTTGATACAACCAAAGGAAAAGTCCATTAACTTATAGAACTTATTTATCTACTCTTTCTTCTTCTTTGTTGGTTTTTTAGAAACATCTGTTTGTTTCCTTTCTGCCGCTCAACCTATAGAACGTGAAAAACCCCCTCCAGACTCCACCCACTTTTTACCTCATCCATAAATGTGTGTGTGTGTGTGTGTGTGTGTGTGTGTGCGTGTCTGTGTGTGTGTGTGTATGTGAATGATGACACTGTCTTCAATCACATAGGAATTATAATCATTCTGCTCTGCAGCGATCAGCCATAAGATTATGTCCACCAGCCAAATATTGGTGACGGTCCACCTTTTGACACCATAAGAACTTTTTTTTTTACCTCTGTATCAGAACCACAATTTTCAAAATGTGTAATATATGTCCAAAACGGGATTCAAATAATATCAGACTTGTTTTTTCTCGTTTGGGTTTTTGGGTTTTTCAAAGGCACAACCGTGAAAAAGAAAAAAAAACATTTTTAAAGATTTTAAAAATGTTCGCAGATCTTGGGGTTGTGGGAACATTTTTTTTTAACGTGATATTTCCTTGCAGTTGTTGATCAGAGAGAGAAATTCTGAGAGACGGTCCAAAAGACTGGAGACGTATCGAATCTTATCTCTGAGTGGCGTTGAAGTGTTTTTTTCTGCTTTAAGTTCTTGCTTTTGATCCGCTTCAGCGAGCTGCTAAGGTCCTGCTGCGTTTTACTGGCACCGTGAAACGGACCCGAGTCGCGGCGGCACCAATTAGGTCATCGGCGTTGTGAAGCCCGCCTAGAGCCTCCGTGTTAAATCTATGCGTGTATGACTGACGGAGGACACCCGGCTGACCTCAGAGCGGCGGCGGCGGCCGTCACCCGTACCGCCCATAGGCTGAAGATAATCGTTGATAATCACAGATCGAATCTTCAGTTTTCAGAATTTGGCCCCGCAGCGCTGGACCGTATTTCACCGGGGTGCCAGGAAGTGGAGGGGTGGGGGTCGGTATTGGTGCGACACCTGGAGGAAACAAACAGCGGTTTGGGGTTTGCGGGTTGCGACAGCTTGACGGCGCCAAGAATGTGTCGCCTCCGGCATGAATGATGGATCCGCGCAGACGAGGCGGCGAAGCGGAGCAGATGCTGGAGAGTCAGAAGGCAGTTATTTAACCGTCGTTCCCTGCCTGTCCTCCGCCGACGGCGTCTGTTCCTCTGCCGCGTCGAGGCCGCGGCTCCTTCTGCTGCCGGATCGGTTTATAGTCTGAAAGTTTTTGATCACACGTTTGAGTTTGGTGGAGCTAACTTCTGCGCTTCTGTTGATTATTTGAGTTATGATGTTTACTAAAGTGTTGCTTCGCTGCATATTAACTCAATCATAAGTTCCCCAACCGCTCTGATTAGAAAGCTGCGAGGAATCATTCTTTCATAAACAGATATGTTGTTCGCTTCAGTTTCATTTTCTCACATTTACAGAGTTTTTTTATTCTATAGAACCTCAGGTCAGCTCAGATGGACGTCGAATATTATCCTTTTTAACACGTCGTGTTAACGCTGCGTTGTCATGGCAGCTCTTTGATCCATGCCTGGATGTAAAATTCATTAATCAGCACGACTAAAAAACTAAGAGGTTTCAAAACTTCGTCGTTATAGAAGACTTGTGATATCTCTAAATTTTACAGACTGCACCTTTAAGCCTCTATTTCTGGTTGATTGCACCAGTTTTCCACCTGATGTTCCTATTCCTGAATATAATCACCGTTATTTGCGTTATTTCAACTCTTTTACATTATTGGGCACCCTCCTGCCGGAAACCTCCATGAAAAACACGCTGCAAGTTAAGAAAACAAATGCAAACAAACAAACAAATTTAAAAAAACATCCCTATCGTCTGATAAGATATGCACGGCATATGAAAAACGAAAATGGCAAAGATCACATCACAATAAGAAAACATGCTGCAAATGCCCCATGTCAAGAAAACACGCTGCAAATGCCACGACAGATAGAGAAAACAAGCTGCAAATGCTACATGTCAAGAAAACATGCTCCAAATTCCACAACACATCAAGACAAACATGCTGCAAATGCCCCATGTCAAGAAAACAGATTGCAAATGCCACAACATATACATAAAAAAACGCTGCAAATGCCTCATGTCAGCAAAACCCGCTTTAAATTCCACAACATATCAAAGAAAACACGCTGCAAATGCCAGCGAATATCAAAGAAACAGTTGTACTTCCAGAGGACACAGGAAAGAGGGCGGGGTTTGTGAATGGCCAAAATGAAAATCTAAAAATGTAGAATAATAATATAATAATATATGAATATTATGATGTCATTAACTCAGCTGTCACTCGCATTGACAAAAAGGCTTCATGAGGGAACCTGACTGCATGGAAACAGGAAGTTGTGGGTTCTGTTTTGATGTCGCGGTCCTCCTGGAGAAAGAAGACGAGCCTGGTATCGACTGTGCAGAAGCGGAGAGACGAGATATTTACCCTCGTTAATATTTCATCGTGCCTTCATCGCTCTCATTACCTCTGGATTACCTCGTGTTCACTCAGGGCATTTTCATAAGGTAATTAATCCCATTCTTTTATAGCGAGCAGCAGGGAACCAGGACAGTACGGCCCTCTGAAGCGTCCTAACAAAAGCAAACCCATAAAACACTATACGGAACCGTAAACTGGGTCAGCTGCCGCGCACGGTTCACGGGCCACAGAAGACGGGATCCCGGCGGAGGACCGCATTCATCTCAGCCACATCTAGAAAAACGTCCACTTCTTGGCGCGCCGAGAGACCGGTTTACACCGCCTCCTCTCATGTCTCATTGTGCTTTAATGCTGCGTTGGGGCGGTTCTGATGCGGAGCAGAAGCTCCGACTGTAACGTATATGAAGGAAACTGCAGGGCGCCGTTTGAAGGATCTAATGCAAACGTCCTGCAACCCGAGTTCATCCACAGGAAGTGGAACCCGGTGGAACCTCCGTTGGCAGTGTCCCACAGCGAAACACTGTTCAAACGCCAGATACGCCTCTTGGCCCGACACTCCAAATTTTGGGCTTTGATGACTTAATTCGGAATATATTCGGAAAAAGACGCCTAATCAGAACGAGAATGCCGCGTGGAAAAACAACAACTTCCGAATGAGATTTCTTTCTTTTGAGGATTTTTCTTCTTTTCCAGGATATAAACGTGTTTATTTCATTTATTTTACATGTTTACTTTCTTCATGTTGGCTTTTTTTCTTTCACCGATCTGCATTTGGATATATTTGGGCTCCGTCGCCTGATATACACCAATCAGCCATATCATTACAACCAACTGTAATCTCTGTGATTTCTGCGATGAATTCTGACGCCTCCCTCCATCAGAACCAGCATGAGCTTTTTCAAGAATTTGGGCTAGGGTGGCCCGATCCCACTCCCAGTTCACTGGTTGTCGTACCTGAGACCCCTGTGGTAGCTGCTAACCTCTGCAGACCAGGAAGACCCAGCAGGACCTGCAGTTCTGGAGATGTTCTGGTTGTGGTCATAATGTAATGGCTGGTCATTATATGTCGTTAGATAGTTAGTGTGTTTTTCTATTGAATACAATATCGTAATAACATTTAATAATAACCTAATAGTTACAAGAGTTACGTTATAATAGTTACAGTATTTATATCTTGTCGTTTTTTTTTTTTTATGCATTAAATATTTAAAAGTAGGATATTTTTGTTTTACGGTCCC
>JBBDHG010000172.1:717500-767500 GCA_037951165.1 Lophius americanus
GATCTGACGACCTTCGGCGTTTTAAACCGTTTCTGCCCGAAGCAGCAGTGAGTCACCGGACGGAAACAAAAGAAAAGTGAAGTCAAGAACAGGGATTATTCTCTGGTTACCATGGCAGCTGTCAGAAGGTCCATGTGTTAGAAGTGGCAATCTGCGGGTTGTTTGAAAACCCTTTAATGTTCTGTTCAACTCGAGGGGTTGAGCAGAACATTTGACTGGACCTGTTTTTTCGTGTGAATATGCTGAAGAGAAATGGGCCGAGGATCGAGCCCTGGGGAACACCCCAGTTCAGAGGGGCCACAGAGGCTACATCCTCTCCAAACCCCCTCTGGACCGGTCCAGTCGGATCACGTAGGCGTCTGTCGGAGCTGTGATGAGTGCCCCCCCCGTCAAAGCCTCCTGTGATTACTGCCGTCCTCTACCTGGTCGAGATACTGGAGTCCTACTTGAGCGATCAGGAGAGATGCCGCTTTGCTCGGCCTCCGACCCCCGACCTCCGACCTCCACCTCATCCATCCCCAGCACAGCGCCGCTGACTCAGCGTTCCGCTCTGCTCTGCTCTGCTCTCTGGGACCCGGGAGCAGATTTTAAAGGTCCTTGCTGGTCATCTTGAATGCTCTGCAAAATAAAGAGTCAAGAGTGAGCGGAGTAAATGTTCACACCAGCACCAGAACTGGACTTTGGAGAAACGGCAGAAGGTGATTGGGTCTGATTAATCAAGGTGTCGCTGAAGAGATGGCACCAGGATGCATTATGGGAGGTTGTCAAGCCGCTGGAGGCTCGTGATTCTATGGGCCGTGTTCTGCTTGGGAACCTCGGGTCCCGCCATCCATGTGGTTGTTAACGTTATGTCACGTACGGACGCATTTGTTTGACGGTGTTCTGGGGGATGTCTGGGGGGGGGGTCATAATCTTCTCGTTACAATGAGTGAATGAATAATATAGTAGATCTTTAATTGCGTCGTGCATCACAGCCAGGAATCAGTGGACCCACCCAGAGCCCTCTTTCATATGACCGCCGAGATATGCTAATTTATGATCATGCACTCATCACGGCGGCGCCCCTGCGTCCCGCTGTGGCAGCTCGCTCGCCGTCTGAGAGCGCCTGCTGTATAATGTGCCACACTTAAGTGACTGCTGCACGCTCCCTGATCACAGGAGAGCATCATGATTTCAGCATTATCTATAGCCCACTGCTCTTTCCACTCTGAGAACCGGGTCACGTGACAACCCAGATGGAGGTCGCTCCAGTGTCTCTGGTGGCCGATGACGGACAGGTTCCATTATGGGACACACCACAAAGGTCAAACATGTCATTAAGAACACTGTCCTTTTTTCTTGAGTGAACTATCACTGTCACTGCTTCACACACTTTATATTATATTGTACCATGGATCATTGTAACATTATTAGAGTTCAGGAGTTCACGCGCTCAATTTAAATTTGATGTAACTGATACAAAAACTAATCCAATTCTAAAAGTCGGACAGATTTGGCTAGTTATTTTGCAACGTGCTGTAATTTCACAGTGTTTGGTGTCTGAGGGTAACTAATCAACGGTACAATACCTTCAGGACAAAGATGTTCATCTACTGCCTAATATGAACTTCTCACGGTTGTCATGGCAACAAGATGATCAGTGATATTCTGACTTAACCTGTCAGTGGTTATAATGTTATGGTTGGTTAGTTTATACACACACACACCGATACGCCTGCTTCTGCATACGTATAATCCTTGTCCTTACCTGAGAGAAGTCACTGAATCAGTGGGAGGAGTCAGGATTAGTGGGAGGAGCCTGTGTCTTAGGGAGTGGTCTGGATCAGTGGGAGGGGCTTCATTCGGTGGCAGGAGCTTTGCGTCTGCTTCCTTGGAACGAGATCCAGTCAGTTTCATGATTTAGGCTCCATTCCATCCATTGCAGAAACCCTTCCTTGACGAAGGCGATGATGTGATGATGTGTCCCACTTTTATCAGCTGGAAATGTTGGATACAAATTGGAAAAACATTTGCAATTAATGTTTAATATAGAATAATTTGGGAAACCTGAAGGGGTCAATCACGAGAACGTACCTCTGCCGAGGTCTTCCTCCCGTTTCTGCCTGAGAGCAACATGAAAAACATTCCAATAATGAAATGGATCAACATCAAACTGCGTAGCTTAAAGCCCATTAAAGGTAGTCCCACACACAAAGAGGCACCTCCCACTTTCAATCTGGAACATCACGTTTGGTCTGGAGAGACCGCAAAGGCACGCCCCCCAGGGGATCCGCCACAGGGGCCGTGTTACTATGGTGATAAAGTTTGCGTAACTCTAACATTATTTTATCTTCTGTCTTCTGTTTCTCAAACAGGTTCCTTTGTATGACTCCAACATGGACCACATCATCTGCTGCTTCCTGGTCCTGGGAGCCTCAGCGATGATCACCCATGCATGCCCCAAGTACTGCGTATGCCAGAATCTGTCCGAGTCCCTGGGGACATTGTGTCCCTCTAAAGGACTTCTGTTTGTGCCTCCGGACATTGATCGCACCACGGTGGAGCTCCGGCTGGGAGGCAACTTCATCCTTCGCATCACGCAGCAAGACTTTGCCAACATGACTGACCTGGTGGATCTAACCCTCTCCAGGAACACCATCAGCTACATTCAGCCCTTCTCTTTTGGCGACTTGGAAACACTGCGCTCACTTCATCTGGACAACAACCGCTTGATGGAGCTGGGCCCTGATGACTTGCGAGGATTGGTCAACTTGCAACACCTCATTGTCAACAACAACCAAATGGGACGCATCCATGAAAAGGCCTTAGAGGACCTGGCTCCTGCACTGGAGGATCTAGACCTCTCCTACAACAACTTGATGTCATTGCCGTGGAATTCTGTCCGCCAAATGATTAACCTCCACCAGCTGAGTCTGGACCACAATCTGTTGGACTTCATCCCAGAGGGCACCTTCACCGACTTGGAAAGGCTGGCCAGACTGGACCTGACTTCAAATCGCTTGCAAAAGTTACCCCCAGACACTATTTTCGCCCGGGCGCAGGACTCAATAATTCTGACGACCCCCTACGCTCCCCAGCTGTCCCTGAGCCTCGGGGGAAACCCACTCCATTGCAACTGTGAGATGCTGTGGCTTCGGAGGCTTGAGAGAGATGACGACCTGGAGACTTGTGGCTCCCCTTCTGCCCTGAAGGGTCGATACTTTTGGAACCTGAAGGAGGAGGAGTTTGTATGTCAGCCCCCTCTCATTACCCAACACACCCACAGAATGCTGGTCTTGGAGGGACAGACAGCTAGCTTAAGGTGCGAGGCAACTGGAGACCCTTCGCCCACCATCCACTGGATCTCCCCCGATGATCGGCTTCTGGGCAACTCCTCCCGAACGGTAGTGTTCAACAACGGAACCCTCAGCATCACCATCACCACCACCAAGGATTATGGCACCTTTACCTGCATTGCGGCTAATGTGGCTGGGGAGTCCACCGCTTCTGTGGAGGTGTCCATTATCCAGCTTCCCCACCTGAGCAACGGTACCGGGCAGCCAGCGTCGCCTAAGTCACGCCTCTCTGACATCACAGGAACCACAAGGATCAGCAAAGGGACCCCTAAGAGCCCACCAGAGAGGACGGTGTCTGTCTCTGAGATCACGTCTGTTTCAGCGCTGGTCAAGTGGACGGTTAGCAAGTCAGCTCCTAAGGTGAAGATGTACCAGCTCCAGTACAACTGCTCCGATGATGAGGTTCTGATCTACAGGTGAGATTGGATCGGTTTATCTTAGACATCTAGAAGTCGATGCAGAAGTTTTTATGGCGATGCTTGAAAGGTCCCAAAATGACAGCATCTATTCCAAATGACTGAACTAAAGTAGCAGATCAGGAGCAACGACCCGGCTGTGGTTCAAGATGTTACCTAAGAATTCTGTTTATTCGGCTTTAAAGGTGCAGTCAGTAGAATTGAATGGAATTTTTGCAGAGAAGTTCCAGATTGCAAACTAGATTACACCTCAGCTCACCCCTCCCTGTCCAAGATTCTACAGCGGCCTTCTAGCGTCAGAATGATGTTCTCTGTAAAACCATAGGCGAGTGAGTATTAAAGTAGCACAACTATCAACATTGTGGATGAGTTGATAATCACGTCACGTGACTCTTCCCCCGTGGGTCAGAGGGCGCGGCTAGCACTCTGTTCACGGCGAGGTCTGAGCAGTGGTAAGTTTCAAGTTTTCAGCAGGAGTTGCCAGCCTCATTTGACCTTGAATCATTCCAAACCATCTGAAGGACCTCTTTGCACCACCGCAAAGGAAATACGCCCGGGTCAGAGCGATATCCCAGGAGGGGGCTGTGCTGCCGTCCCTTACCCGCTGAGTTTAAAACATTTACCCAAGAACAACTTATCCCTTAACTTTTTCTTTTTCTTCTACACTTTTTTGTCCCTTTTCCTCCCTCTCTCGTTACAAAAGACTCACTCTAAGCTTCTTTTTGGCTGATTGCACGCCAACAAAACATAGTTATGAACATGACGTTCTATTTACAGAGACAAAAAGATACAACCGCACCAAAATCCAAGAGATTCCTCCAGCAATCAGCGACCGCATCATAGCTCAAACTGTTCAACGGCAGAGAAGAAAGAATCGTTTTCATGTGACATCTCCCATTGCTGTTCTATCGGACCAAAATTGTTCAGGAGGTGAGATTTCTGTCACTCCAGCAGCAATTAACAGGAGTGAGACGGTGTATCCCACCAACACATCCTCGCAGATGAATAAGTTACTATTCTCTAAAGGGTGCAAAGAACGGTGTTTAGAGCTGCTGCCACCGGGTCGTTTCTCTATGATAATGATGCCAGAATAATGTCCTTCTGTTCTCTGGATAATTATAATCCATTCAAAGTGTTGTGTTCTTGCATAGAAAGTTTTATTTTTATCAACAGTTTGAATCATTTTCAAGGGGGCGGCATCTGCAACAAGTGATGCATTGCTTAAAGAAAAGGCGGCTCTAATTGTTTTGAGGAATCTGATGGCAGGAAAAGGCCTTTCTTGGCCATCAGCGTCACATGACGGGGTCAAACTTGTAGTGGTGACCAAAAAACAGCAAGAAATCATCGCGATGTGTTTCATATTAATCTGACGGGGTGAATCTTTAAAGACCATCAAGGAAGAGACATATGGTTTAGTCCAAACCGGCATAAAGCACCAGACGCACCAACCCAACACGTAAAATCTAGTTTAGCGCCGTCCCTAGAACTAGTTTGGGTGCCAAGAGTTGGCACCACCAGGTCCCCTCCGGCGCCAAACAGCTGTACTGCTTTTCACCCGACCCCAACGCCCAACCCTGCCGGTTGGCGACTCCGTGAATTCTCTTTGAGGTTGAACCCAGCCAGGCGCCAAGGTCTCAACCCCCGGCCATATTTGTCTTCTCTACCCCGGCCGGCCCACCAGACCCAGGTCTGGCTCCAGAAGGGAGCGCTGGACCCCAGACTCCAGACGAGGTGTCCCAACTCTCATTAAGCCTTTAATCTGTCATATTTTCATATTTAGGTTACGTAATTTTATGGTGCAGTGCAGTGATCATGTACTGGATGGGTGTATAAAATGGAAGGAGCGATCACGTACGTTCATCTAGAAGATCATAATATCAATTAGGCATCTTTCAAGTTGCAGACTGATATCATCATAAATCACCCAAGTCTGTCACATCAACCAACCAGGATGGCCGAGTGGTTAAGGCGTTGGACTTAAGTTCCAATGGACGGGTGTCCACGTGGGTTCGAACCCCACTCCTGGTAGCACGAAGTCAGCCTTTTAGTCAATTTCCCAATTTAGGATCGATAAAGTATGTCGAAGTCTAAGTCAAGGCTGTGGAACAATTATATACGGCAATTTATACAATATGTAAAAAACTGTAGAAAGACTCTCACTCCTCTTTCCTCTGATGTTCTTCCATCTGAACACCCGAGAGTGACGAGAACGGGCCCGGTAGAACCAGCAGTGAGGGCCGGGACAATGAGGAGATTGTTGAAATAAATAATTGAGGTATGGGAAAGCAGAACGAGTAAAAAAAAAAAAAAGATTCTCCTGGAATCAGCGGCTCTCTGGTGGTTTTGATTCCGAGCTTAGATGTAGCTGCCAATCATGAGCAGGAAAAGGAAAAAAAAGTGAAAGCAGAGGTTCTGGGGACGATTGATGTGGCTGGAGGAGTAAACGCGGGATAGGAGCTGAACCAACACATCCTCGACGTGGACCCCGTTACCCGCCTGATCAATTAGGATGCTAGCGAAAGCCGCGTCAAACTCCAGAGGGATTAAAACCGACTGTCACTATTATGGTAAATTTAAAAAAAAAATTTAAATGGGCCATGAAAGCTCCTTGCTGCTCATTGTTCTGAGCACAGCCAGGGATGTTCCACGCCGGCGTTCGTTAAAGCCGGGATGGAATTCACCGAAGTGGGTTGGAGACAAACTCTTAAAAATGAAAAGAAAAAGGGTTGAGATAAAAATGGAAGTTGGGGAAAGAGGCCTGTGGCCGCTGGAAGTGGAAACATCCAGACGACTTAATCGTTTCCGCCGCTGTTGTGCGTGAGCGATAAGAGCTGTCAGCTGGTTCCCCTTCAGAACCGGAGCTGGAGGACAATGTTATCACCGCTCCAACTCCGTGATTGACACTCTTGTTGCTTGAACTAAAGTTTGACGGGATCCTTGTAGGACGCTTGAATGTGAAGGCCCTGGGGGGCCCGACAACTTATTCCAAACAGGGTAAACTTGAGAATATGGCGCCGCTGTTAGCCGGAGGAGATTTTTTTGTTTGTTTCTGAAAAGTCAACTTGGTGCAGCGACGGCGGCGCAAGGGAGAACCCAAAGTGTGCTGAAAGCCAAAGATGTAGAGATTAAGTAGAATAACAAGTTTTATTTTAGAAATATACGTTGATCAGCCACAACATTATAACCGCTGACAGGTTACCATGGCGCCTGTCGGTAGGTGGGATAAATGAAGCAACTTTTTTTTCCTGGACTTGATGTTGGAAGCCGAAAAAATGGTTCAGGAATGGTTTGAGGAACCCAAAAACCAGCTCAAGGTACTGACTTGGCCTCCAGATTCCCCATATCTCAATGAAATCCAGCATTTGTGCTCAGGTCCGGGTGCCAGACACCGCAGAACACCTCCAGAGGTCTTGTGGTGTACCGGCCTTGACGGGTCAGAGCTGTTTTATAATGTTATGGCTGCAAACCATTTTCAGCTCAACTTCCTCTTCCTAATGCAATCATCCATTACGGCGTGATGGAGGATATGTTTTATTGCCACCAGGGGGATATTTAGGGGATATTTAGACGCAGGAAACCTGACGGCCCGTTTAATCCTCCTCAGTCCGGCTATCTAAGAGCGTCCCTGAGAGAGGAACAGATAGGAACAGGCCATTAGTATTTCGATTATCCTACAAATGGCGTGAATTTTCCCAGCATTCCCCATTGTTTCGACCGAGCCAATGGACCAGGAGACACTTTGGCATGTCCTTGTCTTCATTCGTCCTGGAAAAGCCCTTCAGAAATCAATAGAGGTGATGGGAAATGTTTGCTTTGGAGCTGGAATCCAAAAATCCATGAAGTAGTGTAATGGACAGGAAATATCCCAGCCATCCTGGAGTAATGAAGTATTTGTTTGGTCAGCTCCCTCTTAGAACCGAGAGAACTATAAGTGTAACTGACAAATCTCTCACATAGCTTAAAGAAGCCTGAGCCAAGAGCCCGACTCTCTCTTCATCTCCCCTCTGACTCACGCCGTGGCCTCACGCCATCATGGCGGCGCAAAAGCAGGCCACTCCACAAACTTCCTTCTGCAGACTGAAGGGGCGGGGAACAACTTTTACCTCCATGAGCGTCGGCATTTTTCTTCCCCTGGATTTTATTCCTATAAATTAAAATGAATTAGGCCATCTATTCAGACAACCTGAAATCAATTAGGCCCCAGACGCTGGAGCAGGCAGCGTAAAGCTGAAGCATCACTAGGCTAGAGAATTCTGCTTCCACTCCCCGGCGCCAATTATATCAGCGTAATGAACTGAAGCACAAGTTGGGTGGAGAAGTGGAACTTTTTTTTTCTCGTAGAAAACAGATTCTTTTGTTTGAGCGGCGCTGACAGATGGGGATAATGGCAAACGCTGAGGCGGTGATGTTTCGGCTCCTCCACTCTTCATCTTTGCTGCGCGTCAGATAAAAATCCCGCCGCTGAAAAGGAATCTGGATATTTGATCAGTTGGAGTGAGCGCATGTGTCGTGTTCAACTGTTCGGTTGAGCTCATTATGAGTCGATATTTCTGGATTGAAAAGTGTGACTGAACCTGTTTAGAATGTGACTCAGCGGCAGCAGGTTTATTCTAAACAGTAAGGGGCTAAGGATGGAGCCCTGGGGGACACCACAGGTCAAATGGACCACTAGGGAGGAGGCATTAGCCACGGCTAGAAAGAAAGTTCTAGTCATTAAGGAGGATATTTTTGGCACATTAAATCATGTGACGACTTACTGAACAGAATTGTGTCACTTTGTACGACCCAAAAATGTCTAATAAGGTTCAAATAGTTTCCTATATTCATAGGTCACCGAAAGGTCGTGGTTGTCCACTGTCAGTGAAATTGGTAGTACCAACAGTTGCAGCCTGGCATGGAGTCAATGCCCCTCCTTTCCAATGTCCCTCCTTCATTTACAAACAGGAAGTTGTATGTGGTTGTCTTAAACAGTCACATGATGAAACCTGCTGAGGCCGCAAACACTCCGTTGTTACTGATATGACAATGACTTAAAGACTAGGATAATACCACCAGATGAAATCTAATATTCTTTCTGTCTGAGATAATCACAAGGTTTCGTCCTGTGCTGAGACGATCAGACGACCAGGTTCATGCCTGATGTTAATCCCAGCAGGAAACATCTGGGCTCTGGACGCGAGCGACTGATACCATAAACAGCTGCTGTGAGAGGAGCCGCAGGAGTACCGCCGCCAATCCTCTGCTTTTAGCCGAACGCCGCCTCAGGCCCCCCCCCCCCACCGCCTGACCCACTCCCTCGTGTTGTTGTTCCCACTACATGGTCCCTTGACAGTTCCTACACAATTCCAAGGATAGGCACATGAAAAATGCACTTCTTCTCTCCGCTGGTTCCTGCCTTTCCTGCGTTTTCTTCTTATTTATTTATCACTGTCGCAACGCTGCCGTATCAAACGTTCGCTCCGCTCATCAAGACAGATGGCTCGGAGAGATAAAGCCAATTACTGTTGGCTGGATGTTAGAGCCGGCTGTGGAAATCCTGGAAAGTTGCACCATGAATACTGTAAAAATAAAAAAATAAATGAATGAATTTAATGTATTTTTAAATCAGTCAAATGGCTTGACATGGTTTCCGATTTAGTTTAGTTTGCTCATCTTCTTCTTCGTCTTTTGGCTGTTCCCTTTCGGGCACGCCGCATCTGATCATCTGTTTCCCTTCCAGCTATCTGCTGGCTAACAGAACCAGTGACAGAATTTCTGAACCCGATCCCAGAAGAATCCGGTTTGGAAATCGGTTACAGTCCAAATTTGGACAAAATGGGACCAACTGATTAACTGGTTAAGATTTAACCTCCGGAACAGTGTTTTTGGAAAAAAAGGAAAAAAAGCTCCCCCTAGTGACTAAAATATAAAGTGTTATGTTAAAATAAAATACCGAAAATTACCGCCAAATATAGATAAATCGAGAAAACAGCTGAAAAATAATGGTCTTAAACTTTTTGAGGTAAAGCGCCCTCTATAGGTGAAAATATACAACCAAACTTTCCCAAAATCGATCCAGTTCTTCCTCGCACTAAAGTCTCTGACAAAAAACACTGTTTTTCGGACATAATTTCGTACATAGTTTGAAGAGTTCAATGGGGGGATTCCGTGTACAATGCAGGGGATTGGGGGTATTCGGGGGAAATACACTCGCTGTCCTGAACAGACCATAGGTGTGGGGTTTTTTTTAGTGTAGAATATGCATCACCTGGCGGAGAGATCGTAACGAAATCGGACATATCTCCTGTTTGGATTTTGATGGCTCAGCTTTTTTCTTCTCTCTGAAGTTTTTATGCCGCCTCTTTAGGAGAAAACCACTTTTAACGTCTTCATCTTCATCCTTTTAAGCCTCAGGTCCTGACCGGTTTCCCTCTCTGTCTCCAGGATGATCCCGGCCTCCAGCAAAGCCTTCCTGCTGACGAACCTGGTGTCGGGGACCCGTTACGATCTGTGCGTGCTGGCCGCCTGGGACGACACCGCCACCACCCTCACCGCCACCAACGTCGTGGGCTGCACCCGTTTCTTCACGCAGGACGACTACCCTGAGTGCCGGTCTCTGCCCAGTCAGCTGCTGGGGGGCACCATGATCCTGGTGGTGGGGGGAATCATCGTGGCCACCCTGCTGGTGTTCATCGTCATCCTCATGGTGCGCTACAAAACTGCAGATACCGACGCGCCCGTGGGGAAGATGACCAGCGTCAGCGAGACGCACTCGCAGACCAACGGGGGGCGGCTCGGGCAGAACGGGCTCCTCATCCTTCAGTCTCAGCCTGAGCCCGAGCCAAAGGTCAAAGCCAAAGTGACCCTGCTGGACGAGGTGGTGGAGTTTAAGTGCGGCTCCCTCCAGAGCAGCCTCACCTCCTCCTCCTCTTCCTCAGGCTCCACGGCCGGCGGCTCATACAGCCCCAACACCACCCTTGCCAACATCTGGAGGTCGGCCCAGTCCAAGCCCCGGCCCAACCTAGACAGCCTCCTCGGGGCCTTCACCTCGCTGGAGCTGCGAGGGGCTCAGAGCACCAACCAGGCCGCCTCGGGTAGCGCCGCAACGGCGTCGGCGAAACCTCGCACCGACAGGGAGCCACTGCTGAGCCGCACGCTGGACTCCCGCCTCAGCCGGCTCCTCGTGCTGGACTCCAAGCTTAAACGGAGCCAGTCCTTTGACATGGGGGACGTGACGGGTGCCAGGGCGGCCCAGCTGTGCAGCAGACCCCGCAGGATCAGCAGCGTCTGGACTAAGAGGAGCCTGTCTGTGAACGGCATGCTGCTGCAGTGTGAGGAAGAGGAGGGGGACACGGGGGGCAGCAAGGGGACGATAGACAGCGCCGACTGGGTGATGGAGAGTACTGTCTGAGACAGAACCGCACCGAGACAGGACCTTCTGGACCCAGAGCCTTCCTTCTGCATGAATCGTTTTCTAATCCAGCACCGGACCCACGGTGACGAGGAGGACCGGATGTTACAGAACTTCTCTCGGACACGGATTTAAACGGCGCTGAAAGAGGAGCAGAAATCTGTGGACTTTATTTCTGTGTATAAATCTATAAGTATATAATGAAATGAAAGTTTTATATTTTTTATTTTCACTGGTCAAACACAAAAACCATCCATTACCGGTACCGTCCTCAGGGGACCGGTCCGCGCCGCGAGATCCTCATTCGGCTGACGCCGGTGTATAATATTTGTAGATGTGATGACTCATTAGTATTTAAAGTGAAAAAAAAGATTTATGGACAAGAAGTAATAAGCGATTATATTTACTTTCTATAGCCTACAGAGAATCTATATTTGAGGGGGCGGGGCTTGATGATTCTGTATGCTAATCATGTTGAACTTTATGTGAATGCAACGTTTATGAAACCCACGATTCCCTAAATGTCGGCTGTTCTGTGCGTGAAGGCCCGGCTCAACGTCTAAAAACAAATGCCAAATTATTGACGAGGAGATGAGGTCAAAGGTCAGGAGGGTCCAGGACAATTAGGCGTGTTTAGTCGGTGTACATTGAATTTGTTCAGAAATGTTTTCACCCTTAAAGAGCTTGTTTTTTTTTGGGCGCACTCCCGTTTGGTAATATTTCCTCCGACTTCAACCCTTTTATGTCCTCACCGCGAAAAAATACCCAAAAAACGTATATTTATCCTTTCTTTGCATGTATATTTTAAATCAAAGACACTCTAGATTTACCACAAACTGACAAAATTGTTTGATCAAATATGTTTTTGAACAGCAAAAGATAAAATCAAACAGAATATTTTTCATGATGAAATTTTTTCATTTTCATTTTCGCAGCCTTTTTTTTTTTTTTTTTTTTTTTTGAAAAATACAGTATTTGACCCTTATGAGTTTTTTTTTTACCGTAACACGTTGAATAATTCTGTTTTAGTACGCTTTAATATGTCAAAATATGCCTCAGTAGCCCCTTTGACCTGTGGTGTCCCCCAGGGCGTTATCCTTGGCCCCTTGCTCTTTAGCATATACATGATGCTACTGGGTCTTATTATAAAAACAGGTTTAGTTGAAATTTTCAATAAGAAATATTGAGCTGGACATTAAAGGAGTGATGTAAATAATTTGAGATCCTTGGTTTCATGGTGATTTGAAACCTTCATATTGATAAAGTCGATAATTGGGAAATTCTGATTTTGTTTTTTGGAGATGAACACATGTCGAAAGTTCTTCCTGTTTACTGTTTACTCAGGATACTGTTTATTTTTCTAATGGCAGCACATAATGAATCAACTTGAATCTTTACCATTATCATTATTATTATTATTATTATTATTATTATTATTATTATTATTATTACTATAGAGGCTGTTGAGAAAGTCCTATTCCATAAATAAGATAAATAAGAATTGTGTAATTGATTGAACCAAGAAAGTCTAATAAGGGTCAAATATCTTTATAAGAAAATGTGCTTTACCAAAAGGTTGATATAATCTTATTAAATTTGGTTATTTTTTCATGAAATACAAATTGTCATAATGAAATAATTGTATAAATCGGATTATTTCTTTTTTTCACACGTTTGACCGAAACGATTTGTCATTTTCTAATCGAGTTTCGAAACAAGAGATGGAATTACTAAATGTCTAAAAATGCAAATGTTTTAGGACATTTAAGGGTTAATGAAACTTTTAGCTTGTATTATTGAGAAAATGAAATTAAACCTAACCGGACCTGGAGCTCAGCTCCGCCTCAGAACTCAATCTCAAACTTAAAGTTTCAGAGTTTGTGGTAAAATAAACATTTTTCCTTTTTAACATGAATAACTCTCAGTCTCCGGTCATGTGACTGGAGGGCGGAAACACAGAAAAGTACATTTTCCTTGTGACTCAAGCCGTGAATATTTAAATCACCCTTCCGAAGAAGAAAAACCCGGATATGCGAACAAACCGCAGGTTCTGGGCCCAAGCTACATTATTTCAACCGCTAAAAGAACCTTCCGGCTCCAGTTTGGCGCCGTTTACCTTCATACTGTTTTCTTTTTTTAACCTCCATGATGAAAATGCACAAAATTACCAACAGTTACATATATTTTTTTAATCAGGACGGGTAAATAATATCATTCAGAACCTCCCTCTCTGTTGGTTTTTGGATTCTGCAGAACCAGACTCGTTTCGTCCGCCTCGGATACTATGAATAAGCTTTCAGATGAACGAATCCGTCGTTTTCACGGTCCAGAAGGTTTGAAAGGTGTTGCATGTTTCTGCCGAGCAGCCGTCTGGGCTTCTCGGGTCCGGTTTGCTCATTCATGCCGTCATCCCCCTCGTGCGGTCGGAACGACTCTTTGTGATATTCCTTCTATGACGGTGTTTGTACAGTGTGTGTGTTTTTTTTGTACCGTACTCCAGTGGGACTGTGTGTGGCGCTGAAAAGAGGCGAGGAGGTTCGCCGCCTTGTTTCCGTACAACTGTACGCGTTTCTTACCCGGAGCTGTAAAAGATGTTTGTGGTCAAATCATTTGTTGTCTTTTTGCTACAAAAGAATAACACTAAAAAATCTCCCGTGGCAACCCCCAGGTGTCCGAGTCTTTCTTCTGAGGCCACGACAGCGATGTCGTCCCATGAATGTGGTCGTCATGGCGACGGCCGGTAGGACAAAAAGATGGAAAAATGGGGATAAAAGTGGATTGGATTGTAGGAGAGTCGGGTTCCGGCCCCTCGGACTCATGGGAGGATTCACTCTGGACCGCTGGAAACGGATCAGGAGTCGTCGCGCCAAGCTGACGACCACATTCTTCCGTTATCGTCCAGCTGCTTCTTTTACGGTGAAGACATTTCCTCATGACGTCGTGGTATTTGACCGTAAATTTGACCGAGTTTGTATTTTTGTGTATTCCACATATTCTGCCAGTAAAAACTGATTTTATGTACTTTATCTTCATTTAAGATCATTCTACTACAGTGTTGTACTGTTTAGAATTTTACGGCCTTTCGCTGTTTGCATTCAACGTTTTTTTTTTTTGCTGTAATTTGTACAGACAGTTTTTACAGTGTATTTGAACACACTGTACGTGTTAGCATAGAAATACGCTGGTGTTTTTAAAAGTGATTTAATCTCAGACAGCATAAGTCATTCTAAACACTTACCAATGACCCTAACATACACAGATCCCATTTCTTTACCTTCCTCCTAATTCATAGCTTTGCAAAAGTTTCCCTCATCCAGCCCCCCAGGAACCAATTAGGTTCTGGTGCTGGACCCATTTGGGGCATAAAGCATGTCTTTAATTTGGACTCAGATGCAGGACTTTATAACAGGTGTTTGGGGACAGTTGGACTCGCGCCTCTTCATCCACCGTTTCCCACACGGGCCTCATTGTGTGGAGGAACTGGGTCGATTTCGGGATAGATCAGTTGCATATATCTGCCACTAGGGGGATATTTATCAAAACGTTTTGGGCCTTAATTTCTCATCTAATGGTCCGATTTAGTCCAAATTTGGTGCTTGTGAATCGAGTCGAGGAAATTCATCTTACATACATTATTCGGGGTCCAGCTGGAGGCTTGAGTAGCTGCAGGCTGATGGATGGATTGGAGACAGGTGATGAGCTCGCTGTCTGGTGATGAGCCACGCCCCCAGAGAGAGAGAGAGAGCACAGAACATGTAGAGCAGAACTACTGCAGGAAAAATGTGGTCCAGGTCTGATTTTGGACTTTTCCGTGGCAGAGTGGACAGAATGGACTGGACCACTTCTACATTGGATGCGGGTCGGACTCTTCCAATGGGAAGACAGGAGGGCGACTCTTCTCAGGTGTTCTGTCTGTCGGAAAGAGATTTTTGGATCCTGTCGCTCGAGTCATAAGAACCAGGAAACTGGAGTTTATGTCTGTATATATATGTATATATATATATATATATGTACACATACACATACATATACATAGATATAGATAGATATGTGTGTGTCTGCATGTGTGTGTGTGTGTGTGTGTGTTTGTAGGTGTGTTTGTTTGGGTGTGGGTGTGTGTGTGTTTGTGTTTATGTGTGTATCAGCTGCTTCTCCAACATTTCCTTTAAATTGCAGATTGGTTGTTTTCTCCAGATGGAGGGACCCTCAGCCTCGGGCACAGACGAGGTGACAGCTCATCAAGATGAGTGACAGGTGACGCAGCAGAGTCTGAGCCGGCAGAGAGGAGGGAGCGTGGGATGATCTTTACATTAATGGCCTCAGGGCCGGAGCTGCAGGTTGTGGCATTCACAACCTACCCGTCTCAACCGCAACAGTTCATACGTTATTTACTGTCCTTACGGCGAGGACGCGTGGAATACACAGAGTTTTACCGTGGAAATACGAACACGGGAAAAAAAACCCAGTGTGACATGAGAGTTATTACCGTAAAAGTGTTATTCTGTCTAAATAACTTAAATTACCGACTTGAAAGCAGTCGTAAAAAGCATAACGTCATTTTTACAGCAATAAGATGCTAAAAATATAGCATCTATTTTCGAAAAAATGTTGATTTCTAGGTCATTACAGTTCAGTATATTCTCAGACTGTGTTGAATAATCGCGGCACCTGTTTTGGTTAAAACCCACAAACGTGGACTTTGAGGGGGGGAAGAACTTCCTGTGGATCACCAAAATAAAATCCACTTCCTCTTGACAAGCTTTGCTAGAAGAACAGAGTTACTCTGACTCCCTGTGTGTCCTGAGCCTCATGGTATTCATGAGACTCAGAGTTGTCTCTCTGTGAGACTGTGATGGGGACAGGTGACAGGGAGACAGGTGACAGGGAGACAGGTGGATCACTTAAGAAGACTGGACCTGGAGGTTGGACTGGAGGTCGGAGGTGAGGACAGAACTCTTTCTTAGGGTAAAGTGGGCCTTGCTGCTGAAGGAGGCCTGGGACCGGAGTGCAGGACCAGAGACGGGGGTTGGAGGTCGGAGTAGGAGGGTGGTGCCGGCAGCAGATGCTCAGCGGGTATTTGTATCAGAGGGAAAGGAAACGGCAGATGGCTGGAGGTAGAAAGCCAACTGCTCCATATAAGCCGCTGCTGTGATGATGGTCATGTGACCGGCTTCCTCCAAGACAGGTGCCGCAACAGATTTGAGGCTCATCGTAAGCTCCAACGCTTTCATGTCAGCTGACAGGCTGCAGTTATTATAAATTAAATGTATTATTATTATTATTTATTTAGAAAAAAACATGCAAAGGAATAATACTTTGTCTTTTTTTCTGATTCATGAAGTTGTGCAGAGAGGTCAGAGGTCAGCTGAGTCTTTGGGGCAGAAAGTCTTCTCCATGTGTCCTCAGACCTCAGCGCACCCTACAATAGAAAACTCAAGGTCGTAATTGTGGCGAAAGGGGGCGGAGCTAAATATGAAATGCAGGGTGGCAGTTTTAGAAAAAAAAAAGTGCTTCATGTGAAGAATGTCTCGTTTAAAAATGTGGGGTTAGTGGTGGAGTTATGGTTAGAGACACATGCTCCAGTGTTGAGACAAGCGTTTCCATGGCAACCCAGCAGAGTCCCAGATCCACCCTGACACACGTCACCTCATGTCCTGCATAATTCATGCTTAGACTCTACGGGCAGAACATTTACACGCGTGCATGTAACAGACTGACTGTGACCCATTTCAATAGTCAGGATTTGTATCATCGACTCCTGTTTTATTCAGCGTTTTCCCCTAAAAACATGAGAAAGGAGCTCAAAACTCCCGGAGACAAACATGATGCCGTCTGATCCCACAGAAGAGCTACCGGAGAACCAGAGGAGGAGGAATCCGACGCCGGTTCTGATAGAGAGGTGTCAGGACAAGCAGTGACATCGCAGCTCGCTGCTTATGGGCCAAAGTTCTCATGCTAGATAGAAGAAGAAATCTGCAAACCCAATAGAATCTTTCTGTGTGTGGGTCCAGACCGAGTCTTTTGGGCCTGGACCCACACACAGACCCGTCTCTGATAACCCGAACATGCTGACATGTAGATACTGGAGTCCTGTGACCGACTGATGAAGCTCAATGTTCGATTCTACAGTGCATGCTGTCATTCAGTAGAACAACACTGCCCCCTTGTGACTAAAGGTGGTAATAACACAGTAATAAAACACAATGGCCTAAAAAGCTGCAGGACAATAATATTAAAAATAATCATTATTAATATTATTATTATAACCATTTTGTTCATGATCCTGGACTGTTTTACTGTATGAATCTTTAACACATCTAGTAGTAGCAGCAATAATAATATTATTAATACATACTGTGGTTTTGAAGTTAATACAATAGTAGAGATGGTGACCATGAACAATGGAGCTGTGGAAACTTCCTTTCTAGACACAAAAGCCAATTCCTTTGATGTATATCTTGATGGCTTTGATGTCTGCGACACTTAGCTATGGTATTTTATAGCCCTGTTTCCGTGGCTACAGATTGAGCTAATCGAGATCATTAGGTCACTTTCACCAACTGTTCTTAAGCGGATAAGACAAGGGCATTTAGAAATAGATTTAATATTTAGCTATAACATTTACACAATAATTATATTTAACATATACATTAAGATTTAGATTTAATATTTACTTATAACATATACATAATAATTAGATATGAGATGTAGATTTAGACTTAATATTTACATTTAAAATTAGATTTAACATTTAGATATAAAATATACATAATAATTAGATTTTACATTTAGATATAACATATACATAATAATTAGATTTAACATATATATTTAGATTTAGACTTAATATTTACATTAAGAATTAGATTAAACATTTAGATATAAAATATAAATAATAATTATATTTAACAGTTACATAATAATTAGATTTTACATTTAGGTATTACATATACATAATAATTAGATTTAATTAATATTATGATAGATTTCGTTAAATCTAAAATCTTAATAGATTTAACATGTACATTTAGATTTAGATTTAATATTAAGATACAACATGTATTTAATAATAAGATTTAACATTTACATTTAGATTTAACATTTACATAATAATTAGATTTACCATTTACATTTAGAAGATTTTATAATTTAGATGAAATATTTAACATTTAGATATTATATCGAACAAATGTTCCCTAAGAAGGTAAATATGACTAAATCCATAAACATTGTTGTAAACGTGAATTAAAAGGAACCTGACGTGGAACACAGCTTTTTATTAAAAATAGACTTTTACAGCTCACAATTGTCGCGAGAACACCCGACGTCTCAGGGTGTATCGTTTACATTTTAATGTTTTTATTGATTTCTTGAAGCGTGTCACAGATTATGACCACCGTCGTGGCGATCTGTGACAGAGTGTCCGCCATTCTCTCTTGGTTGATCAGGAGCGCGCCGGAGATCAGGTTTGCGGCGGCGCTTGAGCGGGTCTTGGGCGTACGCCTGACTCTACTGGTGGGTGCGCCGCTACAGGATGCCGCCGGCTGCAAGGTGTCTGGTTGCGCCTCGGATGGCGGTCGACCCAGCAGGAGTTCATCTGTGGATAAAGGATTTAAAATAACGGGAAAAAGCAAATGTTGAAATTGTCATACAAACACTTTTTTAAACATGTGGCTAAGTTTGTAGAGAACTTTTACAAAAAACTAATCCTACGCTATCGTCCCCGACACTGAAGGCACATCTCCGGAAGAAAAAGCCTCCATTCCCCTGCGTTGTACAAGCAGCAAAATTGCACTAAATCGGACCAACGGTTGAGAAATAATGGCTATAAAACTTTTAGGGATAAAGCGCCCCCTAGTGTTAAAAATGACCTTTCCCGAAATCTATGTGGGTCCATGCAGGTATAAAATCAGAAAATATAGAAATAGAAATAGTTTATGAGGCACGGCGTTAAAATGACGGGGTTTTGAAAAACTGAAATTTTCTGTTTTCGACTTTTTTTTTTCATCTTTTCAAGAAAGAAAATTTGAAAAATGGTTTGATTTTCATTTTTTTTCAAATTTGATTATGACTAAATTAATGGAAATAATGGTGTTTTTAGGGGAAACAATAACCAGCCTTTAGGTTTAACAACTTACCCACTGATTCTGATTCCGGTCGAGGCGAAGAATTATCCATCGGGTCCAAGGCCGCATCCAAATTCTCTGTTGACCCTACAGCCAGTAGCGCCGTCTCTCCAATGATGGCCTCGATGCGCTGGTCCAACTCTGATAATTGTGGGGACGCCTGTCCGCCGCCAGCGGTCGGTAGCTCGGCTCTGTGTCTAGCGAGACGTTTTCTGACCAGGGATTTGAGATCAAACCACTTTTTTTTCACTTCTTCTGTTGTGCGCCACTCTCCAGACACGGCGTTGACCGAGCGGGTCACAGCGTCCCACGCATCTCTTTTCTCTACTATTTTGTATCTTCCACTGACGCCACTAAACAGGACGGCCCGTTTGCTGTCCACCTCCTGCAGCAACATCTCCATTTCAGGACTGGTGAATTTCTTTTTGCGTTTAGCGTCCAATGCTGCACTGTCGTCACACCTTCTCTTTGACATCTTCTTCACTTCTTCTTCTCTGCAGTCTCGGTGGCTGCCGTGTGAGCGATGCTGGGTTATGGGGATTGGCGGGGCGTTTGCCTATGCTAATAACAACCTAGCTCGGAACCTACTCTGTATCTTCCTCCCACACACTGTTGATGCGTTCAGCACGTTGCTTTATCCTCTGCTCCACTATCCCAGACTTTGAACAGGCCGGAAAATCTTGCATCATATCGCGTACCTCTCAAGTATAAAACATCAGAGGACTACCCAAGGTTTAGGAAAAAGTCATGTTATAATCAAACACCCGTCTCCAGCGCCTTCCACTTCAGCGTCTCTGTTCCGCCCTCTGAGCAATCAGATCCGCCATCAAAGGAACATCAATGGAGTCAATGGTAGTCTTGAAACTCAGCCCTCAGCTGCGCCCCTTAAAGGAACCTCAAAGGAATCAAAGCAATCCTTGAAACTGAGCCTTCATCTCCACCACATCAAAGCAACATCAAAAGGAATCAAAGGAATCCTTGAAACTGAGGCCTGAGCTATAATCCATACAAAAACATCAAAGGACTCGAAAGAACCCTTTATACTCAGCCCTCATCTCCACCCCATCAAAGGAACATCACAGGAATCAATAAAAAACTTGATACTCAGCCCTCAGCTTCGCTCTGTTAGGAACATCAAAGGACTCAAAGCAACCATCGGCACTGAGACATCAGCTCCAACCCCCAAAGGAACATCTAAGGACTCAAATGAAAAAGGCCCCAATAACGGACACAGTCTAAAGAGAGCGCCTCGCCACATTGTGACATCACTACTCCAAACGGTTTATTACTTTCATTTGATTACAGATGCTGTGAAACACGTTACGTCACTGAAACTCAATCACCTGTAGGACGTACCAAATCCTACCTCTGGGCAAAGTTTCATGCAAATCCATCCATCAGTTTTTACGCAATTTTGTTACCAGGCAGACGGAAACGCCGGCGAAATCATAACCTCCTTCCCTACGGCGGAGATAATAACCACTGTGGCTTGTTGATTGATTGATTGATTGATTGATTGATCTATCGCCGCTGCATATGCATCTTACTGTGACATCAGCTGAACGCGCTTATAAAGATAGACGTCTTTCATCTGAACGTTGGGACGGTTTACACCGTCCGACAATAATTTGTTGAGATCATCCTCTAACAGGTATGTTATTATTATTATTATTATTATTGTAAACAAAATGAGATTTATGTGAAGCCCCTAGATTAGTTGTTTTTTTCCTGCGCGAAGGAGATATTTTACGGCGGCTCCGAGGGGCTAACGCGCTCCAGCCTAAGAAAACACCTGCAAATAGACAAAACAGGAGCAAATTAAGAAAATAAATCTTCAACAATTTGACGACACCAGCAGCGTTTGGAGACTGTAAGGCAAAAGCCACAACACAGCAGAAGTGTTTCCAGAGGACACTTAAAAGTGATGCACATATCCGGATGTGCTTTTTTTTTTTTTTTCAATGCTTTATTTACACAATCTAATGCACAGACACGTATAAACAGGTGTCACCTGTTTTCAGCCGCCGTTTAGATCATATTTTTGGTGATTCGATTCAAATTCGGGATGTGCGTTCATGTGAATAGCCCCCAATCCCCCTGCGTTGTACAAGCAATCCCTTTGATTGAACTCCTCGAATGAAATGTGACTCTTCAAAGTTTAATCATCGCATGTAAAATGAAGACGTTGATCAGGATAGCGAGCGAAAGGGGGACTGTTTAAGAAGATTAAAGAAACAAACTAAATAAAATGCCGATAAATGAAGGAATAAATAAAGAGCCCTCCTTTGAACGGTGCGGTTCAGAAAAACCCTTAAGAGAGACGATCTCTTGAACGCCATTTTTAACCGTTTTTACGCTAAATTGGATATTCATGTCGGATATATGCGATATTTCACCGAGTCAGATCTCTAAGTGTAGATACCCACCGCGTTATTTTGAATATTTGTAATTCCAAGTTGCAATTTTGTGAATATATATGATATTTAAAAACAAGAAAGTGTCAGACGTTATGAGACGTTAACCTTTAGAGAGACTAAATCGACTTTAATGTCCCAAACAGGATGTTGACCAACTTAAAGATTTAACATCAAGAGGCAGTTTAATTCTTTTACATTTAGAATGAACAAATGGAGAATTTAGAAGAGAACTTTAGTGTCGTTGTTGCAGGACAGCGAGGGGAGGTTTAGCAGCTCTTGGATTGGCGCTTGGTGGCGTGGAAGAATCAAAATAGGATTTTACTTGGATACTTTTAATTAAATAATGATTTGAATGCAGGTCTTCGACTTGTAGTGGAGAAAGTGGCTCAGAACTAAAATCCAACTGGGGCCTTTATGTCTGGCGTTTTGTCATCCAACGGGTTTATGTGGGTTCTCTCCGGGTACTCCGGCTTCCTCCCACAGTCCAAAAACACACAAACTGGCATTTGGATGAAAAAAAAAGTACATTTTGTGGCACAAAACACATTCTGACACCACATCTCTCTCTCTCTCCCTCGCTCGCTCGCTCTCTCAGCGTTTAAGTACAATCAATGATGAAATGACAGTATAAAAAACTTCAAACTTCTACAGAAGAAATATACATATTTGTGCTTTACCGTAACGTCTTTTACATTGTCAGCATACTTTTTTATGGAAAAATTCTGCCAACCTCAGCTGCCGGTTAATTACATTGAATTCGTTTTTAGTTTTTTTTTACGGTGAGTCTTTGTTTAGAATTTCATGTAAATCTGTGTATTAATTTTTATTCCTGTAATCTTGATTCCAAAGAAACAAACAGACAAACAAACAAACGAAAAAAAGGTAAAACAATTTAAATATAACCTCGTCTTTGGCGGAGGCAACCATCTGTGTTTTTTAAACAAACGTTATTAACAAACAGTGTCGTACAATAGCTCGGTGAGAAAAATAGTCACGCCTTGATGTTATATGTAATAACAAGAAATGATGACAAAATAATAAAGTTACAACAAAGAAAGAAATTAAAAATAAAGGAAAATGAATGAGGCATTCGTTTTTATATCTTTTAAATTTGTGCAAGGACTCAGAGTGTGTACTTAGTGCTTAATATAAGAGAGGAAGACGTTACGGAGGTAACTATCCTGCCGTAAGGGTTGTCCGGTACAAAGAGTGCGCAAAGAATTCTGGGAGATTGTAGGCCCCCTACGAAGGAACCTTTTGAAGGGAGCCGGTCTGTGTGTCGTCGGAAGTAGCCTTCAGAGAATGCGCTCTGCGACGTTCCGCGCATGCGCCGTGTGTGCCGCTGCAGCGGCTCCAGCTGTCAGAGGACAGAGGAATGTGTCCTGTGCCGGAGCTGCGGTCCTCATGTCTCTGTTGTGTCCTCAGCAGTCCTCCGGTCCGGACGTGACGGCCCCGGAGAGTTGAAGGACAAACGTCACTCCGTCGACTCGCCATGACCACGGTTTCAGACCAGGGTGATAACGGGTCGCCTCTCCCGATGCTTTACTACCGGGCAGTGCGGGACCTGAGGCCGGTCTGGGTGCTGGAGGACATGCGGAAGTCCTTCTGTCAGGGGGGTGAGGTCAGGCCGAGGATGTACAATCCGTCAGAGGCGCTGCTCTACGCCATAGTCCACGATCACCAGCCGTACGCCCGGTACCTGCTCAACCAGTACAACAAAGATGCGCTGGCAAAGCCCGGTCAGGGTTTCGGTCACAACCGGTCCTACGCCCCCCACCAGACCATGGCGGTCCGCTACGAACGGTGCTACATCCTCAACATCATCCTAAAGGAGATGCAGCGGGAAGCCGTCGCGCCCCCGGAAAACGTCAGCACCCCTCTCCACCTAGCCTGCGACCTCCTGCGGCCCGAAGCGGTCCTCGTGCTGCTGGGGAACGGGGCTCCCGTGCACGCGCTGGACCACAATGGCCGAACCCCCCTGGATTTGTTTCTGGTGAGTTTCAGAGCGTCCAACGAGGAGGTGAGGGGGGACGCGGGCAGGCAGTGCCTGGACATCCTGCTCATGTTCATGTCCAAGGTCCACTTTAAGCTGAAAGGGTCTCTGGACCAGGAGGCGGAGCTCTGGACCCAGATGCTGGGTCAGGAGACTTACAGATACCTGACAGGAAGAGACCCAGCGCCCCTCTTACTCATGGCGATGCAGACTATCCTCCAGCAACTGAGCCCTTTGACCTTCCCGGACTGCCTGCAGGAGCTGCCCATCCCCTCCTCCCTCAAGCCCCCAGGTCTGGCCAGAGTCCTGAGGGACAGGAAGGTCGCGTAGATGGTCCAGAGTCCAGGGAAGACCCAGCAGGACCAGAACAAAGTGCAACAAACATAAAAAGCAGGAAGAATTCACGTGACTGACTGACTCGTCCGCGGGAAAAGGAATACACAGCCATAATTGATTTCATTTTCCAATCATTCAGAATAGATTAGAACCAGAACCCTCTTCTGTCGGAACAACGGAACCCAAAGTTGACTTTATTCTGATCTGAACTTTATTTGGGATACTTCCTAAGTGCTTTACCCATCAGGATAATAAAATCCCAAATAGATTTAAATGTATGTCCCAACAGGAGATGCACTTTTTCATTATACACTGTAAAAAAAAATAAACAAACAACGAATTTGTTTACTGGTAGAACACAATTATTATTATTATATTAAGTATTATTGAGTTATTATGTTTTCAATCACCAGCATTTATCTTTTTACAGTTTTATTAGTCTTAAATTGCAGCAGGAGTCAAATTATGTTAGTTAGCTCCAATAATAAATAAATATTTATTTACTATTTTTTTGTTTTTTTGAAGATATAACAGCAGAACGAAAGTTTTTTGAAATAATCTGCAGAATTCCCTTTGCGATCTAATCACGCACTGTAAAAAGAAAAAAATTGTTGATGAAGGTAAAGAAATGACTAGTAGCCTAAATTAAGTGTTTAATTTAAGTGTTAATTTAAGTGAGTTCATTAAACAAGCCTCTTTTTGACAGTGTCCTTAAGTTCATCAATTTTCTTTTCTTTTTTTTACAGTGCTTTAAAGCATAAAAAAGGGAAATTCTAGCTTTGGACATTTGTAATATTAAAAAAAAACAAAAAACAATCTTTCACAGGTTTACATTCAAAAGAATATAAAAACAGTCAAACACACAAACCTTATTTTAGTCCTGCAACATTTTAAGACAGATATCACACACTGTAAAAAAAAAAAAAAAACTATAGTTGGTGATTTTTAAAAGAAAGACTTCCACTGGTGACACACAAAAAAAATTTAACTTAAAATTTGATGGAATTTGACTTAATTAAAAAAAAAAATTTAATCTTTTTTTACAGTGTTGTAAGCTGAATTAAGTATTTTTCAGTCTAACATAAGTTTTTGTTCTACGTACTTAATTTAATTAAGTGTCACCAAGTGAAGTTATATATATTTTTTTGGAGTTCAACAAGCAATTCTTATTTTACAGTGTATTATATGACCGCCGGGAATTTACCTTTATCGATTTTCCATTTTAAATCACGTTAGTTGGAAATTTATTTAAGGAAAAACAAAACAGAAAATCCAGTTATAGATGTCTGACGTGGCGTCACCAGAATTTAAACATCTCTGCATGTGACAAACCCACCTGTCATACCATTAGACTTTTATCTATTCTTGCTAACAAACAAACAAACAAACAAACAAACAAACAACTCATGGGGGGGGGGGAAACCCAACCTTCTTGACGGAGGTAGTAACCGGTGTGAACTCACTCTGAAGTCGGAACCACCATTTCGTCTCAGAGGAGCAGATCAACCCATGACTGTTGACAGGAAGTGGTTCTCGGTTTATTTTTTGTTGGTATTTAAAGGTGCAGTGTGTCAAATTAAAGTGTGTCTCTTTAAATAAATGAGATTTTACAGTCATCTCTGTGTTTACTGTTAATGCATAATGTTGATGACTTCTTTTTTGACCAGCGCCACCGTAGGTTCTCGGACAAGGTTGGGTGAGAGGACGTGAGGCATAAGTTGCAAACTTGAACTTCATGCTAGTCGCTACTAAATTCTACAGACTGCACCTTTAACAGGAAGGGCGATTTGGGTTAAAGGAATTAAAGTCAGTGAATGATATAAACTTTTCAAAATAAACACTTGTGAGGAATTTCCATTCATACAATGTAGTATGTTATCTATATACACTGATCAGCCATATCATTATAACCACCGATCTGATTTTGTTGTTGGCCCCGGTTCTGTAGCCGAATCAGTGACCCATCGAGGCATGGACTCTGGGAAAGGGCAAGCCTCCACTCGCCAGGCACATCCACAGTCCTTCTAGCCCATTTTTCCCGCTTGCAACACATTGCCTTCAGGATAAAGCATTCACTATCTGTTTAATATATCCCACCCACTGACAGGTAACCACGGTAACCAAACAAACCATGCTATTCACTTCCCCTATGAGTGGTTGTAATGTTATGGCTGATCGCTGCTTATGTTAATAGCAACACAGTAAATCATATTTCTCATTCTTCGTTTTGTCTAACCGCATCACACAAAACCACTCCTCCACCCTCAGTCATGTGACTTCACAGAGTTTTGGGATGTTTGGTAATCTGCACTGTAAAAATGTAAAATATGACGGAAGAAACGGTAAGAGAACATCCAATTTAAAATAGAGTCTCACTTTAATAGAAATACTAAAGTACCGTAAAACATGGAACAGTGGATGCCAGATGAAATCTACCGTCATATTATGTGAAAAACACACAATTCAATGTAAAAATATAAAACTTTATTGGAGAAACAAAAATGTCACATGCAACTTGTTACTATAAAAACAACAGTAGCAAAAACAATGTCCCGGATAAAGGAAGGAACGTGATGATGTGTAGATTTAAATTAAATTAATTCATTTAAATGTACAAGATTTTCATTTATTATTAATTTTTTTTTTTTTTTAAAAGATCAATAATTATAAAGTATTATTTATTATTAGGTGTTTCTAGATTATTTTTTAAATAAATACTTTTTGGATATATCTGTTTTAAAAAAGTAATTTAAAAAAAATTTAAAACATATTCAAATTTAATTCACAATTATTTTGAAAGGCTAGTCAAAGGACGGCAACTTTATTTATAGAGCACAATCCAGAAAAAGTACAATTCAAAGCGTTTCACACAAACAATCAAGAACATTGCGAAAAAGTGCAAAAGAAAATTAAGACAATTAGTAAAAGAACATTAAGATTAAAAAAATCTTAATATATTTTATATAATATATATAAAATATATTATTATATACAATAAAAAAAGGTTAATTTTATATATATATATATATATATATATATATATATATATATATATATATATATATATATAATGATAGATATATATATATAGATGCATAGATATATAGATAGATATATATAGATATATATATAGAGATATATTTATGTATTAAATATATAAGTATTTTATCCATTTAAAATCTATATTTTTTAGATTTTAGATATATTTTTTATAATATATAATATATATTTCTATACATGTACATAGTTTAAAATAGTATATATATATATATATATTAATTTATTTATTATAAAATATATTATAAATACATATATATATGATTTTATGATTTTTGCAGTATTTAAAATGAAATAGAAAAAAAGCATTTGATTCATACTTTTTGTCTCAATTCATGCAAATTCAAATTCATGCTGATTGATCATTTTGATTGTGAGGAAGATTATGCAAATACTACCTCATGGATTTGCATGGAATTATACTCACAGGTAGGTTTTGGAATATTCTACAGGTGATTGAAATGTGGTGATGTAACGTGTTTCCCAGCGTTCAAAATAGAATTAAAACATTTTTAAAAAGTGGTTGATTATGTTCAAACACTCCATTGTAGGGGTGTCTTTTATTGATTTCCTGTTTCCTTTGATGTTTTTAAATATGTGTGATGTCACTTGTTCTGTTTGTGGCGGTTAAGTTAACCTAAAAGGTAGATTTGTGTCCTAGACATGATTATATCTTGAAAAAATTTAAAAATAAAATAAAAGATACAAATACGTATATATATATATAATGAAAATATGCAAAATTAGTAGAAAGATAAAATAAAATAAAAATAATACTCCATCAGTATCAGGGAACTTTCCCTGAAGAAGAAAATAAGGTTTTCATTTTTCACCAGTTATAGGAGAGGATGAAAAATTCAGCGAGGAGCGAAGTTGTCGTTGGTTCTTCGTGGCGTTGGATTGTTCTGCACTGGTAACCACCACTGCAGAAATGCTTTCTTCCTTAGATCCCACAAAGACCACCTCCGTCACAGTCGACCCGGCTGGTCCAGTCCTGGAAGGCACCTCTGTAAATTTGACCTGCACAAGTTTGGCCAACCCAGCAGTTAACTTCACCTGGTTCATGGAGGCTGCAGGAACCAAAGAGATGGTTGGCTCCTCACAAGACCTGACCTTCAACGTGACCAGACTCAGTCAGGACCACCGGTATGTCCACATCCAATGTTCCTGCAACAGCCACCGGACCCCCCACCCCTTCCTGAGGTGGGTGTTGGACAGAGAGCTGCGATTGTATAACGCAGGGGATTGAGGGATACACCCTTGTTCTCAAGGACAAGGTAGGTCTACTTTCTCTTTGGTGTCCAAACCAAAAGAACCTGTTGGAACAGACACCCGCCCTGATTGTTCTGGTATGCGATCGCCATGGTTACGCCGAGACACAATGAGCAACATGGAGCTCCTGTGTTCTGCCTAGTGACCGGTACCAACGGAGACACGGAGGTCCTATCAGCTTACACTTCTAACCCAAGGCTGTTTTTCAGGTTTCTGGACCGGTGTCTGTATACTCGTTCCCAAAGAACGGGTCGGGACCCGAACGCCTGTTTGCAGGATTTTATCCGGGTCTTCGAATAAATGTGAATTTTCTTCCTTAGTTTTGAGACTCGTACCAGCAGCTCCCTCTGAACATGCAGGACAAGAAAAACTAGAATGTCAAGCTGTGGAGCCAAAACCCAATAATCTCCAGGTGACTCACGCGGCAGACATGGAAAGTTCTGCATGAAAAACACCTGCGGATTACTGGATCTGGGCTCCACTGCTTGACTTTCTCGTTTTTCTTGAGTGGACCGGGTTTAATGACGTGTTTTTTTTTTCATACTTTGCTGAAGTACAAACTTTGCTAAATGTTAAAAAAACAAGTTCCAGAATCCCTTTTTAACCACGCCCATCAACTTCTAGACACGGTCAAAGTCAATATAGCTCCTCCCCTTTGACCTCACCGACCTTTTTTTCCCTCCAAGTATGTGAGATCCATCCAAACTTTATCACCCATGTGGTTCTAATTTGTTCCTGCCTCGTATAACTTCATGTTTGCGTTGAGTCTAAAGGTCGGTTGGTTCATTTTCAGTACATGCGAGCGAGTTAACTGTTTTTCTGGAACCAGCCACCAAAGTGAACAAACTTTGCTAAAAAGGCCTCGCTTGATCCTGGGTGTTTGAATGATCACGCCGCACGAGATGTTCTAAACGGAACCAACCAACATCTCTACTGCAGGGTCTGAGCGAGAACTCTGTTTGCGGTATCCAGAGTTTTTGAAAGTATCGAGAGCAGAGAGACGCGAGCAGACACGCCGGTTTGGGCGGCATGCTAGCGGCCGGCCAGAGGGCAGGGAGGGAAACGTTATTTACAACGCAAATATGTGACATGTTCGCTACACAAAGGTTCCAGGTAAACAGTAGTAGGAAGGTAAACAGTATACGAGAGAAACGGAGTTCAAGATCAGCTACTACACTGTAAAAAATGTCATCATGTTTTAGAGAGTAGAAGATCGGAAAGAGTCCGATCCGTGGAGATCGGACCCTTTTCTTTATATTAGGGTGAACTTTATCCCTTTACTCTAACGTATATGTGTATTTTTACATCAGTTTGATTTTCCGTAAACTATATACCAGGTCTTTGATCTTTTTCTCTGATCATGTCATCGTTGAATGATGGATCGATCGGATCAATAATTATCATTATCACTGATTTTGATGCATTTTTACCTTTTTTTTCGATTTAAGATTATAAAAACACTTTATTAGACTTTATTTTTTTAGGCTCTTTCACGTTTTGACGCGTAGGAAATGTAATTATAATATATTGGCTGACGCAGTCAAAACTAATGCCAATTCTATGAAATTTGAATCATAATAATAAAAAATGTATTCATTCAATTATCAATTTAATATCGGAGACACTTTAAATTTAGCATCAAGTGACAAATTGTTTTGTCAAAAACTGCAAAAAAAAGAGACTTAATTGATTAATTCATGATGAAACTTTGTGCTACGTGGAAAATTTTGACCCTCGTTAGTCTTTTTGCTGTTTTTGGAACAAGTTACATAATTCTGTTTAGAAAATATTTTCACATGCCAGAAAAAAAAAAAAAAGATTTCTGTTCTATAAAAAAGGTTATATAGTTTTTATTTTAGAATTTATTTCAGGGACTATTTATTGAAGTAAATAAAGATTGTGCGATTAGTAAATATTCAATTGTTCTTTCAAATCAAAGGATTGCTTTTGCTACGGATGGGCGTTTAATGGAAATATAATTATAATTATAATACATGATATTTCTAATTATAAAATATAATCATATATTATATATTTGTAATTGTATTATATGTGAATAAATGTTGAAAAGTGTAATAATCACCAAAATATATATTTTTTTAAAGTTACTGCTGTTATACTCTGATCGGCCACAACATTATAACCAGCTGCAACATATTAATAATATTGGGTAAAAACCCAAGTGGACCCAACGGCTCTTTACCCATCAGCCCCTGCTGTGACTGGACCGTCCATGTAAGCAGAAGGAGCTGAAGATTAAACCTGGATGAAGAAGACATCGCCAGAAAGCCAAGGAGGAAAAACAAGTCAGGTTCTGTTGTGACCTGCTGCCATCGGCCCACGCTGAGCCCCACCCTCCAGTACCTGAGTGACCAGGATGAGGCTAAAAACACCACCTGACAACCTCCACGCTGATTAACCTGACAAGCTTAAAGTCTTACAGTAAATGACTGTGTGTGTGTGTGTGTGTGTGTGTGCGTGCGTGTGCGTGCGTGCGTGCGTGCGTGTGTGTGTGTGTGTATGCATCTTTGTGTTTGTGCCTAATTCCGATTAAAAATAGAGAAAGTCGTGACAGTTACGTGACTGACGAGATACCAGTAACGAACCTGGAGTTATAAAATATGTCTAAATCCACTCTTATGTTCTGCAGAGATCATAAAGAAAGAAAGAAACATAAAGAAAGAAAGATCTCGTACTCACAGAAGCAGCTAATTTACAAAAAAGTCCAATAGACGTGGCTTTTTTTTAAATAAAATCACTGTTTTTGAAGACCCAGCTTCCTCGCCGTTGGTCCGATTTAGTCCAAATTCACTGCATGAGAATGAAATTGACGACATCCGTCATTCACATACCAAAGTTTACTCTAAAAAAATCATGTTTTACTCATTAGAAGAAACTTTTTTTGTTTTTTTTAAATAACTTGGACAATATCCTACTTATCGAACAGGACTTTCTCTATTGCTATGGTTAATGCCTCCTCCTCCTCCCTCTGACTCTCGGTGTACCCCAGACCTTCATCCTCGGCCCCTTACTCTTTAGAATACACACTCGGATACTGGGTCACACTTTACAAAGGTTCAGTCACATTTTTACATAAGAAATAGTGATTCAAAATCTGCTCAACCAAACCGTTGAGCAGGACATTAAAGGGTTAAAGTCTGACTTGTTTGTCTCTAAAGTGAAGTTGTCCCTGTAACAGAACTGTGTTGACCCTAAAAACACCACCTGACAAACTCCACTCTGATTAACCCGATGAGCTTAAAGGCTTACAGTAAAATACAGCATGTGTATGTGTGTGTGTGTGCGGGTGTGTGTGCACCTACCTGTGTGTGTGTGTGTTGATGCACTTAACTTGACCATCTGTGTGCCGGAGGAGAGACGGGGACGAACGACACGCCCCAATCTGTCTTATCCTCTCAGCTCCTTACCGTCACAAGCCCAGGTAGAGACTCCTGCCTCTCGATGGGGTGAAAGTCTTTTTCCTGCAGCGTCTAAACAAAGAAAACATAAAATGATCATAGAAATATTTTGAATCGAGCATATGGACGCTGGACTGCCAAAGCCATTGTGGTGGGATGTTGGAAGAGCTTCTCTAACCGACTACAGAGACTCGTGTCTGTGGATTTACAGTTTGGCTCCTTCTCCCGATTGAGTTAATTTTTTAAGATTATCTCGAGTCCGATTCGTAAAAATGGGCTCCTCTCCATCCAAAGGCAAGTTGTTCTCAAAGTCAGGCAACTCTGGATCTCAAAAGGCTCCATTGGCTGATGCCCCGCAGGTTGGTGTTGATTCTACCCCCGTAGAGAAGCCGATCCAATGTTTGGAGACCCCTGAAAAGGAAAGTGAACCCTCACCGCCCATTGAAGACCATCGTGTTGAAGAGAGTCCGTCATCTCCGTTGGTCTCCACTACAACACCTGCCCCGGATGTAGAGGACGTTCAGGACCAAGACCTGGATGTGATGCACCAAGAACCTGTCAATGAGGTCCTACAAGCAGTTGAGACCAAAAAGACGGCGAAGATAAAGAAGAAAAAAAGCAAGAGAAGGTCTTCGGCAAAGCAGAGGTCCTCTATTCCCCGAGGAAAGGTGGACTTTTCGCCGCAAATGGTGAGGGCTCACCAGTCAGCCTACGCCTTCCTGAACCCAAACATCTCTAAATATGAGACGCTGTTGGGTCTGCTCGACCAGGCCGCCCAGACCCAGCTGTCCCTTCAGCCCATGATGTCTGCCTTGGTGTTGCGCTTTGAGGAGATCAACCAGGCCCTTGACGAGATGGCTGAGGAGGGGGAGCTGATGTTGAAGGAGCACGAGGAATACATGGCCTTGCCTTCTGGGATGGTGGGCCCATCTAAAAATCTGAATTCTACTAACACTAGATCCAGTCAGCCTGAGCCACCTCCAGATCTGTTACAACAGCTGCTCCAGCATTCCACAGAGAAAATGAGGCTGGTCGGGGGTTCAGTCCAGGCCCTGGGAGACACCACCCTCGAGGAGGCGGCGGTGTATTACTCCTCTCTTTCTAAACTGCTGGTTGAAAAGATGAAATCCAAGCAGGCAGTGGAGCGGAGGTTGACCCAAGTTCTTGCTCGGGTGGAAGGGGCGGCCATGAGGAAAGGACACCCCGAGGATTCGGCGCTGCACAGTGAGGACAGCGGCATCGGAGGAGAAAACGAGAGCCTCACGGGATCCGAGCGGCACCGCCATCACAGAGGGAGTGCCGGATCTGGAAGTTGTGGTTCCGGAATCAACATCCGTGGTGCAATTGATTCGCTGCACAATGTTTCACCCAGCCTGGTAGGCCATAATGAAAATGATGAAGATGACGAGGAGGAAGATGAGGAGGACGGTGAGGATTATGAGGATGATGATGGTGACAGAACTACCAGGAAGAGGTCAAATTCATCCCCACCAGATCCCAGTCAGTCTCTGCTCTACATGTGTGAGAATTACATGAAGGACCACCAATTTTCAGTGAAACGTCCCGTGACCGCCGGCAGGGCGACAAAAAATGAAAACTCCTCCGTCTCCGGTTGTCTCAACGTAATGATGGCACTGCAAAACAGCCAGAGGGACGTAGATCGGGACATGAAGAAGATGACAGAAGTCCAGGGATACAAGGAGCTAGCACTTCCACTTCATAGTATGTATAGAGCTGGACTACGGCGCCATTCATTGAGCGGATCAACGGAAAGAGGCAGAGAAAATCAGCCACATCTGGCACCACATCCACCCAAACGCCGCTCGGTCAGAAGGCTGATTAACACCTTCAGCCAGGGTGTTGATGGCAGACCGGGCCAGAACTTCGCTAATGTTCCACCTCACATCAGAAAGCCTAAGAAAAATGGGATTGTTCTGACATCCGACCCAGGAAATGGTAACGAGGCCAATGGAGTCGTCAACGGCAACAACAACAACAACGGCTGGCCTGATGGTAGAGATGACCTCGACGTAGACAACCTACCGCCTCCACCCCCGGAGGTCCTGATGGACAATTCCTTCCAGCGTATCGAAGGCATGCAAGGAAGTGAGAGAAGGTCAAGGGACGATTCAGGCCGGACCCTCCCAATGATCTCGCAGAACACCAGAGTCTCCCAGCGCCTGAGGGCGTCTGTGCAGAACGTGGAGGTGCTGCCAAGCCGTAACAGTATGAAGCCAAGACCGGTTAGCATCCTGCCGGCCCATCCTGTCAGGCAGGACGCCGTTATTGGGGTCCGAGAAGAAGATCGGCAAACAGAGACCGATCTGAATACAGACATGGAGAAGGCTAACTGCCTTTACCAACAGGCTCGAAAGATCATTCGCCTTCGCAACGCAGCAGAACCTCCTGACAAGAGGAATGTTGGAGAAGCAGGCAGCAGAGGACCTTCACCGGTCCAAGGCAGACGGGGACAAAGATGTGAAGGCAATGACTTTTTAGAGGGTGAAACGTCCCCTTGCAGCCTGCCTGTAACAGCGCCACCCGTCTCTAGAGTCCGGTTGCCGCCATCTTGTCCCTCCGTGTGCCACAGGTATCCTAGCCCTCCTGTGGCGAGACCTCAGAGCCGCTCTGGACCCTCATCACGTCCAGGCTCTCCAAGAACAGTGACACGGGCTGTGGATCACGTCACTGAGGAGATCATTCCATCCGTGTCCTTCAGAGATGCACGTTCAGTCTTTTGTGTAAATGAGCCACAAAACATCCCCGGACGTTCCGTTCTTCCCAGACCGTGGGACGAGACCTCCGGAGGGAGGATGCTCCTCAGACGGACAGGCAACTCAACCAGAACTTCAAGTTCAGAGTTCTCCAGAGACGGCAGCAAGCCAGGCCAAGGACAGTGAGCCTGTGTGTAAGTAAAAAGTGAGTAAGATCTAACGCTCGGTCCTCATGAACCTCCACCAAAGACGATCTATGGACACATTTCTTCATGAATTCACATTAAAGTCCATGGAGACGTGTCTCTCAGGACAGTGAAGAGGTTCCAGCACCACCCGTCCTGCTTTATATGACATTTATTCAGGAATGTCTGGCATGAACTTCTTCTAACTTTTGTCTCTCACACCTGGTCTTTGTGACATCTGGTCTTTGTCACACCTGGTCTTTTTCACATCTGGTCTTTTTCACATCTGGTTTTTGTCACACCTGGTCTTTGTCACATCTGGTCTTTGTCACATCTGGTCTTTTTCACATCTGGTCTTTGTCACACCTGGTCTTTGTCACATCTGGTCTTTTTCACACCTGGTCTTTGTCACACCTGGTCTTTTTCACATCTGGTCTTTGTCACACCTGGTCTTTGTCACATCTGGTCTTTGTCACATCTGGTCTTTTTCACATCTGGTTTTTGTCACACCTGGTCTTTGTCACATCTGGTCTTTGTCACATCTGGTCTTTTTCACATCTGGTCTTTGTCACACCTGGTCTTTGTCACATCTGGTCTTTTTCACACCTGGTCTTTGTCACATCTGGTCTTTTTCACATCTGGTCTTTGTCACACCTGGTCTTTGTCACAACTGGTCTTTGTCACATCTGGTCTTTTTCACATCTGGTCTTTGTCACATCTGGTCTTTGTCACATCTGGTCTTTGTCACACCTGGTCTTTGTCACATCTGGTCTTTGTCACACCTGGTCTTTTTCACATCTGGTCTTTGTCACACCTGGTCTTTGTCACATCTGGTCTTTGTCCAATCTGGTCTTTGTCACATCTGGTCTTTTTCACATCTGGTCTTTGTCCCATCTGGTCTTTGTCCAATCTGGTCTTTGTCAAAGCTGGTCTTTGTCACATCTGGTCTTTCTCACATCTGGTCTTTGTCACTGTCACATCTGGTGTTTGTGACATCTGGTCTTTGTCACATCTGGTCTTTGTCACATCTGGTGTTTGTGACATCTGGTCTTTGTCACATCTGGTGTTTGTGACATCTGGTCTTTGTCACATCTAGTCTGACACAGTTAGTATTACACAATAACCAGATAATATACTCAACTAATAGCTTCTTATAATATTGACTTAGTATCATAAAATATTAATGTAGTATCTAATATTAATGACTATCCTAAAATATTGACTTAGTACCTGAAATTAATGACTTAATATCTAAAACATATTTACTAAGAATCTTCAAATTATATGGAGTCTCAAAATAATTAAAACATCTGAAAATATTGATTAAGGATCCCAAAATAATGAATTAGCATCGTGAAATAATGAGTCACCTTTTTTAATGATGGTGAGTTAGCTCATTGAGATACTAAGTCAATATTTTGACACAGGAAGTTTTCTTTTGAGTTAAGAGGTTTTATTTTGAGACAACTACTTCATTGTAAAGAGTAACAGGAGTGTTTATCTCCTCCCAGAGACGCCTGACTTCTCTTAGTCAACCAATGTTTATTATTATTATTATTATTATTATTATTATTATTATTATATGAGTTAAATTCTTGTTGTTGCATCTTTTCATCGTGGCGTGTTCAGACACCAGCAGTAAAAGCTTGTTCCAACAGCTTAAATCTAATTCTAACCCAAACATGGTCTTAGTGTTCGGACCCGCCCTCCACCTCCAGAGAACCACCTGATGTAATCCTGGTGGGATTAGCCCTCCAGCCCCACCTCCTCCACCCTGTGCTGAGGTAGAACTCCCCGGCCTGCTGCCCCACTAATCCACACCTTTGCTGCTCTCCTATAGGCCGGGCCGCCCTCTGATGACAGGAAGGGACACCAGGCTGGACCCAAAGCGCCGCTGGGACAAGGTGCGGGAGCTCCGCTCTGATTGGCCACAGGGTTTCTGAGGGGAAATATGAGGTGGGAGGGAAGCGGAGAAAGGGATTAGGGATTAACTGGACCCTGCTGTTAAACCCAATTTTGCCCATCCATTCCTGATTCCGTCCCAGAGTTTACTTCAGACTCTTCTCTAACATGAACCCAAGCAGCTTCTTAAGATGAGAACATTTTGTCTTTAGGAGGACACATTCAATCCAGACTCAACGTCCGATCTTTGATCTACGTTTCAGCCGTTTGAAAATGAAGATACGTGTCTAAAAAAGTGTCATGAAAGCGAATGACATCATCCAAATCCTGGAATGGATTCAGATATTTTGGATTTGGAGATGCCATTTGATGCTATCTTAAATTAATTTATTTATTATTTATAAATGTCACCAGTAGGCCCTTCACGTGTTTTGTATGTGTTCACCTCTGTGTTTGTATGATTTTAAGAATTCTCTTTCTACTTGTGTGTAAAATCGTGTTTTATACCTCGTATGTGTCCCCCCTGAAATACAATTAAAAAATGCCCCCAACGCCTGACGCATCTTAAAAAAATGTTTTTTAAAGCATTCAGGAATAATAACAATAATCATTAATAATAATAATAATAATATATATATATATATATATATATATATATATATATCTTCCCCAGTCTATCATTAATTATTATTATTTAAGGGGCCTCACTATCAATAACTGTTTTTTTTTTTTTAATCTGTTATTATTCTAAAGGTTTGTGTTATTATTCTTAATAATAATAATATACGATTATAAGAGGGTTGGGCATGTGACATTGGGGAGGTTATATCATTTAGGGTGTATCTGGTGTATCATACGACAGGGGTCAGAGGTCACTCGACGGGTCAGTGGTTGTGTTGGACCATCGTGATGTCACAGTTTTGTTCTGAAAGGGTGGATTGGGTTTTATTTTTGAGTTTTTTTTAACATTGCTGCATTTATAGGTTGTTCTTTAAAAAAAAAAGAAAAAAGATTCATAGCTGATTTAAATTAATTCACTCAGGTTTGTACAAAGATAGAGTTATCAGGTGATTAACAATGAGCTAATTAATGACATATCTGAGGATTAATGAATCTACAAACATCTGATGTATCGACATTCACCATCAGAAGAATGTAAAAAATGCAGTAGAGCTTTTGGTGAATGAAAAGTTTTAAAGTCCCGAGGTTTCATCACATGCATAGAGGAGAATCTCCACCCTCCCTGTGGATCCTGAACTACACTCATCCTCCCTGCGGAGGAGGAGGAGGAGGAGGAGGAGGGTTGTGTCTAGCAGCACCAGCGCTGCAGAGGAAGTCTCCAGCTGGCTCTGGACTAAGAGAGCAGAACCGTGGGAGCGCTGCTGAGGCACAAGCTGGTGAATCATGTAAAGAGCGTTATAAATTAAATGTATTATTATTATTATTATTATTATTATTATTATTATTATTATTATTATTATTATCATGACCCAGAGTCATCATGTGAATCTGTTTGAATAGGTTTGGGGCCTTTTCTCCCTCCCTGCCTGCAGGTGATGCCTCCACCCTCCTCTGTGTTCCTAAGGTGGAGGTCTGGGAAACCATTCTTGTTTGTTCATGGGTTTGTGTGTGTGTGTGTGTGTGTGTGTGTGTGTGTGTGTGTGTCTGTGTGTGTGTCTGTGTGTGTGTGTGTGTGTGTGTGTGTGCGTGTGTGTGTGTGCGTGTGTGTGTGTGTGTGTTTGTGTGTGGTAAAATTTTAGGTGTGTATTGTAACAACACGGTCACGTGCCTTCACAATAAAGGTCACTGCATAAAGGGGTGTGGCCTAGAGAGGAAGTATACTCACAACAATCCTCCAGCCAGAGGGATGATGACCCAGAAACACCGAAGAATGAAAAAGTACCACATCAACACAGCATACAAGAATATAAACGACCACTCCTTCTTCTCTGGATGAGGAAGACTCGGTCCTTCAGCGGTGCACTGCTGCCCTCTAGTGTTCGAGAGACGGAAGATCTTTTTCTCCCGTCAAACATGCTGGACCACATTCTTTTTGTTCTGAGAGATAAAATAAGATACATTGACTTTCTTGATAATCATTTTTCTTTCATTGCCATGATAATGAATATTTCGTGACATTTATTCTAAAACCTTTTTTTCCCCCTACAAACATTGAACTTGGGCGCAGACGCGATGATCATGTGACACCGCCACAAATCATTTACTCACTGGTTACACACTCTTCAGTTGTTGAAAGTATTTATTCTAAATCTGTTACTAAAGGAAGTAATTTTCCTTTTAAATCACCATCAATCCTCTTTTTTACAGTGTAGAGGGTCGATTAACACCAAAATGAACTTATGGGTACCAGTACCAGTTCCCTGTACGATACCAGTACTGGTTCAGAGGTGGGTGGCGTGGAGTCGTTGGTTGATCCAGAACCTCCTATCAGACCTCTGATGACCCAGAACCTCCTATCTGCTCTCTAATGATCCAGAACCTCCTATCGGCCCTTTGATGATCCAGAACCTCCTATCGGCCCTCTGATGACCCAGAACCTCCTATCGGCCCTCTGATGACCCAGAACCTCCTATCGGCCCTTCGATGATCCAGAACCTCCTATCAGCCCTCTGATGGCCCAGAACCTCCTATGAGCCCTCTGATCGCCCAGAACCTCCTATCGGCGCTCTGATGATCCAGAACCTCCTATCAGACCTCTGATGGTCCAGAACCTCCTATCAGCCCTCTGATGACCCAGAACCTCCTATCGGCTCTCTAATGATCCAGAACTTCCTATCGGCCCACTGCTGATCCAGAACCTCCTATCGGCCCCCTGATGACCCAGAACCTCCTATCTGCTCTCTAATGATCCAGAACCTCCTATCGGCCCTCTGATGATCCAGAACCTCCTATCAGCCCTCTGATGGTCCAGAACCTCCTATCGGCCCTCTGATGATCCAGAACCTCCTATCAGACCTCTGATGACCCAGAACCTCCTATCAGCCCTCTGATGGTCCAGAACCTCCTATCGGCCCTCTGATGATCCAGAACCTCCTATCAGCCCTCTGAAGACCCAGAACCTCCTATCGGCCCTCTGATGACCCAGAACCTCCTATCAGACCTGTAATGGTCCAGAACCTCCTATCAGGCCTCTGATGATCCAAAAACCTCCTTTCAGCCCTCTGATGGTCCAGAACCTCCTATCAGCCCTCTGACGGTCCGGAACCTCCTATCGGCCCTCTGATGATCCAGAACCTCCTATCAGCCCTCTGTTGGCCCAGAACCTCCTATCAGCCCTCTGATCGCCCAGAACCTCCTATCGGCCCTCTGATGATCCAGAACCTCCTATCAGACCTCTGATGATCCAGAACCTCCTATCAGCCCTCTGACGGTCCAGAACCTCCTATCCGCCCTCTGATGATCCGGCTCTGTGCTGAAGACCACTGAATAAAACATGTCCATGAATGTCAGCTTGAGGAGTCGCTACTTTTGACTCACTCGACGTCTCCTGCTTTTAGAGGCCCTTCCTCTGATGCTCGCCGTCCAGCCTCCGATCCACTAATGAGCTCCTTTGTAGTTGGCGGCGCCGTCAATCTCAATATCTGATGAGGTGGCGAGATGAAAGGAGGGAGAGGCTCGGGGAAACGCAGCTGTTAGTGGCGAAGTAAATTTAATCAGCGCTGCTAACTGAGAGCGAGATGACTGGAGGCAGACTCCGAGGATGAAGAGTGGGTCGGGATCATTTCCAGCATCCGACATGGAAAAACCATCTGTGATTGACAGGCTTCATCGGTACGATGCAGCTTTTTCTTCTGGCTGTTTCAACGGTCGCTTACTCTTCATCTTCGTTTCTGGTTCCCAGAATGATTCAGGATAGATTTAAAGTTTTACTGATTCCTGAAACTTATAAAAAAAATATTAAATTATTTTTTTGTGTAATATTTGTCTTAAATGCAGCAAGATAAAAGATAATGTTGGATTGGTGCCCCGGTTATAAACAAATATTTATTTGTTGTTTCTCTTAAGGCTTGAAAACAACATTTGAACAATTTTATAAGCTGGAATTTCACATTTTTTAATGCTTTTGGGTAATCATGCAAGATGTGTGAGATTAGAGGAGATAAGATAAGATAAGACGAGACAAGATAAGACGAGATAAGATAAGGTAAGACGAGATAAGATAAGATGAGATAAGATAAGACGAGATAAGATAAGACGAGATAAGATAAGACGAGATAAGATAAGATGAGATAAGATAAGACGAGATAAGATAAGACGAGATAAGATAAGACGAGATAAGATAAGACGAGATAAGATAAGATGAGACGAGATAAGACGAGATAAGATGAGATGAGATAAGATGAGGTGAGATGATTTGAGATGATATCAAATGAGATAAGATGATATAAGATGACACAAGATAAGATAAGATGAGATGAGATAAGATAAGATAAGATAAGATGAGATAAGATAAGATGAGATAAGATGAGACGAGATAAGATAAGATGAGACGAGATAAGACGAGATAAGATGAGTTGAGATAAGATGAGTTGAGATGATATCAAACGAGATAAGATGATATAAGATGAGACAAGATAAGATAAGATGAGATGAGATGAGATAAGATGATATAAAATGAGACAAGATAAGATAAGATAAGATGAGACAAGATAAGATGAGATGAGATAAGATGAGATAAAATGAGACAAGATGAGATAAGATAAGATGAGATAAGACGAGATAAGATAAGATAAGACGAGATAAGATGAGATAAGATGAGGTGAGATGATTTCAAACGAGATAAGATGATAGAAGATAAAATAAGATGAGATGATATGAGATAAGATGAGATGAGATAAGATAAGATGAGATGAGATAAGATAAGATGAGATGAGATTAAATAAGATAAAATGAGAATAGATAAGATATGATGAGATATTATGCAAACCATCACTGGAACGTGTTACTGGATAAAAGATCAATATTAGTTGGAATATTCTTACTAAGAAAAAGTATCTGAGAATATTTTTCTAATGTTAAGCAATTTTCTTTTGAGACCAAAAATAAAATACATTTTCTAGAGAGAAGGCTTTTTCAACCCTTCTGAAATTCCCTTTTTTCCCTCCTTATTTGGTGACAGTCGTTTTAAAAGTGTTTTTATTTCCTCTGGGTTTTTCTCTCTCTCCCCAAAATCTCTCTCTTTCCCTCTCTCACTCCCATCTCCATATCCCTATCTCTCTCCTTCTCTCTCTCCCTCTCTTTCTCCTAAATCTCTCCCTCTCTCTCTCCCTCTCTCACTCCCATCTCCATATCCCTCTCTCTCTCCTTCTCTCTCTCCCAAATCTTTCCCTCTCCCTTTCCCCTCTCTCCCTCTCTCCCTTTCTCTCTCCCATCTCTCTCTCCCATCTCTCTCTCCCTCTCTCCCTCCCATATCTCTCTCTCTCTCTCACCCCAGTAGAGGCAGAGGAGTTTCCCGCCCTGATTTGGGTCCGTCTGAGATTTCTGCCTGTTCCAAGGCCGTTTATTCTTTTGTCATCTTTCTCCCATCTGTCTGCATCTTCGTCTTCATGTTGGACAGTTGGGTTGTTGAACGGTTGTTTTTCGGCTCTCTGCAGGAAACACGTTGCCGTGACCGCTGCTGTGATTTAAGATTGCTACCTTGACGTGAATCCTCTTTTCCTCGCCGTCTCTGCTGCAGCGCCTTAACGACGTTCCTTCTAATGACATCGACGCTCCTCTGAGCGCCGTTCATCTCCGCTGGCAGGAAGATGAACCCGGAATAATCCGGAGGCTGTTATATGGGCCGCTGTGAAGCTGCAGCAACAGAAACAAATTCAACATCCAATAAACATTCAAGGGGCTTCGCAGTGCGTTCGGAGGCCCCGAGGGGAGGAACCGGGCCGGTCCCAGAATGACTCTCGAGTCGGATTCCGACCAGGACAATTACAGGGTGAATATGATTATGCTAATTATGATCCACTTCTGAACACTTCACCATCTCACTGTTGGAAGTGATCCGACTGGAATATAAATCATGCAGCGGCACCGAAACTGAACTAAGTTAATATTCAGAATAATGCAGTATTAAGGGGGGGGGGGGCAGTGTTCCATTCCAGGCCAGATTTCCAGGGAAGGGATTACTCTAAAAAATAAAAGTAAAGAAGTTACTAACAGTGAGATAATCTTTTTTTTTAAATTAACTATTTTCCTTAACTACAAAAATTTCATCATGAACTAAAAAAAATTTTTAAAGTCAGATTTTTTTTTTTTAAATATCTTTTTTTTAACCGTCTAAAATCATGATGACTATATTAAATGCTATTCTATGGTAATTGTTTTTGGAGTTTTTTTGTTTTTTAGACATGAAATGATGACAGGAGGTAAAAAAAAAAAAAAAACCTTTGAATTTCAGTTTTTGTCATTTTACAGTATCCAGGATTAGTTTTTTCTTAATTTAGTTTTACCTGTTTTCTACCTTTTTAAACTCATACCTGGAATCTCTGCGAGATTCTCATCGCTGAAACAATGTGACGATCGTTATCGGCTCTCAAACACCTGATCTGTCCTGGAGAAATGTCGGCCGTGTCTTGGGGGATTACACGAAGACAAAAATTCTAATCACGGCGTGATGTGGAGGAGGAAGACTCCTCTCCAATTACTGCACCTGAGACATTTTCAGAACCTGCTGAGCTCTGACCGAACCTATCAGGGGACAAAACCGGCCAAATTTCCTGTCGAGAGTCTGGCGTCTGACAAAAAGGAAGCTTCACAGAACGTCTTCAGCAGAATCCACAGACACGGCTTTTTGTCCAATCAGTGTCAATTAATCCTGGATCCAGTGTAAATGAGGAGGTGCACTGGAAAAAAAATCCCCTTCAAAAATAAGAAAAAAAACATCATGAATACAAGGTTTGTTTGTTTTTCTCTGTTTTTTTTCTATTAAGTGAAAAACTCAAAATAAAACAAGTGGAAATTTGCTTTTTTTTTAAATAAGACATGAGATTCATATTAAGGACGTCTTGAAATGATCTGATGAATCTCATTTTTAACAATATTTGACTTTTTATGTCTTAGAATCAGCCAGTAATAGTTAACATCTTGTTTTTCGTCCAAATTTTATTTCTTTACAGAAAATCCTTCACAGAATGAAAGAAGGGATTCATAACCTTTTCTATGTATTTAGCCGTGACACTGTTCCAGATTTAAGTCCATTATGAGTTTGAAATAAGATTAGAGAGTCATATTTCAGCATGAAATCATTTCAGATAAAAAGTCTCTTTAAGTTAGCTGGAATTACTCAAGTTGAGCTTTTGAGGTAGTTTCAAGATTCATGATGATGTTCATCTGCCTGAAAACAAGATCCTTGTATCTCAGTGAAATCTTACTTGTTACGTGATTTTGTCTTGCATCGACTGCAATAAGATAGTTTGGACTCGAAAAAGTCAAGGTAAGATTTTTGAGTTTTTTGCAGTGTCAGCAAAAGCAAGTAGCAGATAAACAAACCACGTTCGGAAACGCCGTCAGTCATGTTTCCGCGAGGTTTTGAGGTCAACGAGGCTGAGGGGGATTGTTAGGGAAACCACAAACAAAGCCTCTGAATGAAATGTATCGGAGGCGCTAATGAGAAACCGGAGAGCTTTTCCTGTGCCGTTAATTAACGCCGAGGTTTTAGAGAAAGCGCAAAGCTCAGCCGGAGCTTTCCACGCATGGCACGACGTTCACGCTGCAAAAACTCAAACTCCAACCGAGAGTAATTAGTGTAGTTTCTAGTCGGTATATCTGATTGCGTCTTATTTTAGACACAATAACTGAACAAGTAGTATTTCACTGGCGTGTTTTTTTTAGGCAGCTGAACATCTTCTTTTTTTATCTCAAAAACTCAAAATCTAGTATTTCCATCTAACTTAAAGAGACAGTTTGATCTTAAAAATGCTTAAATATTGCCCCGTAATCTTATTTAAAAGTCGTAATGGTCTTAAAACTAGAACAGTGTCACTGCTAAATAGATTAAAAACGTTGCAAATCTCCACTGGGAAACATTTAATCTAAGGATTGAAAAAGAAAAGGAGAAAAAATACATGCAAAAATGCACGTAATACAAAAAAAATACAAACAAAAAAGGGGAGGGACTAAATCTTGTGTTTAACTGGCTGGATAATTTTCAAATATAATACCCTCATAGACGTTAGTGTAAGGAAGGACTGGATTGATGTTGGTAAAGGTCAGTTGCACATTTCTGCCACTAGAGGGAAGTTTTATTCTCCGACGGTTTCAGGCAAAAATTTCAACCGATTTCGTCCAACTTTCGGCGCAACAAATCCACTCCAAGAGATCCGGCTTGTAAATATAATGGTTTACTCTAATAGTTCATGCTTTAATCACCAGGGGGAGTTTTTTCGGGGGAAAATTTCACATGTAATTTGAGGAATGGGCGTACTAGGCAGGGGATTGGGGGCTATACCGTTGCTTTGGGGGACAACTTCCTACAGGATTCTGCGTTCAGGAAGTTGCGGGCCTGCGCTTGACTTAGCCTGTGAAGCTAAACCTGTTATTATATAAACAATCTCTCTGCATCTTGACTCTCGACACCCATTTTGACAAAACGCACATCAAATTTTAAATGTCCTATAAACTAATTTGACGGCGTGATGTAAAGAAAACATGCTTCTGTTTGAAGACCAGGATCACCCATCAAGACCTCCAGTTCTGGAGATCCTCCCACCTGGTCGTCTGGCCATCACAAAGTCGCTCAGACTCTTACGCCCGTCGTTCCATCATCCCACCTAAACTGACCCGTAACCATGGCAACGAGCACATGCACTTCACCTATCAGGGGTCATAATGTTATGGCTGATCAGGCATGCATGATGCGTGAAGCCGGTCATTCTTTCTGCCGTCACTTCCTGTTAGTCTTTGTAAAATCTTGAAGTCAAACGAGGTGAAAACAAAAAAAAAACACATTTATTAGCGTCTCCGGCGAGGACGGCGCCGCGGCAGACGGAAACTCTGACTGACGGTTTCCTGATTAACAATCACATCTTGCTTCTCACCTTTAATAAAAAAAATGTGGGCGGAGCCAGTGGCTACACAGGAGCTGCTGTCTCAAGCGGTTATAGTCAACACATTCTCACGTCACAGTCTGCGCGGCGTGAGGCCTGAAGCGGGAAGCCTTCGCCGCAGCGGGAAAAAAAATAATAATAGGAAAAATGAATTTAATTAAATGTGCTTTACGTAATTGAGAAACAGAAAGGAAGAGAAAAAGTGAAATGAAGTTGAAATTAAAAATTAAAAATAAAAATAATTAATTAATGAAATTAATTAATAATAATAATAATAATAATAAGATACATTTTTTAGATCAATGCACGCAGAGAAAAGTCCGTGGAGGATAAAAAAAAATGTGATTATTTACGCAAAAATATTAATAGATGGTAAAATGTAAGGGAATACAAAGATAATGAAATGAAAGTAAATTAATCAATTAAAATAATAAAATTAGTTTCAAAATACCTAATAGTTATAAATACAATAAATACTTTCAATAAAATAAGTGTGATCTCAGTTTGCGTTTAAATATCTACGTTTTGGGCTCCCCTCAGATCCTCTGGATGTTTCAGGAGGAGGTGACTTGTGGCGGTCTGCGGCGGTCCTCGGTGGTCTCATCAAATAAAGATCCGTTTCCCTCAGCATCCTCCTCTCTTACCCATTTTCCACTGAGCTGGTTCCAGGGTGGAGTGATTATGGGGAAGGTCGGTCGACTTTTTCTGACACTAGGTGGAGCTCAATCTCCAAAAGTTACTGGGCCATAATTTGTTTAACCTTTTGTCCGATTTGGTCCAAATTCTGTTCGTCTGAATCGATGTGAGGAGATCTATCGTACATTTATCACTTTTTACCGTCATGGTACATATTTTCCTTACTTCCTGGACTTCTTTGATCTCTTTTAATACTGTGGATATAACTTCACATTCAATGGAAGAGTTCAATCAGGGGGATGTTTGCACAATGCAGGGGATTAGGGGCTTTTTGGGGCTCTTCCCTGTCGGGGACGTTAGCATGACCTTCTCGTGGACGACACATGTTTGACACCAGAATGCTACCTTAGCTTCCGGGATAACAACAGGAGTTCCAAACAGAGCAAACAAGTTGCAATCTGGGACTTCACCACTAGAGGGCACTAAAGTTTACACACTAGTTTTTTACGACATAATTTACGACTCAGGGAAAGTTGTTCTCTGCCTTTAACCCAACCCTGAGGAGCAGTGGCGAGATCTGAAGCTCTGTCGGCATTCAGCGAGGAAAGGCCACCAGGGGATAATTAGCTTCAACTCCTGACTGGAGAAGAAGAGCATCCGCAGAGAGAGAGAGAGAGAGAGAGAGAGAGAGAGAGAGAGAGAGAGAGAGAGAGAGAGAGAGAGAGAGAGAGAGAGAGAGAGAGAGAGATAGAGAGAGAGAGAGCTTCATGCTTCCAGGGTAAATTAAAGAGAATTGATGAATTAAACAAGCCAAATGTTCCCACAAGTTCAGAAAGGATAAAAATAAATGATGAATTATGTGGTTTGGATTTTAGAGAACAGCAACCAGGAGGACAAGACCGTCTTCAGAAATCTGAGGGGCAAAACATCACAGACTCAAACTCATTATGCAGATTTCAGGTCCCTCACTTAGACGAGGGAATACGTGACGAGCCGACTGGTGGCAAACAGGCGTGACCGGCCAAAGCATCAATATGATGACTGTCAGTCACAACGACTCCGGCCGAGGACCCGTGAACTTCAGCTCTATATCCTTTAAGCCGAATGTCTCCCATTAGCAGACGGTTTCGTTGTGTGTGTGTGTGTGTGTGCGTGTGTGTGTGTGAGTATGTGCGTGTGTGTGTGTGTGTGAGTGTGTGCGGACACAATAAATGCATGAATTCTATCGTCTGTGGTCTGCTGGGTTGGAATCACTGAGAGGGACAGGAGGAGAGTCAGCAGGCTGGCCAGGAGGTGTAGCTCTGTTCTGGAGTCTGTGGAGGAGTTATCCAAGCTGACAGTTGCATGTTTCAACCACTAGGTGGAGCATTACCTCCGAAAGGCCATTATTTCGCAACCGTTGGTCCGATATAGTCCAGATTTTATGCATATGCATCAATTCCAGAAGCTTTATCTTCTGTGTATAAAAATTTAATCACTAGTGGGATTTTTTTCTTTTCTTTTAAGAAAAAAAAACGTTTTTCAGGCATTACCTCCTAATCGTTGGTACAATTTAGTGCAAACTCGGCGAACATGAATGGACATGTAAGGAGATCTCAAGTCAATTCTTATGATTTTTGATTTTAATTCAGTCCAAAAAAACAAAAAAGAAATCCTGATTACTTCATTACTATACGTTTTCCCAAAAAATAATGCTGCATCAGCATAAATGAAGGAGTAGTATCAGCCCATCATGGCGAAGAGAGAGATCGGATCTATGAGCTGAAACTCTCCAATCAACCCTTTGATCTATGTTCCACGGGCACCTTTGACCTCTGGTCATAAACTCTGATTACTACTGGAGAGAATGAAACCCGGATACAGACGGCAGAGCGAGCTCGGTGATCGGTGATCGGTGATCGGTGATCGGGGATCGGTGATCGGGGATCGGGGATCCGGACGGAGCTTAAAGTAGAGCCGCTGCTACTTCTCATTTAAAAAGAGAACGTTGAGGAGATTCAGGCGGCTTTTAGTGATGCCTCCCTTTTGAAGGCTTTCCATCCAGCTGTGAGGAGACTCTGGTACAGATCCAGAACCCGCTGGAGGGATTATGTATCTGGTCAGGCCGGAGAGCATCATGGCGTCCCTCAAGAATGAGCCGGAAACTCTCGCTGTGGAAGAGAGACATCCGGAATACCCCATTTAGCTCCCATGAAAATGGATGGATGGATTGCTGATGAAGCGTTTTTTAACAGTAACAGATATGTTGCTTCTCGTGGGATAAAAAAAAAGCTGATAACTTTGGGTCTGCTGCAGTATTTCCATCAGCAGAGGGATCCCACCATGAATTACAGCTTGTTCGCAGTCCTCCTCTCCCCTTCGGGTTTAGACGGCGACACATACTCCCACTTTCACACTCCTCTCTGGTGACTCCACCGCAGGGAGCGAGGCTTTAACCCGCTGGAGGATCATCTGTCCCGCCCGGACGCTCGGCTTCCACTCCTCTCCTTCCACAAAATGGAATAATATTGGTAAACCTGGTCTACGCTAACATCCCTGACAGCGAGGATATGTCCCTGGAAAGCCCCCGTTCCCCTGCCTTGTACCGAAAAATACCCCTGATTGCACTCCTCAGATTAAATGTGAGCCATTAATAATCTCAAACAGTCCAAATTGACTCAACCTGAACTATTGAGGAAAAGAAGAGAGAAAAAACTCCCTAAAATGAGTAGAATTATGAACTATTAGATAAAAATATAGGTGAAATATGATCTAGTCATCTAGAAAAAGAGGAAAACTGTCTATGCAACAAATTTGGACCGAATCAAACCAATGGTTTGGAAATGATTCCCAGAAAACATTTGGAGGTAAAGCTCCCTGTAGATCTATTTAGTTATAAAGATTGGAAAATGATCCATGAAATTTTATGTGAGTTACGTCCAGAAAACATTCTTTCATTAGAGGCGATTCATATGCAACAAATTTGGTCTAAATCGGACCAACTGTTGAGAAATCATCGCCCGGAAATCTTTGTAGATAAAGCTCCCCCATTGCAATATGCAACTGACGTTTCCCGGAATCAATCCAGTTCTTCCTCAAACTCATGTTCTTTTTGTTCTTTTTTTTTTTTTTTACAGTATTCTCTACGCATAATTTTACAGTTAATGTTAAAAAAACATTGTAATTGACTTTAATTATATGTAATTAACTATGTAACCCTAAACAGGTTGACATTATATCTGTTTTTTCGAATGATAATTTACCGTAATGTCTTTATAGATGGTGACTGTATTTTTTACGGTAAATTTTCAATGTTCATTCAATTTTCAATATTTGTTTAAAAATGGATCGGTCTGATTGTGACATGATGGGAAAAGGCAGGAAGTCTCCTGAGATATTTAGAAGCATCTTCTGGAGTATCTTCAGGAATACCACCAACATCCTGTCGGTCCGTCCAGAGGTACGATACGTCTTCTTAATGGTGGCGGGTTTCAATTTTGCCCGCGTCGCTTCATCAGACATGAATATGTAGCGTTTGTTACAGCCTGTGTTTGGAGGGAGACCGACCCGTCCGGCTTCTGCTGAGCGTCCCACTGGGCTTTTACACGGAGGGTGTTGATGAGTTCCTCCAGAATCCCACTCTACGTTAGCCCCCCAGCTCATTAAAGCTGCCAAGTAAAATATAGCAGCAAATGTAGCTTGACGGAATTCATGCTGTTTAGTTTACGGAGCTGCTGCCGGGAAAAATAAAATCCAGTCAGTCA